>OX375771.1:1871916-2199416 GCA_947359385.1 Chesias legatella
TTTTCAGCTCGTGTTATCTGATATCTTCGGCTCGTTGTCTGAGAACGTTTGCTAAAAGGATATCCGGCGGAATACGGAGTTTGTTTAATGTATTTATTTTTGTATTGAAATAATTGTTTAGTAACGTAGACTAGATTTTTGTCTGATTAGCGGCTCATTCTATCACCCTATTTTTTTGTGCTTTACGATCTCTCTTCTCAGTCTTAATTTTAATAGCAATAGAACACATAACTAGTTTGTTCGGGGAAGTATTGCCGCCATACACACTGCCGACATACAGTAATGTATTCGGTTACTATGTTCGGGTTTGAGGGTGTGGTGAACACTGATTGGCGGCAGAATGGGCATGGTGGCAGTACTTCCCGGACGAACTTGGCGTCAGTTCTACAGCTCAATACATGCACATGAGACATTCAACGTTCACATTATACGATGCGACTTAGCTCTTGTTATTATGGGCAGAAGTTACCAATTAACACCACTGGGTTATAAATTCGCTCCGTAACATTGCCACAAAAAAAAACTTAACCAGCCACTGACTTGTTCTATGTGAATTACCTACACGACCAGAGGCCTCTTTAAGGCCATTTTAATCTTTATTTTGTCCTGGGTGGGAATCGAACCCAAGACCTACAGCGCAGAAGGCAGAGTTACATACAAACTGAGCTATGAGGTCAGTCAGATGCCAGCTATGATATTTTGCAACTTAGTTTTTGTAACAAAATGATGTGAAGTATGATGTAGAAGACTAAGACGTATGTAAACTCCCTCTATGCGAAAACCATGAAACTAGGTTCTTTTCAGAATTTCAGTCAAGGGGACGTGGTACAAGTGTTGTACCTCTCCCGCTTAAGAGAGAGCACAGCTTCTTTGTCTCACGAGTATAATTTTACAACGCATCATCTCGACTTTGAACAACATAATGACACCGCAGCGAGAAAAACGTTCCGCTCTCAGCTGGAAGCACGGCGGCTGTGTTGATAATAATCTACCAAAGGGTAGTTGGCGTTGCTCGTGAACAAAAATGTTGGTGGCTAAACACGTACACAGTTGGTCAATTATTGTTTTTTTTTCTTTATGTTACAAGGTTACGGAACGAGCTGATGTCCAACCTTATGTTAAACAACGTCTAACTATAACGAGCAATACGAATCGGGTCCTCCCCATTTTAGGTAAGACAAGACCCATCTCGCGGCGTATGCGCCCGTAACTCAGACTTGAAGAAAGAATGTCTCATGTGCCTGTAATTTAACCGTCAACCGCACGCAAACACAGAAACGTGAATGCATCATTGCTGGTTGAAGCAATGGGTATGGTGACAGTGCTTTACCGACCAAACATGTCATAAGTTCTACTGCTACTGAGTAATTATTGTGTGAATATAGTATTACAATATGGTTATTTTAATTATTCCATAATTATTGCTCATACAAATAATGTTTTTATTTTTTGTATTAGTATTGTGTTGGAAGATATTTCCACGAGAGGTTACAAGTAAAGATAAAGAATGTTTTATTTTACTTTACTATGTATGCAATGGTCTTAGACATTTTTAGATAAATATTACATAAGTAAATATTTTGCATATTTGTTTTTTCACATAAAAATTTTTTCGTTATTGATTCTGTATCGATCGACAAACAGAATTAGTTGTCAAAATCAACATTAACGAAAAAAATGGTTGTCTGTAAAGTCGGTTTACTGACGATAGTTGAACGTGTCAACGTCTTAAGAAAATACTGATGGAATGGTAGCATTTTTCAAAAGAAAATTTTAATTTCATTTGTTTAATAGATTTTTATGTATATATGCACTTGATACTCGATCAAAACATGTAAATGTAAGTATTAGCAGCTGTCCACGCAGACGCATCGCTCACTCAAGTAGGAGAGAGACGGATGTCGAACGCTGCCGAACGCAAAGGCCGATTGTGCTTCTTTGTCGCTCGTTCCGCGCTCTCGCTTGCACTTGCACAAGCCTTACATGGAACGCCTCAGAGCGAGGTAACGCCGCATGAGTCATGTTTTTTCGTGCGTGCAGCCGGCTCTATCGAATTATAAGACGTTGACACGTCAAAACTTCAAACATGTCAAACAGTATGACACAGTCAAAACATGTTTGTTAAATATAAGTCCGTCGTAGGCTCCTTTCGTGAACTAGCGAACATGTCTTCGAGTGTTTGGTTCTAGGACATGCCGGTTCCCTCACTATGTTTTTCCTTCACGGTTTTGAGAACTTGGTACTTGGTATTTCACTTTTAAAGTTTTCATTTGAAACAACTCATTATTTCAATTCAGTATTCGAACCAGCCACCTCTATATTGCAACTCGGGTGTCCCTACACTTCCAAATATTTTTGAAGAAACTCTTCTTCACAGAGACAGATTACCTATTCTCTCAAACTTTGACTGTCGCCGGATGTTTCGTTTGAATTAAATTTGTGAACTATTCAATTACATTTCCACTCAGACTTTAAACTACCTTCCTTCAAGTCAGAGCCAAAATTCCTAACCTAATTAATACTTCTTGAAGTCAAATTAATGGCCATACTGAACAATCCCAGATTTCTTTGATTAAAATGACACGGTCAATAATATTCTACAAGAAACTTTTCATTTCTGAAAATCGTTCAGATGTAGCAGACTTTTCAACAAAAAAGTTTTATTGAATGGCACTTAAAGACAGGAACTATCGCTTTAAATAAAATATTTATAGAACCCCATTTTTCTGAATTATCAAACAATGAGACATTTTTTTTGAACAACAAATCCTTTCATTACATTAAAGGTGCAAATTAATCAGATGCTACTAGGAACCCGAGGGAAATCGCGTCCGGGAAAGGGAGTGATTTTACGAATGGACTTCACATGTTCTTTTCGACCGCATGTTAGCACTTAGAAGTAAAGCAGCCTAGAGAGTATAATATACTATATATAATTATCTTATAATTAGATGGGTACATTGTCCACAACAAAAATAATGATACGTCGCCACCAATTTGCGTTTCAGTGTCAACTGTTGACATATTATTCAACGGCATCAAAATTAATGAGCGATTAAACTCGAATCAGTGTCAAAACAGCGACGTTAAAAAGGTTGAACCTTTCCATGCCTTTGTTATTAATCATTCTTACATACTGCACACCTCATAGCCATTATTTTACATGTTCTTTTAAAAAGTGCTTATTTTGTGTACAGTGGGTAAAAAGACTGCTCTTAAAAAGGCTTTAGAGTTGCTTCAAAAGATCGCCGTGACGGTGCGCGATTTGGATTAGGTGCACGTAGAAATTCCAAAGAGTCAATACAAAAGTTCACATGTTCGGCTACCGTCGTGCGACGTTGGGTGCGACAGCTAGCTACTGAGAAATATTTTATAGCAAATGACTCTCCGTCTCGTGACCATCTGAATTGAACTGGATGTTATAATGGCTTAACGCATTACCAAAAAAGAGTTACTGAGGAATTAATTAACTAGAAGAAATTGTTAGCCGAGTTATTCGTGAGAAAACATGGCGAAGCTCTGCCTACCCCTCCGAAGATAAAGGCATAAATCAAAACATGTATGTTTGTACATTGGTCTTCTGAGATTTTAGAATAATCAAAAATTCTACTACCAAGGTTGAAATGCTACACTCTTGAAGACGGAGTGGCTCACGTGCTGTAATTTCACCGGCAACCAGTATCGGCACATTTCCATCCGTATGACAGCTATGGGTAACTGCTTGGCGGCAGAAATATAACATATCAAAATACCTTTGTATTCGTAATCAAAATACGGCAATTATCCAGTACTGTAAATATCGCATTATCAAAACAATAAAATTCTACCCTACCCCTTCACGGTTGAATGCTAGTATATAAATTACTTAGAGATGCTGCGTCTACATCTTACCATGGTCGCTGTGGCCGTAAATAATTTTTACAATTTTGAATGGAATGGAATGGAAAAAATACAATGGAATGATTTGTGGATAAAAATAAATTCGTCTTGGGTAAAAAGCCTTATTTTTACTCTGGAACTTTATGCACCTATGCTTATTTGGGCCACCAAATACAATCGGATCAAAAATATGGATTTACAGCACTCCTAAAAATGTAGTCCGTAAACTGAACATAAAAGTTTAATGTATCAGTATCAAGATTATCAAAGATTTCGTAATTCCACCCTTCTTATTTAATCATTTCCAAAACATGAACGCATAACTACTGGCACTTAAAAAGTTTTAAGTCAATTTTGCCGGTGTTTAATAAAGCATTTTCACACCCTTGGCGAAGTTTAAATCTGTTTTAGATGATAATTGACTATTTGTAAGTTTCCGGGTGTCCCTTTATTGATCTTCCCCTTATTTGGGAAATGGGTCACGCAGATTATCCACGGTAAATTTATTTATAGTCAACGCCTCCTTTGGATTCTAAAAATGAAAGAAGATGAATGATGAATGAATGAAAGAAGAACGCATCTGATTTTTTGAATGTGCTCAGGGAAATAAGCACTAATCATTGTCACAATTATTTTTCTCATAGGTTGCTTTATTTTGTACTTATATGTGAGATTAAAGGTGAAAGGTTGTATGTAATGTATTATAATCATTTTGGAATTATAATAATGCTAAACCCAAGAAATAATGTCAAGCAGAAGCTTAAAGGGTATCTATGTAATCTTTTACCATTTCCTATAACTTTGAGACTATGAATAATTTAGTCGATTGAATCCCACGAAATCACGTTTCCGGCGTTTTGAATGCGTACTTCGGGTTTTTAAGATGTAAAATCGCCATATATCAAATTTTAAGTTTAATCTCATAACTTCCCGCATTTAAACCTATTGAGTCAACAATTTTATTTTGATTAATTAAAGGATCTAATATCGGTTCATTCTCGAAATGCTCCACATTTCGACTAACCAATAATTTGGAAAAATAATGTCATCCAATCAGTTTATTATAAACAGACTATTTGTTAATTTTACCATTCAAATTTAAATTTATTTAGAGCATAAATTAAAATAATGTAATATGTGTGATTTAGTTTTAATTACTTTTGTTTCTTGGGGTCAATAAAATCTTTTTCTTTCTTATTTTCTAATGTTTTGAATGGCGTGACATTCCTTGACCTCCTGTATTACCGCCCCACACTACTCTGTGTCTTATAAATCAGAATAGGGTGAGAGAGAGGTTGATAAATGATTTGGCTTCAGGTATTTCATCATGAAGGCTTCAAAATACATTTATTTTGAGTTACAACGTGACCCTTATTAAATTTCGGAACAATAATTTCAAATATATTACATATGTGTGTATTTATCTGTTTGTATTTAGAGGTATATATTTATACTTGTATCTTGTTTACAAGTATGGAAAGGCAATCAGACAAAATATGTGTAATAAGCAATAATCAATATTTATGCTAAAACGAAGGTTTTCATTCAATTATACTGTTAAAATATAAGTTTCAAACCGTACTACTTTATTTGTATTAGAATATTTTTAATACGTATTATATAATTATGACATTTAACCACATTTCATAACATATTAAATGAAATATTAACTAACTCGTTATTTTAAAAGCTACTGCTAACTTAACGACTCATAAACTAAAGGTCGCAATATGACCACTTTTTAGTGTTAGCAAACTTACCACCATATAAAATTGACCCTATAATTATTCACAACCGTTAAACCAGCATACGAGAAACAAAACTAGTTTTACATAAAGCATATTGTACACCAAAGTAGAGAAAGAAAGAATAATGACTCGAGAATATTGGGTGTGACTAACGTTTGGACTATAAAGCCGTATCAAAAACGAAACATGCAGGAAAAAGCTCAAAAAAATAAAAATATGTTTCGTGATGTCAATAAATATATCATGAAATGAATGAAATGAACCAGAGAAACATATAGATATTGACCTCTAATCATTTTCATTTATTATTTTCACAAAAAGCAATACGATGCAACTATTACGATGTATGGTTTAGTTTATCACCGCAAGACTCCGCAAATACATTGTGTTAATGTATTGTCGCTTTCATTTCATTGCTTGTTTTCGTGTTTCAACAGTTAGTCCCATTCGTCTTGTATCGTTATCAGAGAGAATGATGTACGGGTGGTTGATATTATGTGCAGCGAACCTGTCACCGCGGAGAGAAATTCTGATGTATATTCACCCATACCTGTTCCTGAGAATGACTCAAAGGCATCATGAAAAAATCAGTGGCTCTGACTCGGCTGACTTCGGTAGCGTAGTTTCAAGTAACTGGCTGAGTTCCAAAGGAAGCGGAACTTAAAAAAAACAGTTATATTTACATACGGTATCTGTACAACCCCGCATCAGAACTCCCTGCATGCACACACTCAAATAAACAGTATAAATTTTCACAACCCGAGAAATGTAATGGTCAACTATTGGTACATACTATCCCTTAGTATCCTGGTACTAAAAAGATAGAATTTTGTTTTATGGATGGACTCTATTCCACTGAGAACCACATTGACGTAACCAGACCGTAAATAAATGACTACGCAACTAAGCAACTACCGTTATATAGGCGTATTTGCCCTTGTAGAGCAAAAGTAAAGTTTTTTTACTAAAAAGACAACAAGCAACAAGCTATTAACTACAGGTTTCATTGCTGGACCTAAGTCTATCCCAGTGAGCACTGAGCACTGAGCTCGATTCTGTGCTCACTGCATCTACGTTCTACAGTCCTACCTTCCGCATTCATTCGCACAGTCATTGTTTTTCCCGCCCGATGGCTTGAAATCAAGGAGTGAAATGTATGTATTTTTTATGAAATGAAAAATTGTCTTTTTCAATGTTAATGTTTAACAAAATTTGTACATGGTTATTTGTTAAATAGTAGTAATAGTTGTTTTAATGTGCAATGAAGGCTTGGACTCCTTTTTGAGCCGTGCTAAATTAGTCTGGTATCAATTATTTGTAAACTTATTTCTAGTATATTTTTTATGAAAAGATTTTCGTATTCCCAAAACTAATTACTTTAACTGAATGGAAACACGTTCCCTTTTTGGTTTATTTACTTATTACGAATCTTTTTTTGTATACGCAGTTGAACCTCTCCACAAAAACTTTCTCAAATTACCCAAATCACAAAGTTATTTAACCAAGTTAATAAAGACGAAAATAGCAACGGCACTTGACCGGCAATCAAGTAAATTGGGGTCTCTTAAATTTAACTTGAATCTGTAGGGATTACTGGCACTACCGCAATGGTTGCTACCACAGAATATATAATACGTATCAGCATCTTACGATAAATAAATTGTCGGAGAACGGGACCCTTTGAAAGTCACAGAACGAACGGAGGGTCAACGGAGCCCAACCGTTATCCTGAAGTATATAGAGTAACATCAGTACAGATGAGGATATCGTTATAAAGTTACATTGTTAATCTAATAACAGCTAAACAAACACAGATTATGTGTATGTTTAAATAAAATAAAGTATCATTTAAATTATATTTCTCATAATTTTACACGTCTGTCTGAAATTGCTACTCGAAATAGACGAGACGAACGACTGCAACTTCACCCATGTAGAACAGCGTTATTGCAAAAAAGTGTGTTCTGCATGGCACCTATAATTTTTAATAAATTGCCTCGATCCATGAGGGAACTTAATATTAATTTATTTAAAATTAAGTTAAAGAGGTTTTTGATTGACAAATGTTATTATGTAATTGACGAGTTTTTAAACGATAAATTTTAATTGTATAATTCAAGTAATGCTTAACTTGAAATGCATTGTATTTTGTTTAATTGCTATTATTATTATTATATTCCTGATAAATTATTTTAATATCGGTTATCACATATTTTAATGCTCTGGCTTGCCTCCGTTTCTAATTTTGTACACCACTATTGGTAAGACATGTTGTGACTATACCTTTTTACTATCTAACCTACACATGTTTATGCAAATAAATATCTTTGTCTTTGTCTTTGTCTATGATGTTTTTTTTAATCATATAATAATTTAAAATGACAGGAATATTAATACTTATATTTTCAGTAAATCTATACATCTACATTAGCATCTGTGATTTATTTAGGGCAAAATTATGATTTACTCAATTTAAAACTCTAAAGTTTTCTCTTCTATATTTTTTTTTTATATATTTTCATTTTCAGACAGTAATATAAAGTATCAGGGCATGTCTGTTCTGCAATATTATAATTTTTATTTCATCTTTGAATAGTGGTTGTCGCTGGTTAGGTCGACTGAATAACAATTTCCCAAAATGTCTCGGTCAGCTATACCGCTTAGCGGACTCGCTAGGTGCGTAATTTTTTTTTACAGAACATTGTTGAGATATAAAATACGGATTATGATATAAATAATAATAATAATTTATTTGCACCATTTATTTAACATAGAAACTTAAAAGTCGTAATGATTAAGGTAGTTATAGTAACAATTTCAGTGAAAACAACTAGAACCTAAACTAAGCATTTAAATATCTTGTAATATAGGAACTAGCGCCTACCCTCATGTACAGTGGCGTTGTACAGGCGTTACAGGTTAGCGAATTTTTCAGCGAATGGTTTCTTAAACAACTATAGTTTTATGGATTGGTACAGTTATGAATAAATTAAGAACAAATAAGTTTTTTTTTATTTAGGTAGGTATACAATTTGATAGATATTTCTTAGCATATTCTTCATCATAAACGATTACATACAATTATATTATTATCTAATAAAGTGATTGATAAATACCCGACGCTATTTTTTTATTCTGTTCAATCAAATCTAAATACTATTATTTTAGGTATAAAAATTCAATATTTTTTGACACAATCTGAAATTGCAGTGAAATAAATGAAACTAGGTGCGCGAAAAGAATTGCCTAAAATAATCCACAACAGTTTTGATTTTCATAGAGGCTCTACACGCTTTGCACGCGGATGAGTTTTATTCCAAAAATGTTTAAATAATACAAATTTGATAGCTCTCAAAGGCTAGTCATTTTTTGGTTCAAGCTCTGCTCTTGTGACGACACAATCTGACTAAAATTCAAACTTTACACTTTACTTCAAAGTAACATAATATAAAATATGCTATAATGTAATAAATACAGTTTAAAGCAACATTAAACATCGGATCCAATGTACAAGAATAATATTTTCTACAAACATACGTTTCATATTCAAATCGGGTACGCTCCGACTTGACCCACTTTGGGCTTAGAATAGAAAATGAATGTATTGAAAATTAAAATCGCTTCTGGAATTCTATTTGAGGTGGGGTGGTTGAAATAAAAATCTTCAGAGGCCAAAGAATACACTAATATTGTTCACTATTTGGTTTATTTTTAGAAAGCGTGGCCCAGTGGTATAGATGCCGAGTTTCAAAACGGGTTCGCTGGTTCAATCCAAAAGAGCACCAATTAGTCTTTTCTCTTGAAATTTCGTAATAAATCCGGCAAGTTCCAGAACCAAAATGTCGAAGACTTATCTGAAGTGTACGAAAGGAGTCGCTTCAAGGCGCACTCTAATCCTCTAGCTACACTGTTGCAAGAAAGCCAGTGACTCGAGTAGTATATTTTATTCAGAAATGAATTTATAACTGATCGACAATTATTATGTTACCCATGAAAGTATTTCTGTCCCAATTCAAAATATTATTACAAAATTTTTATAATTTCTAAGCTAACAAAACTATGTATTGAAAAAATATCATGTTGATTGAAGGGTATGAAAACTATTAGATATGTCTTCTAACAGGAAATGCAACATTAAGCTTTTCCTTGTAATATCCTGTGTTAATGGGGACAGCAAATATAATTTAACATCATGCTGTACATTTGCTTAATCAGGCACAACATCCATTATCATATGCAAGTATTTATATTAAGATTCGCATGAACGACAAAAGTCTGTTAAATATAAAAAAAAAAACAAATGTTGTTTCTGATACAAAAATTTCTGTAAACGAACATTTAGCTAAAATGTACTTGTATTATTCATCAAACCAAAAATGTTTCCTTCTAATGTAAGTCTTGTTACGTGTCTTATGTTAGCGTCCACAGGATTCATTTTCAAGAAATATATCATGAGTAGCTACCACCTACCGTTACGCATTCTCTTTAGAGACATTATACGACACTGAAAAGCATCTTTTGATTTAATTGTCCGTGAACGCGAAAAAGGCAATTTTAAGAGGATTCTGCGCGCGAAACGAACTCCAAAGCTAGGCTTCGAGAAATTTATTGCGATCACAAATAATCTTTTCTCCCAGTTTCTCTGCGAAAATACAAAACATTCATTTTAAATTCTTATACAAGAGACAGGCACTTGTAGGTCTTTTTTGGTTATATTTCGCTTTTCTTGCGTTGGTAACGCATAAATTGTGACGCTCATTGCCCCATTTGCCTAAACAAACTTGACTTCTCTCCATCTGCGTTTAGGAACTTACTGTAATTTCGTTTGAAATTTTTGCAACTTATTTTTTGTTAACATAACATTGGCACAAATGAAAAACTGCTATTATTAGAACTCTTTGTGTCAAAAATATAAAATTTTGTTTCTAAAGATATATTATTTAATTATTGAAATCTAAATAATATGTCACTTGATAAATTAGTTTTCCTATTCTGGTATAAAAGTCCACTAATAAATAAAGTCAAGTTATATTAGTTGGTAATAATGACCGCAAGAAAGATTTAAAATCCTGTCGTTCCAATCGTTTTTGATGAACATGCGACGCAACTCGCCGGTACCTTAACGGATAACCTTCTCTGCAATGTATATTAACTTTCCACTATTTATGTCTCCCTTCTCTTCTCTTTTTATTTTTTTCTCCTAATAATAAAACATATCCATATGTTCCAAGATCCAGCTAAACTGGGCTTTTTAACTCACAAACTTCCATGTAACGGGTATGCGTTCTAGCGAAATTTAGAAATATTCTTTTTTCATTACAGAAATTCACGTAAGTCGTCAACTAAATTCAGGCCGAAAATTTATTAATATAATGTTTTTATGAAGTATTTAATAATTCTTCGGACTAAATTTCGAGTCAACATACGTAAATTTTGATAATGAAAATATGAATATATCGAAAAGAAAAATATAATTTTAATCTAATAAACAATAGACAAAACTTCATTTCAATTAAATTCTTTAAGAAACTAGGAATCCCCAGTTAGTTTAATTTACAAGAGACTGATTATTGCTATGTTGGGAGACTGTTTAAACCCTATCTGACCGAGTACTGTTAAGACTAGTCACGATTCATCTTTTCTGAAACTTAGGCAAAATTCCACACGAGCAGTTAAAGTAACCCGGAGACATCTAACTCGTTGCGCTGAGCCTAACGTAGTTTTGCTATCAAAACTAATATTCACATCATTTTCAAGGAATTTTTCATTCCTGAAGCACAAAATCGATATAAGACCGTATGGGGAAGTTGCTGACGTAGCGAAATATAAATGGGAAATGTTACCAATATGTATGATATTTCCCGCGGTTGTATTCCTGCTGGGACGGCGGCACTCCATTTGTGGCTCCCGCGGTTCCCGAGTTCAGGAGTCGGTTGCAAATTACATCATTTATCATGTCGAGTCGGTTTATGCTCGTTGAATACCGTTTTCCATCTGAAAAAAGACGCGCACTCGATGGTCAGACTTGAGGGGAAAGATACGGCCTGTGCATAATACGTACGAACGATAACAATCTATCATTTGCTAAAGTTATGTAACCAAATTTAAAGAAAATTGGACCGTTTAAAAGACAGAAATTTGGACAAAGGAACCAATGCATTAATTTTCTACTTATTTTATTTATTTGTATTATAAATTAATATATACTTATAAAGAGACGAAGAAGTCAATATACTGCATGATATAAACTAAGGTCTTATTTTATTTATTATAAATATCTAAGTAAGTAACGGAACCCACCATTACTGGAGTACTGAAGTAACTGCTTACGCTCAACAATTACTTACAAAATTGTGTGCGCCGTGTGATCTCTGTATGTTTTTTCTTTTATATTCCGAACCATTCGGGAAAGGAAAAGTGGTGTTTCAATATGATTCGAATGGCAAGAGGTACTTAGTCACGTTGGCAGCTTTCCCTTTTTATGTTGCTCTATTTATATAATGTTTTCACGGAGCGTGGCCTATTTTGATGAAAGGTCGCTCCGACTGAATTTCACGAGTTACCAGCTGACAGTTTAGTCTGCACTCGTCATAAATCCACTGCACTGAATCATACAGGCCCATATGGTGTTATCTGCAGTAAATTTTCTTTGGGAGAATTTAAGAAAATCTTATTGTCATGAGTTGAGTGAATATATCAAAAGAGAATTTCGTTCTAAACAGCAAAATTATTATTTTAAGTTTAAAAAATAAGTTATGTTTTCAAAAAGCCTCGTGCAAAAATCTATTTCTGCAGTGGAATTTTTATGATGACAAATAAAAACAATAAATGCTTTTAAAAACATGTGTGCATTCACCCAGGGTTTTTGAAAGATTTTTGAACCTGATAAATATTTTAAAAGACTGAATGTATGTTTTATTTAGTATTAAATGGGTATAACTATTATGGCCAATTACCTTTATTACCCACTTCTACATAACTTACCGCAATATAAACCTCAAAAAGGTTAGATTTGGCAGTCTATTTAAATACATATTGCAGGACGTTTAACCTACAACTTAGCGACACTTAAACGTGATCACAACCTTAGATATAAAAGTATCACTGAACTCTTCCAAACACGTCTTGTAAACAATCGTCTTAAACAATACATTCTATCCTATCCTAGGAGATAATCTTTATTTACGAGTCCACTGGAGAGCCGCTAACGTTCGCACCATAACAATTTTTCTTCATTCCACGGAACATGGAATGTGCGAATCAGATCTTACATTACACAGTCGTTTCATGCTCGGATTTGCATATTATGCGTTATTTATTCATTGTGCACGCAAATATACAGGATGTTCAGACTTTTTTGACAGATGTCTGCTGACAGGCAATATCACAATACAATGTTGTACATTATATATATTATTATATACATTATTTTTACGCGATCATCCGCAACCGAACGGCATTCCTGATACGCCGGGTGTGGGGCAGCACCATCATCTACCTGAAACACATAGCGGGAAGGCTGCATGTGGTCTGCATTTTGATGAAGCACTGGACCAAAATACATACTGTGCACTGATGAAGTTTATTTTTAGCCAAAGACTGCGTCTTATATTTATTTTTTACGTTAATTTTAATTTATATGGGTGTTCTTCATTGATATGTGAAAGCTTTCGGAAGACTACTGCCAGTCAGTTAGCTTTGCTGCAACTAAAGTAGTACCATGCTTTGAATTTGCATCAAAAAAACAATGAATTTTTACTACTAGGTATGCATTTGACTACATATCAACTGGTTTTAAGCAACTAGTAGATAGCAAATTGAGGTGGTAGCTATCCAGCTAGCTACTTCTAAAATCAAAGATGCAATCGCAAGACTTGGTGCTGTGTGCTCGTTCTGTATTTAATTATGAAAATATGTGTCATATTATATTAGATTATGAACTTTTAGATGTGATTTTTTTCTACTTGATTCCGGATCGGAATCCTGTCCTAAATAAAAATTGTTTCAAGATGCAATTCAAAAATGTATAATAATGGACACATCTTGGCAAAGGGTTCCCTGGCAGATACTAAGGTAGGTACTAGTAGACGTCACTACTGATCAATCTCCATCTAAATCTGCTAGGGCATAGACGTCAGTATTATATATGAATAAATAATATAGGAAATTTATTTTTATAATCGTCGAGACAAATTTTTATTAAAGTTTTTTTTGCCTATCTGTCGACCTGGATTCCTAGCAGCGACCATCAAACTGGAAGTCATATCCGTACGTGTTATAAGCTGTCTTTCAAGAACACGCATGACAATATCAAATAAAGTTTCACGAGAAGATATGAAAACGAATTGTGACCGCATTATCAAACCTCCCCGCCGTCCCTGAGGGACCAATAACGTGCAGTCTCTCAGGAAATTAAGGGACAGGACACAGTAGGTTTGATACGAAAAGGCACTAACGAGGGGCAGATATCGGAGGGTGTGTCGTTTACGGGCCACAGTCAATAGTACCTGATGGTTATCTTACTAATGTTTTGGCAGCGAAAGCGAGGCATATTGTGCTCGTATAAGCGTACCAACGTTTATCAGTACTGACAAGGTTGGCAGGTTGAACATTATTTTAGCATCAATCCCACATACTACTTAAGGCAAAATTTAATATAAAAGGTAAAACTCTACTATCGAATGTTTTTAGACGTTTGAATATAGCTACTCGTGCTACATGGAAGTATCGAGAAGCTTTATTTTATGTAACTATGAAACGACCAGTTCTGATATGTATATGTGAGTAATATGTCACCTGTGATCGTAGGAAAGCAATACCTATAATACTTGGATACTCACTTATTTAGGCACAACAAGACCCAAGTCGTTCAAATACGCCCGTATGTCTGATACGTGATGCGGGAATATCTCGGGTACCTGAACGCAGTAACGCGAATACACTACTGCTTGGTGGCAGCAATAGGTATGGTGGAAGTACTTCCTCGAAAGAATTTGGCACAAGCTATAACTTTCTCCTCCTCCTTTCTAAATATCTCTTAATCTGTAATTAATTATTGTTAATCATATTTGTTGTTAATATAAAAGACATGGAACTGACTCACTTATTCATCACTAAATCTCTGAAACTACCTAAGAGCTTAAAACATTTCGCGGTAGTAGGTACCTCTCAAGACAAAGACCCTCGCTATGATGTTACTCATATTCCGCGCAGACGAAGTCGCGGGGGGGGGCCACTAGTAATTGAGTTGGCAAATGAGTATTTGCTTTGAGAGTATTGGATTGGAGAGTACCTTATTAATATTTAACATTTATTTTAGAGGTTGACATCTCAAATACGTTAAATGTACGTCATTTGAGAAATTTCTCCGAAATTACCAGATTCAAAGCACCAAGTTGGAGTAGGTTTATGTTTTATTAATCGAATGGTTTATTTTTCATAGCATTGTGCCGTCTGAAAAGTTTTCTTTCAGCTAATGTACTACTCGATTAGTTCATGAACTTTTCAGTAGCTTATAAGTTGTACAACTTGTCCAGTAGTAAAGCTTATTCTAGCTTCAATGGCTCTCTCGAACCAATGTGAAGGAGAATGTGATGGTAAATTGTAATCAATTTTAATTAATTATTTATTTCGCAAAAAGCATTTTATATTATGTCAGTAAAAGTATGAAATATAAGAATTAAAGCTTTCGTACTTATAGTGTCTATGGTATAGGAAATTACATTAGTGAAATTTGCATAGGCATTTCATGTTTTAGTAGTCGATCCACCCGCGACTTAGTCTATGTTGAATTTGGTTTGCTTCCTTAGAGGAAGAATTTTCTAAAACCCTATAATTTTCATAATGTTTTCATTAAAAGAACCTCTATGCATAATTTGAGAATCAAAGGCTTTTTAGATTCAGTGATATGGTAATGAGTCAGTGAGTAAAACGACTTCTTTTTAAGTAAGTTATTAGGTATATATTTTCAGTATTAACTTATATTGTCAATCGTACAAAAAAATATTTACATTTATATGGTAATATCACGTTTATGACCTAGACAGGATCGACACGATTTAACCAAAGTAATAATCCAATTTATGATCAAAGCGTAATCCTGAAGTTTAAAGATGATCAGGATCTCATTTGAATTAAGTATAAATTTCAGTTAATCATCTGATATGAATGGTTCACATCAGAGAACTTACACTAATATTACCGTTTTGAAACGGTAAAGGTAATTGGATTACTTGAACTTATAATTAGTATATTTCAAGTTAAGATCATGAAGGATAATTTATGTAACCATCAATTTATTTAATTTTAATTCTGATATCAATATCGGTATCACTGGTAAGGGAAATCTATTTAAAACACACGTACAAAAATAAAAGTGTGTGGTGTTTGGTCGATGGCATATTTTTATTGACACTTCGGGTATAGTGCAAAACTACGTCGAGGGCCAGATGCTTCTAAATCAAAGGTAAGGTAGTAAGTAGTAATAATAGAAAATAGTTAGTAATATTCTATCATTATAGTCATGTAACATAACAATGGCAGAAGAGAATAAACATAGAACGAACCGCGACGAATAAATTTATACTAAGTGAGGCAAAACATCACATTTATGTCCCTGGGGTGAGTCCCAAATCACAATCTAGTAGTTGCTGAAGTCTATTCCCGGCAATTTACTATATGTCGCATTATGATAAAGTGATAAGACTTGTTTGAATATGTCTGTATGTTCAGGAGATACTGCTGTTACTTCTAAACAAGTTTTTTTGGACATTCTTTTCTTTTACTTCCTTTTCAAGTATTTTTTTAAATCATATTGTGGGATTTTTAGGCATAATGATAAAATAAATAAATGATTTAATTCCAATAAAAAAAAAACTAAAATTATGCACTTTTTCTGCATTTAATAATATTGAATCTCAAAAAAAAAAAACCTCGTCGCCTTAAAAAATAAAATGTAACGTTATATTTCGATCTGTCACACAAATATAGAATAAACTCACAGACTTTAAGAAAGAATCATTACTGTGAGAAACTTTTAGTATAAATAAATGAATGAAAAACTTCTAAATTTCTAAAGTTGTACAACTTAAGTTGAAAAACAGCTCAGACACATGAAACAGATCCCCTTCGGCTTTATAGAGATGTTCTGTTATACCTACGATTTATAAGCAGTCTTAAACTCTTCATACTTTTCTGAAGTAAATTGTGGTATACTGACTTAAATCCCTTGTAAAAACCTGTTTCTATATAGAAACGACACACTATACCTAGTTGAATTCTGATTTCTATCTAAGAAAGGGTCAAATATTTCCCACATGTTAGACATTGTTTATATTGGAGTGTGGGTAGTTTTCTACATAAGCTGGATCCCCTGTTCTATGCGACAGGACTAACTGAAATGTCCCATGTCGTAGGAGTTTTTCTTCAATTAAGGTTTTGGTTAGAGCAACTACGATAATAACATTAGGTATTCACTTATATTTTTCCATGTGATAAAGTTTAGGAACGAGCTGATGGCCCACCTGATGTTAAGTGGTAACCTCTGTCCATAACAAGCAATACTGCGTGGATTCATCCCTACTTAGATACAAGAAGACCCAATTCGCATCGTATGCGCCTGGAACTCTGAGAAGTGAAGGTGGAATGTCTCATGTGCCTGTAATTTCACCGTCAACCACACATTACAAACCTGAACACACTAACGCGTATGCATTACTGCTTGGCTGTAGAAATTGGTATGGTAGCAATACTTCCCCGGACGAACTTGGCATAAGATTTACTGCCAACCACTGCTGGATATCTCAAAGCAAATACTGATATATAACTTCTCAAGGATCTGCAAAATCAGTTTCTGTTATAAATAACTTCACCACTTCCGTAGATTCCGAAACTCTTGGTCGATCATGATTTAGTAATTTGATTTAGGTTTAATTAAAACTATTTCATAGTAGCACTTAGTCAACACGGAACCAAACACGGATTTCGTAATGATTTCAAAGTTGACGTGATTTCACCTTAACACAATTTAGGTATGATTGAGGATTGAGAAGAATATTAGAATAAAATGTTAAAATGCTAAAGAAGTGAACACGGTTTGTAAAATATATTCTTTTAACAAAATCTCACATAATTTATAATCATACGCATAAAAAGTATTTATTAACACCTAGATTGTGATTTTGGATTTTACCAGCTGAATAATTGTTGCAGATTTACTCGCTTACCCAATTATTGCACAAGTTTATTTGTTATTTTGAGCAGTTTATTTCCCCCGTGCTTATCAAATAGTGTATTGAATAAAGAAATAATGTATGTGAATTGCTTTGGTATCAAATAATTTTGTATGCCGAACACGATCATAGATATGAGTAAACATTTTCTGAGAATCATTAATATTATTATCATTAAAAAGGTAAATATTTTGACATAATCAATATATTAGAATTCGTAGAGCTGTGATTAGTTTAATATGCGATTTGTAGTAGCAATATCAATGGGATAACTCAATAGTAGGGCATCAAATGATCCAATATATTAATGAAATACATTTTCATGTTATATTACTGAAATGATTATAAAATTAAGTACTAGACGAATTTGTATCACAATACATTTATATAACTGCGTTTTGTCTGAATATGCGATGAATTCACACTAGAATTTAAATATCCAATTCTTAATATCTCAAATAACCTTCATATATTCAAGTGGCATTTAATTTTCTTGGCACTACGCTGTACCAAAGCACTAATGCTTGCACGTAGAAGTTGCGTCTGACTAATCAGTTTTCGAGCTAAATGGATTGAACTTCTCCACTAGACTGTTCATTATGAACTTACCTGCTTATACTTGGTATGTTGAGAGACCACTAGTACAGGTAACAACAAAAATTCTAAATACTAAAATTGTTTTTAATGTTTTCGATGTGTTTAGGTAACTTCTTATTTACGTTATCTATAATATACCTGATGTAAATCAATCGTGGTAAAGATAAGGGCATTTAAGTAGTAGTTTAAGTAGTAGTTTTTTTAGTAGTAGTAGTAGTAGTAGTAGTAGTTTTTTTTTTGTATTTAAGTAGTAGTTTTTAAGTAGTTTAACGTTGTAGTATTGTTTAATGTTGATTAGTATAGAATTTTCATTAATTCAATAAGACTTGTCCTCATCACACAATCTTCATGAAAGGCTGAACACGAATTTGATGTATAACTACATAACCATATGTCATCCAGATTTCTAATTGTGCAAATAGGTACCCATTTCTTAAAATATCCAAAAACAAAATAGCCCAATATTTTTTATAAATACAACCATAAGAACTTATATAATAACTTTGCCGGTATGCGAAGTACATAATTGGGATTGGTTATATACTTCAGTGAATCACAGAAAAGCTAAAAGGGTTACCTCCATGCGGTTACAATAATAATATAACGCTATCCCCTTCAAAAGCAGACCGGTGCGGTGGAATCATATCAAGTTATTAAAGCGGAAAATTAGTAGAATAAGACAATCCTGGCGTGAAACGAAACGTGTCCTTTTCAAATAGTCGTAGTTGGTAACTACATTCAACGTAAGATGCTTTTGGGTTCCGCATAAGTTACTTAGATTGTTCTTTGACTTATCTTGGGTTAGTTCTTATGATTATGGCCCGTACGTGACACAAATTTATATGTATAGTTTACTACCTACCTCTATTTTTTATAAATGAAATTTATCTAACGATATATATAATAGAATGAGTATTTCTACCATTTTCATCCATTCGGTTGAAAAGGGAAAGCAGAGCATATATTGCATCTATACAAATAAATAAAATTGGAGTTTCTGTTTGTAATATGAAAATAACCGCTTTTTACTAAGTGCATATGTATACACGGTACATACACCAAAACAACATTTTTAACAATTTTTGTCTGCCAGTCTGTCTATCTGTCTGTCTGTCTGTATGTCTGTCTGTCTGTTTGTTCCCGCTAATCTCTGAAATGGCTGGACCAATTTTGACGGGACTTTCACTGGCAGATAGCTGATGTAACAAGGAGTAACTAAGGCTACTTTTCCGAGGGATAAAATAGGGGTGCGTGATAAAACCGCATTCCACGCGGACGAAGTCGCGGGCAACAGCTAATTAATTATTATATTAAATAAACAACATAATATTATTTTTTTCATTGGCTTGGTGTTAGAGTAAATGCCCAGAATGCTAGCTACCACACTGAAGATGAGTCTGCAGCCAAGCACCTAACAATGTGTTGCTACCTGAGAGCTAGTTATCAATATAGGCGTTGCGAGGCGCCACCATCGGCCACCATCAGCTAAGTAATGCTTAACATCAGGTGATATAAGTTAGTACGAAGTAAACAATAATTAATTTCGGAGATCACTAAAATACTATGCATATCATATGCGTTTACTAGTAGTAGTATTCAGTATGTTTGTGGACCGTGTCCGTGACCTCATCTGTGGGCCCTGCCTGAAAACCAGCGCTGCGCTCTCTTTTAGTGTGCAGCACTATGCTGAGACAGGGACCCTTTTTGCCAACTCAACACATTCCTCCAACGTTATGAGTTGTGTCTAACGATATTATTTTTAGTTATTAATATGTGTGTTGTTTTTGCAAAATAAATACTCTTTCTTTCTTTCTTTCTTCTTTCTTTCTTTACTATGCCTGTATTCTTTTGAGTCGTTTCAACCTTCAAGAAGATTTTAATTTTCATTTTGATAGCAAGTTTTTAAATTATACTTCGAAGCCAATAAAAATTGATGTCTGATATTCTGATTGAAATTCCTTTGAATCGTATGTTATGATACCACGCTGTACTGTCAGGCATATATTAAGAAAATAAATATTGTCTGGCTTTACTTGTCTGGGCTTTAATCGTCTGTCGCCATCTGACACGCGTTTAATTTACGCATAACATTTAAATATTATACTGTTAAATGCAAAATATAAGAATAATAATTTAGTTTTATCTGTAACCTCATTACCGCGCAAATTAATTGGATTTTCGCAATTACCATTCGTTTCATTACGGAACGACCGAACTCATATCGTCACCGATTGCTTTATTTGTGTAACAATTACAATGGGCTTTCATCGAACTCATATAAAAAGTAATGGACTGTCCTCATTCCTCAGGAAATTTGGTTTTTTATGATTAAAAAGTTTCGGCAAAATAAAGTGAAAGTGGCCTGAAAGCTCGCCTGATGGTAACTATGCCTTCTGCGTTGTTGGTGGGCTCGATTGCAAGACAAGCTGACGGCCCACCTGATGGAAAGTGGCAACAATCGAGGAATTTACAGTGTGGTGCCTATCAGCTAATAACCTTTTTACACCCTTTTTAAATTTATTCATATTAAGTATTAAGGGTAAGTAATCAAGGGTCTGGGTGTTTATATATTATTATGTGTGATCAAAGTAAAGTATATAAGAATTATATAAATTATCTGGTTCTCTAGTACAAGCTATGCTTAGTTGGGGCTAGATAGCTCTGTGTGAAATGTTCACGAATATTATTTTGTTAACATTTATCTATAACCACTTATCAGAAAATATTTGCTAAATTTCCGCATAATTTGTGGGAAAATATTATTAAATTATCTGTGCTACCGCAAAATATGTTGTATTATTATAATAATAGTTTCATTATTAGTATCCAAAACTACCAAATAGTCTGCAAAACCGACGTCATTGTTAGATAATGATATAATATTCGTGTAAAATTTTTAATCTAGTTGTTAATCTGCTATTATCAATAAGTATAACTAACTTATAAGCCTACATCAATCACCTTATCATAAACATATTTAGCACTGAACATTGTTGATAATGCTTCCATTCAAAATTTAATTTACGATTTCTAATATAACATTTAAAACATAATATTATTAGAAAAATTCAATTTAAGAGAACTCACCCCAAATACGTCCGGGGAAGTTCTGCCGCCATGCCCATCTCTGCCGACAAGCAGTGTCGCACTGTGTTCCGGTTTGAAAGGTGCCAGTGAAATTACAGCCTCATGAGACATTCCACCCACACGTCTCAAAGTTACGGGTGCATACGATACGACTTGGGTCTTGTCGTACCTAGTAGGGGAGGACACAAGTCGCATCGGTTGTCGCATGGGCAGAGGTTACCTCTTAGCACCAGGTTTACCAGGTTGGCCGTCGGCTCGTTCCGTAACTGTATCGTTACAATATTAAAAAAACTTGTTACCTGTTTCCAACATAAGTCATTTAATCATCGGATTAAGAACGTGCACTTCCGCTGTTAGTTGGTATAATTACAGCCACAAGAGACTTACCAACCTCGCATAACAAATGCAATATATCACGATGGTATCTTTGGAATAATAAGGTGGCAAGAGCAGTGGGGCTGATTGATGGTTTCGTCTGTCGATACCAGCAGCAGTAAGACTCAGATCCTCCCCCTGCTTAGTTATGGGGAAACCCAAGTTTCATTGCATGGGACCATCTTCATTTAACATGTAATGTTATGTCATGTAATTTCAAAGCACCCAAAATGGAAATCATTTTTACAGGTTAGTTTTATTCAGAAACCCAATCACTACACTTTCTTAGATTAAAGTAACTAATTCTTAATATATATTATATATAACTTTTCTATAAACACATTACATACTCAGAAAACACAAACATGTTTTTGGAAGTAAACTTCTATTTAATTTAAGTGCTGGCGTACAAAGTAAGTCGAAGCACTTTAATTTATTAGTGCATTTTCAATTGAGTTTAATATTAGTTCAAAGACGAAATTTATCGAGTTTGAACTCATATCATAACTTTTGTTCGCGTGTTTCATACATTTCTAGATTAAATCAAGTCATATAATGGATGAATGAATATTAAATTTATAAGACTATTTAGGTATGAATAACTTTCTGGTTATTAATTCAACTTCGATTATATGAGCAGATGTTTCACACAATGTCAACAACACATTGGGATAAATAGTTTAAATAGATCGGACCTTGGAGAAGGACATAAGCCCTTTTTGTTGCGAATGAAATTTTGTATGGGTAATCAATCATTTCTCAAGTAAGAGATATAAAACGCATCATAAGTATACTTTTGGTAGGGAATAAATATTTTTTCTGCGTTTTTAACCAGTTTTAAAGTTTTTTTTTGTATGGAAACTGATGAAAGCTTTGAGAAAAAAATTAGCTTTTTGAAGTACTCTCTATTCAGTCAAAGTCGCGGGCACAAGCTCGTAAATACACAAACGGAAAATTGACCAGGGCTACCCACCATCTGTACAATACAACAAGAATACTCAGGGTTGCTACTCTGAGAGCGTAGCAAAAGCTATCATCATCATTCAGCCCGTAATTACACAGCCCAAGAGATCGTTGCTGTGGTCCCCCTGACACTGAAACAGTGGCGTCTTCACGTAAACAAATGTATAGGCATAGATCGTGATGACGCAGAGTACGTATTGTCGTTGAAAATTTGTGGTAATGGGAGTCTGCTTTTGATTAGAATAGGACATTTCGAATGTGACATTATTGTTATGTATTAACCACACTATAATTACTATTATAAATGGGACTTAGGCGCCCCGCTCCGAACCATAGGTAATTTTAGTGGTTTAAGAACTGCCCTGGCCTGATTATTAAGAAGCAATTTTCTGGAAGAAAGTGTAAGTTGATTCGTGGGAAAACAATAGTGGCAATGAGCTCACCACTTGTCACGTCTTACTTCCCTCGATAGTGGTGGTATCATCGCAATGTGATGAGTGGCTCACTGATACTCTGCTTTCCCATTCGGGCAAAAATGCGTGAATCTATGTATGTATGTACATATTTGTGAAAGTATGCATGTTTAGTAATACATATATAGAGTGAAACCACGCTGCCTCTTACCAGTGCAATAACCAGCCACTACTAGCCACTGGTTGATAAGTACCAAGACCGCAGAATATTAAAAAAATATTGTATTGTGCCTGTGGTCAGGATTATTTTACTCAGTGATGATTAGACGAATCGAATTGAAAAAAAAAAACAAACAAAACAGTATTAAAATAAGAAATTTAAAAAAAAATGTTTTCTTATTACTATTACAACTATTGAGAAGGCCAATCAATGTAAAGCAGGGTAAATCCTTTTCCCATAACTACGGCACTAAGACTTAGATACATTATGTTACTTAATGTACCGTAAGTTCTTTATGAATTACCCTCTATATCCAGTACACTCGAACTCATATTGTATTCAGTACAGGTATCGAGATGGTTTCCGCGCAATAGCTCTTCATTGCCAACTTTCACGATATTTTTCAACGCCTGCTATGATTGATCGCGCAATTTGGACGCCGCGCAGCGCGGCTGATGAACAATCGCCGGTTTGCTTTGTTTACAAGTTAGAAGGACAATATTTTAGACTAAACTTCCATATTAATCTTTTTCTTTTGGAACATTTGTTGAAACAAATACATAATCACAAAAAATTCAAGACGTAACTGCCCCAACAAAAAACCTACTAAGAAATATTGAATTTCTATAAACAAATAAATAGCTAATGTTACTCGGGATGATGTAAAGATTATTACGATACCTCATATACCAGATCTGTTCAGGTATTCAAAGTAATGGTGTAATAAAGAAACCCAGATACATAGGTACATAAATGAGCCCTGAAAACATTACAATTATTGTTTGGGCAGTCGGGTAAAGAAGCATTTTCATCAAACCTTATGTTATAAATAGTTTCAACAATATCATAGTAAAAAAAAAAAAAACATTAACTTGGACACTCCTTACTTTGATTATATATACTTGAGCATGCTAATACAACGTATCCTAAAAGGTACAAGTATATCAAAATACAACGAGTGTTCACTAATCAGTCTCATTGCGAAGATTAAGCCTGTATCACCAATTCAGCTCCAATGTCAAAAGGCAATATTCAGTAAGAAAATTCAGCGAAAATTTTCCATCTCAAAACATGAATCTGATTTATTCATACTTACATTACGGCTTTATGTTACACAGTAACATCGGCTACACATTCTAGATAACTGGGAGTGCGACGCGGACAAATATACGAGCGGGAACTTTCCGCCGGCGATTACTTTGCCAAATGAGCCGTGCATTTTAAACGAAGATTAATTGTTTAGTGGTAAGTGCTTGTGTGTTCCGCGCTTTCGTTTCAGAGGTGTTGACGTGGGTCCCCTGTTTTATAGCCGCAAAATAGCTTCATTTAAATACAAACAATATTCAAATGTAATTTACATACGAATCATTAAAACGTCAATGTGTGAAAGTGTTCCATCTTTTTAGTCGGATTCCTTACTCTAAACTTGTTTCGTCATCGTATAGTAGTAAATTATTATAAACTATGAGAGCGTGGTGGCCTAGTGGTACTGACCCCGAGTTTCAATCCGGAGGTCTCTGGTTCAAAACCCGACGTGTACTTATGAGTTTTCGCTTAAATATTTACGCGCAAAACAGTGAAGAAAACATCATGAGGAAACCGACATGTTCTAAAACTAAAAATTCAAAGACATTTGTCAAGTGCACGAAAGGAGCCTCTTTGAGGTGCATTTAAAATCCTTTCGCCACACTGGTTCGAGAGAACTAGTGACTCGTATAGAATAGAATAGTAAATTATTTATATTAATATAAATTATTTTGGGTCTCCAGCCCACCAGAAGATAAGTTAGCCCCCGTAGATATCCGCAACAGCTGGAGCATAGCCGATGCATTGCCTCCCTGCAGATATGATTGTAATTTTTCTGGAAGCTGTTCACGCCTGCGTAACATAACTATTCAAAAGAATAACGATTGCACTGAAACATTCAGTCAATAAAACAGATTTATATACATGCTGGAACAGCGAAACTATTGACTATTTGAGTATTTGCGAATATGGGTGGTGCTGATTCCCCAAAGCACATTTGTGTGACTCAACATTACTGTTAGGAGCGAGTCGAGCGTAAAACTGAGAGCCGAGGGAAATAACTGTAAAACTGTACTCAAATCGAAGTGGTGCTTTGAAAGCTAACTACTTAGGTTGTTTTCTTCAAAAGCAGACCAGACTTAATTGTTATTAAAGCAACTTATTTTATTTCTCTATTGTCACTAGTGCAGGAGTGGATGGCCTAGCTAAATCATATATGATTTTTACCACTGTATAGGGTCGAAGTGACTCAATCGAAAAATACTCATTGAATGGAATACCATTTGTATGGAAACTTACAAGGAATTTTACAGGGGAACTTTTTCATACTACAACTATCCAATTTTCTTAATTAATTTGAATCCTAAAAGTTGTTTATATTATTTATATTTATGCCTACTTCCATTTTTTGACCCGAAGATCACGCGATTGATTCAGAAGCAGGCCAGCATTATACAGATTGAAACGTATTCATTTAACGACCATCCTTTTTTACTACATGATTGCGTTTGATTACATGGCACTTGATTTTAATCGGCTTTGTATCCAACGCCACGCAAAATCTGGATAGAGTACTGTAATCAAGTCCTGTCATTCATCTCATGAGGTGGTTGAATTAGTCAGACGATAATTTGCTTTACCAACATGTTGTACTTCACATTTTTTTCTTGCCAGGAAGCTTATAGTCCCACTTTTAGGATTTTATTTGGCATTGAATCCACGACCTTTAAAACCAACGTCAGTTCTAACTGAGCCGTCATAGTTCGTATCGCTTTGCGGTTCGTTTCAATATTTATCGTTGGAATTCGGTTCGTGAAAACATTCCTTGACTGAGATCTGTCTCCAACTCCCTGTTGTTCTTTGTAATTGCTCGACATAACTTCGTCATAAAGTTTTTACACAATTTCCACGATCTCATCCGTCTATGGTAATCAACTCCAAGTTTTTAATTAAACTTTGCTGTATCTTTTACATCTGCGACTATTTATAAGTAAGATAGAAGGCTGTTAATATGATTCACTATCATAGCATTAGATGAATACGTCTTGTTGATTATAAACCAGTTTTATAGAAAATTGACGACTAATTTGGATTTTGCTCTCTCATGGTTTTAACACATGGCCGAGACGGCATTATATATTGACATGGCGCTGCTTAATGCTTTTTTCTCATTTGCTCGGAAATTTCTTTATTATTTAAAACAGTACGATAATCGGCTCTTAGTACGCATTGCGAGCAATTCCCAACACGACAATAGCATTTTTGTTAATTATTCTTAGGTAATTAAAAAGGCTCAACGTCCATTTAATTAAAAGTAAAAAATAAGAGAAAATCTACATACTCGTATAAGAGTGACAGATTTACGCATAAAACTGCACTGCAAGGAGTGTGATCTGGATTATTTGTAGAAAAGCAATGGTGACGATGAGCCCAAAGTTAATGTAACCCCATGTTAGTGTAACCAGGTGTAAATGGTCCATCTGAACTATGCATCTTCTCTTACGTCGTGGATAGAGGAAGGTATTAGGCATGAAGGCTAAAACTACTGAAAAAATAAACATACCTACGTATGTATTCGTATGTTTATTTTTTCAGTTCAGCTCAGGAAACCTCGCAACAGAGAACCCACTCTACTTAGAAATGTTTAATTCTTCGGCAATAATAATACTTAATTCAAATAAATGGTGTTTATTAAAAGAAAATACTCGCTAATTGCCAAATGTCCTAACAAATTGTAAATAGCTATGCAAATTAAGGCTCGTAACACCTCCGAAAGAATTTACGAGCCCTTAGTACAAGTAATGGGCGATAAACAATGGTGAAGTGTAGTCATAAAATATTTTACTTTTCGAAATTAAGACCTTTAAGGTTTGACAGGAGTAAAGGGTTTTTAAAGACAACAACTGTATTTAATGCCCAAAATAGTAATAAATATTATAACTATTAATACGTTCATGTTTTGTGAATCGTGATAAACCATGTTGGATATAATATATATCTTCTTGTTTCCTTCTTGGTTCTTGGATCCTTAGACTGGCTACAAAGAAATTAAGAATCTATAGTAGTGAGTTTTTTAATTGAAAATTCAGTAATCTGTTGTCCTACGATCCAAAATTAACACAAGCATACATGTGTAACATTTAGGGCTCTGTGGTAGGATCGCTTACCTGAAAATATCCCTACAATAATATTTTTCAAGTAAAATTTTAAGTTGATATTAACTCATGTTTGGAAAAGGTTGCTTGCTTAGAAAAAATAAGACAATTCTGATACTTTATTCATTTTAATATCTACCCACTCGAAGTTAAAACGGATTTATTCACAAAATTACCTTCTAAAATAGTATTCTTTTACTTTGAAACGAATAAAACCCTTGACCAAGGACCAAGATCATTCACCAAGGGGATAAAGCAGTGTCTTTATACATGGGCGCCCTCTTAAATAAGAGCATAACAAAGGGATAGCTAAAGTTAAGTCGCGAGCGCAGCGACGGCTTTAAGACTAGAATCCTGAATTCAGTGAATGTGTTTGAAAAATATTTTTCACTTCACCTGCTCGACAATGCTCAATTATTTATAATGTAATCCTTTCCTAAGTCATTATGCCCTTACTATCTGATGGGTCATAAAATTGTATTTACTTTCATAGTAACGCTGTTCCAATGATAAGATTTGAATTTGGAAACACAACATTTGTATGAAAGATCATACAATAGCGACCTGTATTAAAAATAATATACGAAAATCGTACTGAAAGCACAATTAAACCGAAAAGCAAACATCTCTGTGTTATTTTTCAAAATAAAAACTTATTATTAATTTAACTGACTATATATTTTTATTTTCATATAATAAATTTAGTTAATTTAGCCGTATCGTATGTATATCGTATATAAATATTAACGATTCGATGTAATCCTACTGATTAATTTTATAAACTTTTGTTGACGATACCATTACACATTACCATTATATTTACACTTTTTAAGAATCTTCAGATTCAAAGGTTTACATTTGATTTTTTCGTTGACATGAAAACAATCTCTTATAAAGAATCACCATTAAAAACAGTCCAAGTTCATAGGTCATCGCCCTAATTCATCCTTGGACATAAAAACACTTCGTAGAATTACCTGCCCAAAAGTTAGCTTGATTTTCAATTTGGCGAAGAGGTGATTTTAATTTTAATCCTGTGTTAGTTTGTTCAATTCCAGTCACTGGTTCTCTCGAAGCAGTGTGATGAAAGGATTATAACTGCCCTCAAAGAGGTTCCTTTCTTGCACTTGACACATGTCTTCGAATTTTTAGTTTTAGATGTCGGTTTCCGCACGATGTTTTCCTTCACCGTTTTGAGAACGTGGTATTGCGCACATCAATCTTTCAAGCAAAAAACTCATAGGTGCACGTCGGGATTTAAACCAGCGACCTCCGGATTGAAATTCGGGGTCAGTACCACTAGGCCACCATGCTCTCAATCATTATTAATAAATAATGATTCTTAAACATAATGAAAATCAACAAATCGTGCCTGAATAAAACACGTGATTTTTTCTTTTCTCTTCAAAAGTTATTGAAGAACATTCTAAAAGTACTGACTATCACAAAAGCCGCATGATAGTTTGAGCACTCCTTTTGGAGCTATGAGGCCTCTGACAAACAGACATCCTAAGCAAACTTATTATAACACCCCTCATTTTAATCTGGGGTTAATTAGCAGTGTTTAATAAAATTGTGTCCATAGAAGCTCAGTAAAGCATCCGTTTACGCTGCTTTACAACCGCTATGTGCGGGCTTTAAAAAATAATTGTTTTGTTCGACCCCTTTATTGCAACATTTCAACGTTATTACATGATTTTTGTTGTCAGGACATGAACAGGCAACATTAGCTCTTATCGCGTTGTAATGGAGGTATAAACTCGACATAACGCTTGAATCGCCTCGCAGTTGCGCGATTTAAAATGATGCCCTCTACATTCAGTCCAAAGGGGTAGCTAAAATTCCCTGCCTAGGTTAATAATGTAGGCAGTTTTCATTAGACCCCGCATATTTTATTTGGAACCTTCCAACGGTTCACAAATTACTCGCATAAGATCTTAAAACCTCGTTTGTCTTGTGAAATAATTTAAGAGGGAATAATTTTGGAGACAGACTCATTAAACCTTAATTAATTAAATAGAAAAGCATAAACAAAGGTATGTTGCAATTTCGTCTACAAATTTGGACGATGAACGACTGTAAACTCATGAGGAATTGACTTAGGAAGTTTGCAGGCTTTTTTATAAATCGTATTTATTCAATAAGCGAAATTAAAGTAACCGTTAATTGTAATTTGCTTTAGCTGTTTTTATCACTATTGTCCCTAGAGAGAAATTAAGTTTTGTAGTGGCATTAATTATAACAAGCAATAAGTAAAAATAAAAAATAAATGATCTCGAATTTTTTTCATATGAATTACCAAACTCTATCAAAGAATGCAATGGCAAATAAAATGTTTAATTCTCCTGACTCAATTAAATAGGTGGAAATAATAAGTTATGGGATCTCATTACAGTTATACCTAGATAGATAACGTTAGCTTAAAACAAACACATACCTACCTGGTTACGGAAGAGACACGTTGAAAGCAATAAGACTCGAAGAACTACGGTAATGTATGTGGGAAGAAACTAAAGTTAAAAAGATGCAGCGAAACGAACTTGAAATATATTTGTTTCACAGGGAACCGAATCTAACGGGGTTTAATATAAACTTTAGTCACACTAAAGGCCGGTGCTAAAGCCGTTACAGATGCAGAAAGGCTGAAAATCGGCCCCTAAGGAACAGACTGGCAACGCTGATTCGCTCTAAGCACAACGAGGACACTTAATTGGGAGATAATAGCGCTTTGCTAATGAAATGTCCACTTTATCTACATTCGCGCATTTGCATATGAAACAGCCGACTGTGACCTAGTGGCGGGTTTACTGTTTTTTTTAGTTTCACTCTGATTACTTTTTAAGGGATACCTACGTAATTCCTCAATAATAGAAAGGTGATTTAGAAATGTCATATATGACTTGATTATGACGTTAGCGTTATCAGTAATAACTAGGCCATGTATTAACATTATTTTCTGACGGAGTCCTTTGCGTTTATCTGTGAAATGAAAATGTGACCGAATTTTTCCTTTCCGTTTTTGATCTGGGCTGAGACCGGTTCTAACTTAAGTTGGTATATATTTCTGTTGACGACATTTTGAACTGCCTAAAAGACTTTCAACAATTCTGTTTAAATTCGTTTGTATGCGTGGCCGTGTTTATATAATTATCGGGGACTAAGTGGTTAATTAGGACAGTCAAAGTGAAAGTTACCGGTCTACACAAATCGAAATCATTTGCTTAGGTTAGGTTTTAACTCTGTCCATTCGTAGCACTGAAGTGAGCGAGCGCAGCGAGCATGCCGCGGCAGCGGCCGCCGATGCGCAGCAGAGTAGTTATCCCTAGTAGCCCTCTCATATCGGAAATAATTCGTATTCCCGGGAATTATGTATAATTTCAAATTAATCACTTAGTCCATAAGATATACCGACGTGTGTTGTGTTTATATCAGGTATATAACTCCTTTTATTTAGGAATGATTTACTGGATGAAAGAAAGTGTTAGCAGAGTTATTTGAAGAGTAGTTAATGATTTCACCACTATATTGACGATATTGGATATATTGATTATTGACATTTATAGGAGGAGGCTGGAAACAATCGATAAATAAAACAATGTATTTTTTTCGTTAATACTCGATTATGCTCCCGATCTTATTTGCGTACCGAGGGCGTAATGAAAATCGTTGTATATGGAGTAAACTCCAAATAAGGTGTCATTATGAAAGTGATAATATATTCAACGGATATATGAGAACTTTAACTTAGAAATCACTATACATCACTAGATTTATAAACTCAAGATTCCACCGCATTTCTCATTGGTCAACTCTTACAGTAAGGATTTAATGCAATTTGTAATATAAGATATTTATTTAATAGGAAGGTTTTTTCTATAATATTTAGAAATATTTGGTGCAAAATGTCGAAGATGTTTCTATTTTACTCGTACGAAGTCGGGAGGAACGTATAATATATAATTATATATCTTTTTCTGTAACATTGTACTCCTGAAAGTGGTCATTCATCTCAGCGTCCTAATAAAGGTTTTTTCAGTGTCGTTGATTATAATAAGGAGATATAAACTGATATTGCAAATTAACTTTCACGTCACGTCTGTCGTACCCTTGGCTACTTTTTCTTTATGCTGACTAAAATTAATTCATGCAAATTATACTTGGAGTCGTCTAAAACGGTCCTTATCTTATCGTTCGCATAATTGCAAACACGCAAATAGAGGCTTAATTTTTTGCAGCCATTTTAATTAGGTCACTTGCTAGTTGGAATATTGAACGAGTCTTTTGGTAATAATGATTTGTTCATTTATGAGGACTTGCACTTTAGGCCTTATATTTAAACGCGTATTAGCGACTGATTAATTTGGGCTTATCCTTTTCTGTGGCATAAAGTTTCATAACTAAATCCCAAATATCCAACAAACTAATATAATAGCCCAAAATTGTGTGTTATATAAACTTATAATAAAATTAAAGCATTTATTATTATTGCAAAATTGAGATGGAATTACCAACAATGAGATCAGTCTATGATAGAATATGGAATGAAGTAACATATTCTAGGAAACATATTTTCGTGTAAACCTTTCCTACTAAAGTTTCAACGTGAAATGCGGAAGTATTTATGTTGTATCGTATGGAGGCACGGCTGTATGTTTGTACTCATCCACTCCAAAAACTACTGAACAAATTTGGCTGAGGTTTTAGCCAACGTAGAGCTTCCCAGTACTTCATAAATAAAAATGGGAACAGGATGGTATTGAAGACGGCCAACCAAATTAATATGCTTGTTTTAATATCCGCAATACTTTCATTGTGAATAGAAATATAATACTTGGCATTAATTAACTGACTGATAGACGTTCACTAGCAATTTCTTTAAGATTTCAATGGAAATAAAGTTTTGTCTGTCTGACAATCATCGCTGTCACAGATATTTAAAAATCATAATTTTAAATTCCGTAATGCTGACCATTATGTTATAATTTTTATATGTGTCTTCGTGATTCTGGAAAACCTATAAATATTATCTATTAACAACCTATTAATATATGAAACCGTCAAAAAACTGACGTACCATTCCAGTAACTTTTCCATGCCCTAGTTCGTGCTACGTATATACATTCACGTTGAAAAGCCTGAGTGGAAACATAAATGGCTGTAAAATTGTAATAAAACGCCAAATATTCCTGGCAATGATAGCGAGTACTATCTGAAAGGGTATTTTATTATGTATTCATAAATGCTCCGATAATACACGAAATGAATAAATAATCCATATTTTGATGTTTTCTACAGATCACGTACACAATTTAAATTTCTCTTTGAATACTGCGCCGGCACCGGTTTAGAATAATTTTCAATTAATATCGCACTTCGAGTTAGTTCCAGTTAACGTATGGAAGTTTGAAATAATATCAATGTGTGAGTCGACCTTTGGAGTGGATCCTTTTAGGCTGAAAATTGAGTTACTTCGAACGTAAAACTCTGCTGAAAGCGTTAAGCCTTTCAGCTTATACCGGGTGTATGTCCCAACTCTAAACTAAATAATAGCCATATGCGGTAGCTGCAGGTAGCTAGCATAAACATAAAGACCATTTAATGACGTTGTTCTTTTATCTATACATCTATACAAATAAATAAAAATGGAGTGTCTGTTTGTAATATTAAAATAACCGCTTTTTACTAAGTGCATATGGATGTATATACGGTACATATACCAAAACATTTTTTTTTACAATTTTATCTGTCTGTGTGTCTATCTGTCTGTCTGTTCCGGCTAATCTCTGAAACGGCTGGACCGATTTTGACGCGATTTTCACTTGCGGATAGCTGATCTAACAAGGAGTAACTTAGGCTACTTTTCCGAGGGGTAAAATATGGATGCGTGATAAAACCTAATTCCACGCGGACGAAGTCGTGGGCAACAGCTAGTAGCATATAAAGTTATTGGAGGTCTCTAAGATGTTCTAAAACATGAACTTCTTTAAGAAAATTTAATGGAGTTTTTCTTTAGGCGAAACATACATATGAAACTCATCTGTTTATTATAGCGGCAAAATATGAACATCCATAAAGGTAGGTAGGCTATTAGTATCTAGGTACACCCAGTATTCAGACTTTGCAAATTATTAAGAAAACTTTTGCACACGGTACATTTCCATTCAACATACGCCAATCTTAACATGAAAAGGATTCTAAGAAGCCGGTTTCTTTTCAGCAAAAGGTAAACATAATTATACAAACTTTAGTCTCAAAATGAGTTATCATTTATGTTAAACAACAGTATATAAAATGTTTTCTGTGAAATCAAAATGTATGCCTCGGTTCTTGTAAAACATCCATCCAGCTGCTTTACATCTTTTGTTTATCAAGTCAATATGTAATTTACCGGAAAATTATTATATGCCTAGTAGAAGGAAGTTTTTGTGGTGAACGAATAATATTCTGAATAAATATGAAGTCTTTCATTTGAATTTAATGTTTTGGTTTTGAGAAGGCAGAACAAAAGTACAGGTGATAAAATAGGAGAGACGAAGGAACATGGCGAATAAAAAATAGTGTGTGTACGGTATGACTGCACAATCCAATTCAGATGGATGCAGATCATGACAGGTGCCATTACAATTTAATAATTTAATGTTTAATGTTTCTGAATGTAATTTGAATTTATTATTATTTGATTTGCATTATTAATGTTTACTTTTAAAATTATTATTTAGATTAACTATATTATTATTTTAAGTTTAGTTGTAAAATTATTGTAAATTGTAATTTATGAGTTGTCGCTTGAAATAAATGAATATTATTATTATTATTATTCATATTATTAATGATTTTTCTGTGGCTGGGTGTTAAATTTATTATTTGTATGTGTTTAACAAAAATCAATTCAATGTTTTGTGTTTTTTGCCTGTTGTCTGTCACAAATAAATATATTTTTTCTTTCTTTCAAAAATTATATACATTATATAATCATATATACTATATATTCTATCAGACGTCTGGTTCCTATTGTATAAGCTATACTTATTTTGGGGCCAGAAGAATATTATTCTTCCTCCAATAAATTTCACGAAATCTAGGCTATTGTGGTTGCAAAAATATATTGTATGGAAGAAAGGCTTTGGAATGAAATTTTATTATTATATTAAGTCACTCATTAAAAACTGACGAAAACCCTTTGGGCCGAAAATGACAGCTGATTATAGACACTTTTTTCACATATTTTTCTGACCTACGCATAAAATCATCCGTGGGCTTTGACCCATTCATTAATTATACATTATCATGTATAATTAATAGAATGCATGAACACGCACGCACTTTTTGCAGTCCACTGAAAAAATATACTGATTATTCTCGAGGCTATGAGTGAACTAAGTATGCATTATGGTACGCCCGAAGTTCTGAGTTTAGCAAAATTGAAATACACCCGCCCAGTTTGATTTGGACTAGAAGACCACAGAATATGTATTTTGAGAACAGTAGCGTGAGTATGACTCACACTTGAAAGATTTTTTATGTAGTTTTTTAAAGTTAAGTTAAAATTAAGTTAGTAAAAAAAAAGTACTATAATCACTCTACGTCTGACTCTGGTATATCCATTTTTACGATACAACAAAAGAAGTCGCTGTAATAAACGTTGTATCTACGTCATACTTGAGTGTGTGTAGAGGACATCTTTGTTTTCAATATGTTTATTATTTGCTAGGAAATTCTCCATACTACCGCACACTTTTTGAAAATTTCATTTCCTATTAGGTCTAAACATACCGGTCTGAATGTTAGGACGAACAGACAGACGGTCAGTGTAGTTTAAATAAAATTCTCCACATCTTTGAGTGTAGAACCCTTATCAAAATGCTAAAATGAAAATTGAGAAACATACAATGTTTCAATCCAATGCTCGCGATGCAGTGACCTGAAATTCAAAAATTCAAATTTTCTCGTCAATTTAAATCCTTGGCGGGAAACATTTGCGTTTCGTATTCAAGGGTCATGAGTTATTCATTGGGTGCCTCGATGCGTGGTACAGGCGAGTAATGGTCAGGGAAGTTAGCACTAGTTTAAGTCTTAAGTAAACGTCTCAACGAAATCATGACTGTTCGTCTTTCCGAAATCAATGTTGTTTTGAGCGATAGTTCAGATCTATCGAGTTAACTATTTCATATCTTGCGGTTATTACATTGTAGCGTGCTAACTATAGCGTTATCCAAAACCAAATTATCTTCAATATTAATATAATATATGCATATTTTTTTACTTATTATATAGACAGACTGATATGATGATGAGTTTTATCTATTTTTACTGTTTATAGTAAAAGTATTGATTTACAGAAACATCTAAAAAATCAAACTATCTTTAAAAATAACAAACTATCTACTACGTGCCAACCATCTCAGTAAGTAACTCAAATCATAACATGCTCATTACTTTACTACTCTGTGTTTTGGACTGAATTAGGATTCCCTGTGTTGCAGTTCTCATGGTAAAAACATAAACTAGCATATTATTTTTTCATATTGTGCGTTTGGGTTATCTCACATACCTTACCTATATAAATCTCTTGTCACGGTGTTTGTTGTCCTCAGAAACGGCTCGACCGAGTTTTATGTTTTTTTTTTCTATATTTGGTAGGTATATGGGAGTAGGATGTAAAGTATTTTTCACCCCAATTTTTACTTTTTATATACTTTTTATTATTACCCCAATTTTTTATCTAGATTTTAGTATTTTTGTATGAACAGTATTCAAATAATTAAACCGTAGTTCATTGACGTGAAGTGTCGCATCATTTTGATATTTCATTCTGCATTTATTTTATCGGGCCCGAAAAATTCGTAGAACAGAACTGCGACATAAAACAACAGCACCCTTTCACTTCAAATTTAATATTTCACTTTAAATTTACTCAAGTTCGATTTATTTTATAAATTATATGGCAGAACAACGTTTGGCGGTCAGCTAGTTTTTTATAAATAACTTTAAAAGCGCCTGCTCGAAGCTACACGTGACTCTATGGCTGACATTTTGTCTTAAAGAGAATCCAGAGAGTCAATTTACGCTTTAATAGTGTACCATTCTAAATTATAGTTTAGTAGGTTCAGTTGAGCCATCTATAGATAGGTGGAAACGGTATATATATCTAAAAAGGCTCAATCGTTGTCATTGCTTTTGTAAATTGTAGTAATGTATGTTAAGTTTACTATATAATATTTTTCTCCAACTACATGAAACTGGCACTATCATAAACCCGACATGAACTTCAGGCCGGCCGGCCTCACAAATAGATGTCCGAACACGCACCGTACCTACATGATTTAGTCGGGTAAAGTGTCTTACTGTGTGAAATGTTACCCAACTTGTCTACGCACTACGAATACGAAATGGCAATATAAATGTTGTTTTTCATATTCTGTATAACTTTTTTGCGGATATCGAAGCGGAATATCCGCACTGTACAAATAGTTTGAAACTGACAATGGATTTTTTATAAACACAAACAATGTAACTATATTAACAAAAATGTTTAAAATGAAAACTGTCAAGTCACATGTATTGAAGTATTGATATAATATATCGACAGCATTTTAGTGCCAGCCAAGGAAGAATACGCAAGAATATCCGCAGTCTAGTGCACGAAAAAAGTAAAAAAAAAAAAAAGATACTATTTTGGATTGATAAAGATGTGTTCGTATTACATATATTTTCATGTGTTACGTTCGAATTGAGAAATATTTTAAGAATATCGTAGAGCAGTAATAATTATTGCAGAATAAAAATACTTTTTCATTACCTGTTTCATGTAATGAAAAAGTATCGTATTTTTTTAATATAAAGTCATGTCTCTCTCTCTCTCTCTGTGCCAGAAATTTATTTTCTTTATCTGTTTCCAGTCCTGTTGAAAGAAAATGTTGTCCGCTGGATGTTCATGTTATATTTCATGGGCAACTTTCAATGGAGGGTTGAAGTTTCACAGTTTGCCCGTAATCGTGTCCCGAATTACCAGTATAAATCATAATAAGTAAGTATTTTTCTTGGCGGAATAGGCGCAAATTAACATCTAATAAGTTTTAATGATAATCTGATGTTTTATGGCAAATATTAGTAATAAGCGTAAGTTTTTTAAATGTGATACAGTTACGGAACGAGCCGACGCGACGGCCTACCTGGTGTTAAGTGGCCTCTGCCCATAACAAGCGATGCGACTTGGGTCCTCCCTTACTAGGTACGACAAGACCCAAGTCGCATTGTATGCACCCGTAACTCTTGAAACGTGCAGGAGGAAATGTCTCTTATGCCTGTAATTTCACCGGCAACCACATCTTTCAAACCAGAACACAGTAACGCGAACGCGTAACTGCTTGGCGGCAGATATGGGCATGGTGTCAGTACTTCCCCGGACGAACTTGGCGAGAGTTCTACTGCTCTTAGTTTACGTGTTGATCTGAAAGTAAGATATTAGCGATAAATTATGAATAGTACGTTTCTTCTATTTAGCTCATGGCATCGAACTCGCGTATTCATGTTGTTTTTTATTAGAATAAGTTACGGAAAGAGGAAGATGGCTCACCTGATTTTAAACGCTAATCTATGCCTATTGGAAAAAAATCACCTTTAATACTGAGACGTGAAGGTAAATGTCTTTTGCCTGTTATTTCACTGGTAACAAAATTTCATACCGGATTACAATTATGAATATGCTCTTTAGCATACATAAAATCTGGTACATTTATGAGTTAATAAAGACATTCATATTGCAGATAGCAGCTACTTGTAATAAAACCATTTTTTTGTCATTTATGTACTACTGTAAGTAAACGTGGCCATTTTCCCATTCACAGAAGTATTTTACTCGTTTTGTGCTGATATTTTAATAGTACTCGATTGGGACTATGTTTTCATTCAATCATTTTAAATCAATTTATTCACGCTTTGCAAAATAGATATTTTCTTGTTCTGAAGCCTTATACGATACATCAATAACCTAAATGTTAGAATTTATTCGATGATTCGAATGAAAGTGACCAAAAACGACCACTCAAAAGAGCGATGGATTCAAACGTACATGACTTAACTTACAAAAGTCGTGTCTATTCATGGTTTATCGCACTCAATCTGCTTACTGAAGCTACGTTTGTTGGTTAAATCCCTAATTTTCTTGGGCCCTTTAAGTCTCACCCTCAACACAATGAAACCACAAGGGTGCACACAAACAAAACGCGTGTTAAGATTAAGATTGTTATTACAAAGAGCGGGTGATAAAGGGCGTGTAATATGTATTACAGAAGCATTGCTTAGATAACAGCATCTTATTCATTCCATTGTGAGGACTACTTTGGTGTTCTGTAAAGCTTGAATACACGAGTTGGAAGTAAACCTGAAACTGTAGCTGTAATGTTGCTTTGATAAATTGCAAGCTTTGTACCAAAGTTTAGGTGATGAAAAAGTACTTTTCTCAATAATAGATTTTTTCATATAAGATTTTACAAGCAGATCCTACACTGGGGGGTTACGTTGCTCGCGTCCGTATGTGATAACCCTATGAATCCCTACACGTGTCACAATCCCTCCCCCGGGTGGTGCAAAAGGAGCAACCCAAAGTAGCAGTAGAACTTGTGCCAAGTTCGCCCGGAGAAGTACTGCCACCACACCTGATAATCTGCCTCCAAGCAGTGATGCACTCGTGTTGCTGTGTTCCGGTGGAAGGGAGTGGGTGCCAGCGAAATCGCAGGCGCATGAGACGTAACATCCCCGTGGCGGTGGTTACCACTTAACATCAGGTGGGCCGTCAGCTTGTACCGTCGCTACAATGACATAAAAAAAAACGCGCTCTCGTTAGTCTAGCTAGTAGTAAGTCTTCATGAGTTTTGACAGATTACGGTGGTAAAAAATTATCTATATTGTTAAAATTAACTAGACGAACGTGTGACATTAGAGAAAAATAGAGCAGGCTACCGATGCAAAAGATGCGGGCAGGCTTAGTGTTGACAACCGTTTAGATTAAAGGCATTTTGGGAAGTTATGCCAAGCGCTCAAGTTATTCATTTAGCAACACATTTATCACCTTTTATTTAACCATATAAATAACCTCTTACTGTCCGTATTTAAATACCTTAAAGTACTTTTATATTAAGTACCAATAATGCGTTACGTAACACGTATCCCGAACGTGTGCCATCCGCGCCATATCTGTACAATCACATAAGGTAGCTAAGTATAATTTCCACCTCCAACAAAATAATGACGTCGATAACATTTGGATCGCACGACTTGGTTGCGATTAGCTTTCACGATAAACTTTGGGGCCCCTACCACAATCTTTTATGCTTCCAGACAAATAGAGCCACTTTGAGAAATTGTGCTCAAAACTGTACCAGCTACTTTTGTCAGTAATTTAAGTTATATCACTTTAAGATAGAAGGTGCGGTTGCCGGTGAAATTACAGGCACATGCAAGATTCCACCTACATATCTCAGAGTTACGGGTCCATACGATGCGTCTTGGGGATTGTCGTACCTTGTTAGGGAGAGGACTAAAGTCACATCGCTTGTTATGGGCAGAGGTTACCACCAACACCAGGTGGGCCGTCGGCTCGTTCGGTAATAAAAAAAACTTAATAAAACTCTTGACATAAAAAAAACAACAAGTAATGAAACATACGCTGTCTGCTACCTACCTTTGTCAGCTACAAAGTTTTTTAGCATTAGGTGGCATAATATAAACAAATGCGACACTCATATTAGGAATAATAAGCAGTTTTATTATGGAATAAAAATACAATCTAAATTTTATTCCAAATCGTAAATTCATTGCACAAAGAACGTCAGTCCATTACATTATTGAGTTTAAAGAGGAGATTTATCGAGCTTGTTTTAAAATTTAAAACAATCTCCATAATCCGTCTCGCGACATTACCATACAAAGCGGACGATGCTAATTCCGATAACCGAGCTGGAAACAATTACTCTGAAACTATTCTTCGGAAGTGTCCAATTCTATTTCGAGGCAAAAAGTGAAAATATTAGTCGATCCCTTCCATGGCAAAATGAGTCTTGCGAAAACAATGCGCCCGCCTCGCCTTTCAAACGCCCCCTTTGAAATTTCGCATCAAAGCGTGCAAAGCAAAACTAGGTTTTTGTAATATTGTTTGCAGCTACTAATGGGTACATGATTTTGTAACCCACTTACATAAAAGCGGGCCTTGTTTTATATGGATGTAACGCGCCTGGCCTGAATCAAATTGGAATGTGAATAGGACTTTCCTTGATATAGACGCTTTGTGCTCGTAAAAAACTGAAATAAGTACAACCTAATAATACTAACCTAAACCTACCCTAAGTTTTCGAAAATACGCGCATTGCATAAAGTAACATCGCCCGTTGCATACTATCGTGCCCTGAATTATTCTACAAAAGCTAACTATAAACTTACCATTGACTCTAGACTGTATTGAAAAGCAAAAAAGCTAAGATTTAATCATTTTGATACTCAAATTGATAGTAGATATTGCATATATGTTATATACTGTCCGTTCATAACATCGCCTACTCCTGAATAAAACTTCGGAAATGTGCACATGGTGTGAGATGTATAGTTTATCTTTTCTCTCAGAAATAATAAACCAAGCATATGCCTAGAATATATTGGACCTTTGCCCGATTTCAAAATGATACCACTTACAATTTGGCGAGACTCGGAAGTGTATGATACCTACATTCAGTGTTGTCGAGTTCTAGAGTGTAACTTCACATTGCCTACAAATAAATTTATAATTGCACAATAATTTATTATATTTAACTATTTTCCAACTAATTTTTAGTTTATTAACTCGTAATTTGTAGGAAAGACTTCTGAAAAATTATGTATATTAGTGGAACAATTCCGCGGATCTCAATTTCACCGTAGCCCCTGCCCATCAAAGAGTACAGTATAGTTCACTACTGTTTGGCTTTATAAATTTGTAAAAAGGCAGTACTTCCGCGAATAGGTTCACTTGACACCCAGTTGGACAAGTGTCACATCGATGACAAAAATAATTTTACAGCCGAACTTATATACGTATTTACTGAACCGAATCGCACAACCGACAATTAATTATCATACAATCAGAAAATCACTGAGATTCTATGATTATATCATTATAGTCTTTTATCTCTATATATCACTATACATATAATAAATTAATGTCTACCGCCACGTTGTTCTGTCTTTGTAGTCTCATCTCAGAAACTAATAATGGAATATTTGGACCCAACAAAAAAGTAATCATCTTATCAATGCTGAAAATAATTCTCAGATTCATTATAGTTTGAGAAACCAATCCACAATATATCTACTGAGTTCTACGACCTAGAGCATAAATTCGTACCATTGTTTGAATAACTGTATCGTTTTCTTTTTATACCAAATCCAATGTTATAAAAATCTATCATGCTAGCCACCACAATACTTAGTGTAAGAGTAAGATTATGTATTGAGCCTGTCACTGACAAACTAATTGGATTCCATTCTAATCCTAACATCTGCACCGACACGTCTTGACATCTCTCTCTAGAAATCGAGACTAATCTCCGTTTGAACTAGATTATGCCAGAATACGTACTAGATAATTGATCCACCTGAGATTCAGGATCAGTCCACATTTCTAGAAAATATACCTAGGATTTGTTAAATGAATACTTTCGAGTGATCGGTATATCATTAATATTCCTACACTGCATCATTAGTTTTATGTGCTGGATGTTTATAACTCAAAGATATATCTTAGCATAATAATACTGCACTCAATATGGTCACTGGTACAAATCCACTGCCAGTCAGAGCTAACAGTAAGCTTGGTGTCCCTGCAGAAGCAAGATTAGATGCTGGTACGTAAAAGAAAAGCAAATCGGATAAGCCCTTTGAGCTGAGGGCTTAGGCTAGCTACGTATGGAGTAGGCTTACAAATATCAATCCAATAGTTAATTTTTACTGCACCAATGTGAGCTGGGTAATTTAATTATATCGATCTGCAATTTATGCGCAAATCTCTACACCAGATTAATGCTCACAACCTGTCCAGAGCTGAAAGAGTTTCTCAACAAATTAGTCAAGTACGAATATTCTAAGCGCGTTCCGTTTCAGCGTCACGATTGCAGCCATTCGCTTAGAGCAGCTGTTGTCCCTGGCATTGTGTCCTAACGTCCACTTCGTGCATAATAAGGAGCTTTATAGGACAAACTTTTCATTGAACATTTTATTCTAGGAAAATGTTTGCACTCGCTGAACGCTTCACAATTTAAAAAGAATGTGACTGCAATATTTTACGAACAGCAGTTGTGGCACTGTCCATTTCTCGTATAAAAATCTTAATAAGTTTTTTATATCACTGCAAAATTCCCGCTCTACAGTGTGATTCAAAGAAAATGATTTTATTTATATTAGTTATTCCCTGGCATGGCGTCCTAACGCCATTTTGGGCTTTATCACGACGACCAACTCTTCGTCACCAATTTTTTTCTCCCAAATAGTTTGTAGTAGCAGAAATGATCAGAATAAGCCAAGTGGATACGCTAAAGATGATCTCGTTACATTACGATTTAGGCCGAACGACGTTTTAGCCTCAACTATATAGTAATTTATAACCAAAACTTAACTAGTAGGACGATACGTAAGTGGTCCTTAATTCATTTTACGAAGAAAATATATAATTATGCATAATAAATGAAACTGTTGAAATAGCGATATTCTCTTTATCAAATTTTGATTTTTTATAATTTATTAGTGTAAGAATTTGGCTAAATACCACTATTACCACAGAAAATGACCCTTATGATAATTCGTTGACAAAATTTAAAATTCTTCAAGGTTCTATCCATCCAGAGAGAAACCTGAACTCAGCGGGTGCCTTAAAAATCTTCGCTAGAAATATTGTTATATAGATTCAATCTAGTCCACAGGATCGTTTCAGATGCCCTTCGTTGCAGTCGCCGGCTTCGAACTATCTGAACCGACCCTAAAAGCATTTGATCTACCCTGAAACTGCGAGTAAATCTTAATTTAATATTTCTTGTGCGAGCTTATACTATATTATGTCGGTGGCAACAACTGAGTCCAGGAATTAAGGCCAGGCCCAGGCAGAGGCTGTCCAAAGCTATATCATCCAGCGTAATGTAGCTGCGTAATTAAGACGTTCCAATAAACATTAGCTTCGAATTCCAGTGTCAGATCCGGAATTGAGTGCAAACCCGTTTTAGTTTAAATAGGAAAGCGGAACTAATTCCGGACGCAGAAACTCCGAGTTCCGTGGCATAAGTCATAAGAGATTTCTCATTTAAGCTTGATATAAATGCATAAAGTATTCGACCTCTCTCTTCGAATTCTTCTCAGAAGTAAGTGATAACAAGTAGGATAAACTTTAAAAGTTTTACTTGATGCAGGTAATAAAATAACGCTTAACGCTTTAACATGCTTAAGCATTTGTCTCGGCCAACGGATTATTAAGTAATCAGTTCTGGAGAAAAGTCTTCTTCAGTATACTGAGTCACACACTGAGTCAATATACTGAATACCTCAGTATTGGGAGACAATGAGTTTACCCCTTGTCACGTTTAAAGTCCACGGTAACTAGCCCCCAAGGTGATAAGTGACCCATTATGACCTTCAAGAAATAGGCGTTGCAACTATGTATAGCCATAACCTCCACTTGGATACCTTATGCTGCATGTGAAATGGACAACCAAAGAGACAACAGAAGAAATTAACAAGAATTTCCAAATAAACGTAAACCAAATAAATTAATGCTCGTCACATTTTTTTCCCAGCTGCAAATCGGACCAGGGACACCTCGCTATGAGAAAAAAAAGATCGAGAAGAAGAAAATCATGATACAATTAGATTATCGTCCGACCCCTTACCTGCTCATCCAACCTCCATGGTGTCGTGGCTCGTGCAAAGTAGATTTACTGTGAAGATTATATTTAGTTCTGGACACTTTTCCCGTGTTGGAAATTCGTGAAGATTTTCCCGATTTCAGGGACTGGACATCAGTATAACAGCCCTATCAAACCTAAATTGTGGTCCAGCAGACGGTAATTTACTAATGAAACTTTATTCGTCCACTCATCAATCAACTCTGCAACTCTGCTCAACGTCTGCATCAGATATTACGTAGAAGTTCTGTCTGTGTAATAAACCTTGGTTAGTTGGGGAGTTTCTCCATAGCAAAGCTCTGGGAAACTCACCTACTAAAAAGTTATCACTTTCCCAATTTCTTAGTGGTAAGCTCATCTCTTGATTACCAAGAGCTCATGGAATTACTAGGTTCTACACTTTCGTTGTCTAATATTTGATAAAAGTAATTCCTAATACACAAAAAGCCGAGTATAAAGTAGTTTTCTACACTTACATCTGAAAGAGACACACTTGGTTCTTTATCTCTGTTTCCTTACTAGTGATATATCATACTAAATACAAGAATCCTTTCAGCTAGGCAGAGTAAAATGTTCTACCAATTTACTATTATCGGCGCTTCGTATTTCACACTTTAAATTTAATTTGTGTCACTTGCACCAACGAATAAAGAGACAACGAAAACTACTTCTCAGAAACAAAGTTCCGAATCAGTTTACAGTGTTGGCTTTTAAAACTATAAGGACAGCGAGTTGAATACTGTTAGTTTTATTGTGATTCCTATGAGTACGTATTGCGCGCCGTAGAGGCACATACTTTGAAATAACTAGGGCATAAAGGAAAATGGAAGTAACAAGGAATACCGTTTAGCATCGCTGTTCTAAAATATAGTAGGTTACAGGAACTGCTTTCTCTATTTACGGTATGTACAAAAATAGTCCACTATCCCTGCGGCAGCCAAGTATATCCTACTAATATTATAAATGTGAAAGTTTGTATGGATGTTTCTCTTTCACGCTCAAACGGCTGGATGGATTTGGATGAAATTTGGTGCCAAGATAGCTTATATCCTGGATTAACATACAGGCTACTTTGATCATGGAAAAGTGCAGTGTCCCCGTGGGATTACTTATTCACCGCGGGGCGCAGCTAGTATCATATATATTTTGGTGCACACTATGCTTTTGTATGCTGTGACGATCCGTCTATTTCTACGCTAAAACTACTTCCCTTTGGCCTGAATTATTAGAGTAACTAGCAAGCTAATATTTTTATAACGTGATGAATTTCGTTACAAAAACCTGCATAATACAAACTTTGTGAACTTATCTAACCTGCTTAACCTCGGTAGAGCGGCTTACTGTATCATACATCATAGCTGTGTAGCAGCTCTATTAGCTCATACTCTACGTAAAGCTTTTTGAGACGAGGCTATCTAATAAATATTAAACGTATGCTAAAAACTTGGTTATAATAGGCTTTTTGATAAGTTGCAAGTGTTTACCTTTCTGATACCATAACGTTTGATACATGTCTTCAACAAAATCGCAAGTGGGCCATCAGCTCGTTCCGTACATATCAAAACTGTAGCAGAATACTCCATTTTCTACAGATTTCTTCTGATTTGAGCTGATTACGCTAAAATATCTATTAAATTCTTTAAATATAGCATCAAAGACTCGATGAATCTTAAATACTTTAAAAGAAATCGAGCTCTAACGATCCAGCCTATCAATGTCTCCGTTTCAAGTAAACTATGAATAAAAGTGATCGGAATTCTGAAAGCTTTTCAGTTTTTTTTGTTGGTAATTTATCTGTCGACCCGCATCGATATCGCCATTAAAATCTGAGATAAAAACCCTTTTGAAAGACTTCATACCTACCTGTCGTTACTATAACTTTGAAAGGTTACGCCTTATCAAGGGTTTATAATGACAAAAGATTTTACAACAGTCCTCTTCACAGTATTATAGTTATGTTATTAACTATACTCAGACTCAGAGAGAGTTTATTTATTTAATTTACTAGGAAAATACCACTATCACACTAATCGACCCGCTGTGACTTCCGAGGTAGCACATCAGGCACGCGTCCAAAGTATTAATTATAATAAATTAAAAAGTATATATGTATTCTATCAGTGGCCTGGTTCCCACAGCACAAGCTATGCTTAGTTTGGGGCTAGATGGCGCTGTGAGAATTGTCCACGAATATTATTATTGTTATTGTAGGCAGAAGAAAGTGTAAATGGATGACGAACAACTAAAAGTTATTGAAAGGCCCGCGATTATTATCAGAAATGGGTCAGAAGCATCTCTGACAAAACATTTTCAAAGAACGCGCAATGCGGCTTGTTTCAAAGACTAATTTCGGCTTTGTTGCGGCTTCATCCGTCCGAGGAGTGCTGAGAACCTCGGGAACATTGGCAAAGTTTGCAATGTCTCAGCGAGGCATTCCAAAGGCATATTTAAGTCTCATGGAATTCGCAAACTGTTATGACAGACTCACTGAAACGACGTTAATGCGCAATGAAGTTGAATTTAAAAACAGCAATGGGTTGTAAAGTTTCTACAATTTACATTTTGTGCCGTTTCCTTTTTAGTAGTTTTCGGAATTTCTTGAGAATGAAGTAATTGAAATATTTCTATGCTGGTTTCATACGACACTATTATGCCGTCCCTCTCTGTCTGCTTTCTGTTTATCTTTCCTACCTTTAAAGAAGATGTCGTCTTCTTTTATGTATCTTTAGAACCTACATAGGTAACCAAATGTAAATTTTACAAAACTTTCGTTATCATAGTGGTTCTTTAAGATGTAATTAAATAAACAATAGTGAAAATTAACGGGGTACAAGAAACGGTCGTCCCAGTATTATTCCTATTTCATCTATCATAAAAATGAACTCATTTCAAGCGTCTAACTTAATGTGAATATATTGCAAACGTTAGAGTTTGCAGAATCATTATTACTTAGTTTTTATTATGTATTGCTTTAGAACTACATAATAAAAACTAAGTGTAAGTCGGACTCTCGCTAAAGTTTCACATCTTTTTCGGTATGGAACCCTCGGTGCTCGAGTCGACTTGCCCTTGGCCTTTATTTCTGTCAAGCTCCTGTTATATAAGTACATAACTTCAATAGCTGATATACCATGAAAACTAGTTTTGTTCTTGTCATTTTGACAGTTTCTTGCGCTATAATAACGGATAATCCCTAATGCCGCGTTGATACGATTCATTTTAGCAGTTTGATGACTACTTGGACTTTACTTTAATCTTCGCAATAGTTAACTAAAGTTTACTTAGAAGTCTTCCTTGAGCAGGAGGTCTTTTCAGGAGGTCACTGGTCAAATTAAAAAATAAGAAGTCTCATGTGTAATACATATATGGGACACATACCCAATTATATAGCACGCATCAAAGGCAATGGAAGGTTATTTGATTTATTTGCCGCCTCTGAGTCTACAAAAGTATTGCTCACTCCCACCTAAAGGACTGCCTGCCTTGAGTAATTCCTTATTGATATAGTAGTTCCATTTTCGTCCCTTTCCGTGCCTTTCATCGACAGAACTCAGTGAAAGCTAGGGGCTAAAACGGTACCTACCTACCAAAGTTATACAAGTAAATTTCCCTTCAAGTAGCCTTACTTCTTATTAATCTTCTCAAATATGGAAAGATTTACTGACTTTCAACGTGTCTCATTCAAGTCATCGGCGTAATTGAATTATTTTATTCAAATTAATTTCGTAATCCAATCGTAGTTTATGCGTAGAATTATTATTATCATCACCGTTTAGTATACCCGTATCTCGTGTGAGACAGTATCAGTTTAAACCAGAAAAGAAAAACATTTTAAAAGTTTTTAATGAATAATGAATATGTCACAAAGTTATCATAAAATATTTTTATGAATTTCCACATAAGAACCCTAAGAATACTATAGTGACCGCTAAATTGGGTCGTATCTTAGACTTATTAAAAAAGTTTTAACTTATGAGGTGCTCAGCAAAAGTTACAACTTTTATTCATTTTTTAAGACAGCTGCGGTGGTCTTGTACGAATTGTGTTTCCGGAATCCATTTCTTAGTAGTCTTAGTCTTTTATGCAATTGATACTTAAATTAACCTCACAATACGATAAAATTATATGTTTATATTACTTTGTGTCGGAAAGGCTGATGTCCTTGCACTGGGAACATTATAGCAGTATGATGTATATATATCGACGGAAAGAGATGAAGCCCCGCCCGCCCTTATGCGGCACCTCTAAGGATAACAACAGTAATAAGATTTAGGTTTCATTTATTGTTTTAGGTTACATAGGTTTCATAGATTAGGCTACTTATAAACATAGAACCAAATCGAGTCACACGGTATCAATTACAGTATGACATGGAAAAAGAACGTCTGATATTCTTGATTTTTCACTCACCCGCCTTTCAGACCGGATTTTATATTCCCTTTTATTTTAAGGGTTTGGCGCGATATCCATTCTTAGTTTAAGTATTTTGAAGCACAAACGAGCTATAAATTGTCCCTAGTTGTCTTCAAGCCAATTAATACCCCAACTTAGTTGTTTAAACTTCATTAAATTGCTAGGGGATAATACAAAATCGTTGATGTGGATAGTTAATGTGTTGTTTTCAGACTCGAGGAAATTTGCTACAACAGAGTAATAAGTAATAGAGAAATAAGAGTAATAAAATAAAATGGTACTATGTTACATAAAGATTAAAAGGTCATACACTGGGCGTTCAAGTGTAATATAAAAAAAATATGTTATCTAGTTCGCAAAGCCATGCTTAATTTGGGGCTAGATGGCGCTGTATGAAATGTTCATGTATATTTATTTTAATATTTATGATATACAGTCAATTAATTGAGTCACATTCTAGGGCCATGCCTAATCAAAGGTATTTGACGAGACTTTGGTCCCGTTAAATTTAATTAAACTTGGGAAATTTGATACGCAAAGATGTCAGTAACTTTTCGGTTGCGAATTAAGATGTTTGAGGTCTACTTGAGATGTCGTCTCGCTCCTGTGATTCCTCATCTTAGTAATTGCTTCAAAATATGGTTTTCGTTAAATCTATATCAACGGAAGTCTCGACATCAAACTGGTATTCTTTTTATCCTGTCTAATCATACATGGAAGTGATTAACTTTTAATGATAATATCGACCACTGTCCGTATTTATTGATTTATTTTCTATTTATTATTATTAAATTGTATTTTTGTAATAGTATCACTGTGTTTTATCTATGGAGCAAGGGTTTAAAATAATTCGAAGTAATTATATAAAAAATCTACATAGACATCTCTATAAAAAAATAGTCTTAATTCTATTGCTAGGTCCAATTGTGTTCCTGTGGTCTATGGGAGAAAAATATTTTTCCGTACTACATCAGATACTAAAAATAACAGAAATTCTAAAAAGTGTAAGGAGTGGAAAAAATGTATAACAAATCCAGGTAGGTACAAAATTTGCCGTAGTGCGCAAAACTTACAATTGGCTTAGCTTCTCTCAACACATCACGAATTCACTATGATCTGAGCTATCATATATTCATATCATATCATCATAATATTATAATTATTAAAAAAAGAATTTTGTATATTTAAATTTTCTGTTTCTGTCTCCACCATCACAACAGCGGACGGCACCCTACAATGAATTTTCATGCCATCTAGTAAAGCTTATCAGAACTAAGTTGTAAGCGAATTCATAGAATTACGTAGTAGGCGGTCGCTAAGTACCGTATAGTGGGACGTTGTAGTTAGATGACAAAAGTTTCTCATAAATTCGGTGTAGGAGCTTTTTGTGTCAATTTTACGGAACGAGCTGATGCCCCTAATGTTAAGTGGTCACCTCGGCCTATAACAAGCAACCCGACTTAGGTCATCCCCTACCTAGGTACAACAAGACCCAAGTCGCATCGTATGCGCCCGTAAAGAGATACGGGCCGACTTCTCATGCCGCCATTACTTTAAACGGCAACCACACCTTTCAAACTGGAACACAGCAACGCGAAGCATTACTTTTGGCGGCAGAAATGGAATTAAAATGCTTGAGACAAACTTGGAAAAGTTTGTTCGTTAGACAAACTTATATAGGTACTAAAAACGAGTACAGCAAATCACTGTACCTACGACATTAAGTATACAATGATAACGGTAAAAGATTTCAGGCAACAACGAGAAATAAATAGTCACTATAGAACAGTGTCAAGTATTCCATCCACCAAGCTTTCAAGAATAGAAAATTCAACCAAGGATACATCAATTCAAATCTCTCGCAAATCTAGCGTACATTATCCGCCACATTCTTATACAAGGGGCGAAATGCATTACCCTTTGTGTGTTGACATCAGAGAGCATAAAACCTTTTCTTGTTTGCATTCGCTTTTACTATGATGGCTTTTGTAGTGAGTTGTGACGATAAGGACTTTTTTCCGATTTATGCTGCCTAACGTATAACAATACAGTTGTTACTTCGAGATTCGTTTATCATCTCCTCTCAGATACTTCACACTTCACAATCATATTCCCAACATTAGATATGAGTACTACGATTTCAGAACAGAGTAGGATTACATAACAAAAGTAAACAAAAGAAGCCGATTTTCGTCTTGTGTCCAAGAAGCAAAAACAGAAAGATACAGATTCAGGCTCCCGTGGTGATCACATACTGATACAGTCCACTGATCTCTTATCGACAGTTTGCCGGTGTCCCTGCAGTGGTTTATTACAAATATAACAATATACGTATCGCCTTATTCATATAAAATTATAACTACGTGATATCAGAATCCATTAAAGGTTTTAATTCGAGTAACAACAAGGGGGATTTCCATTGCGAATGCTTTTATAAACCATAGTGAATAAAATGTTAACGTAGTTAAGAGACTTCGTATTGTGAATCCAACCAAATATCATTTTGTAGTTTGAAACTGGTATAAAGATTTGTCAATAATCCAAACTTAAGCTCAGTTTCTCCACAACTTCGAATAAAACGCGCGACAATTATTTAAAACGCTTTTAAATTCTGATTTATTTCTGTGTAAATTCGCGTCTAATATTCCTTCTAATATATACTCCTATATCGAGTGTCCCGTATTGGAGGCCCACAAATAATTTTCTAATTAAAATTACGAAAGCCGAGAACGATCCAATATACGGTCAAAGGAGATGTTTCGGATACATTTGCAAATTGTATTGAACCATCCTTTTGTATTTTTATTACCTTTTTACTGTAAATTGGATATTTACCCACAATCTTGAAGCTTCAATTCGTTCTCGGCGAGGAAACTCAGTGAGGTGTGTGCGCACAGTTGACCTCATAAGTTTGTTTTTGAAAAATATATATCATTTAGATTCTGCGCGCTTGGTTACGATAAAAATTATCTAAGTATGCGTTGTTCGTAATATTTTTTACATATCATCTAAATGGGTTCAGCGTGACAGAGTAACAAATATACATCCATCTATAGAAACCTACATACCTGTAACAGTCCGGACTGGGTGACTGTCTAGATTTAAATGCCCCTCACTCTTGCTTGTAGAAAGTAGGCCTTAGTCCTGGCAATCAAAAATTATAAACTGGTGCGTTATGTAAGGCGTATGCATGTCTATCCTTTTAGAGGCACTAGTAGCCTTCACCTTCAAGGAATTTGATAAATGTAGTGTCATTATATTAGTCTTGATCCCGAAACTGACATAGGGTATTACAAATCGCCCCCATAGCCTGCACTCACGACCGCCGATTTTCTTTGTTGCCTTTAACAGAAGTTGCACACGATGCGATTTACCGAAACGAACTTTATATCGTTTTCGGTGGCGTATGTCAATTAGTTCATATAAGGCAAAACCGATTCGCCTTTGCTCACGTTTAATTGCTATTGAGTATTGAGGTATTATCAATGTTCACACGATGCCGTTTACAGAGCCGGTAAAACCTCAGTTAAACCATTCGTCAAAAGTGTAATGGTTTAAACGCTCTGTTTACTTGGAATTCAGTTACAATACTTGCTGAATTAAACAGGGAATCCATTTTTATTTATAATAGCAAGACTTAACTATTTAGTATTCGCTCATTTCACGATCTCTCTGTTGCGATTCCACCATTTTCCTTGTTTATACATATGTCAATTTCTTGAACATCGTTCTTTTCGACTGCTGCCGCTGGCGTTGATGTAGTCATATTCTTCTTATCTGATAGAGAGATAATTTATTATGACAACATATAATAAATGTATCACGTCACACCTATTATCTAATACCTATTAGTTTGTGTATCATAAGGACACAGATACACAATACGATCATTCAAGACCCGACGGAAAGTTTATGCAAATCGCACAAAGGTTTGCAACCGCCGGGGATTAAACCTGCGATCCCTCGCATTGAAGCAGGGTTCCTAGCGACTTACTCAGGAAGCCGTCAATTCTTAACATCAAATAAGGCTACGCGTCATTGTAATATCTACATTTACTTTGCTACGCAAATTGTGTTATGCGAGTACTAGGTACCTCTACTATCAATATAGACCTCACTTTATTTGACTGGTCTCATAGCTCAGTTGGCCTGCCTGCCTTCTGTATTGTAGATCGTGGGTTCGATTCCCACCAAGGACAAACATTTGTGTGACGAAGTAATGTGACGAATAGATGTCTATTCTCTCTATTTCACACAAATATGGTAAGTTCGGATCGGAATTACTATTTCACGGCAAAGCTACTGAAGATATTTGGTTACAATAAAATACGTAATACGCCCAGAAAGAGGACAAATATGTTTATGAAAATATTTGTCCTTGATAGGAATCGAACCCACGGTTGCAGCACAGAAGGCAGTGTCACTATCAACTGAGCTGTGAGACCTTATCAACAGGCAGATGATAGCCGACAGGAATACCACATAGGCTACTCATCTTATTACTACGCGAGTGAAGCCGCCGGCAGAAGTTAGTAATTAATAAACTTATTGACTGGTCTCACAGCTCAGTTGATAGTGACATTGCCTTCTAAGCTGCAATCGTGGGTTCGATTCCTATCGAGGACCAACATTGTTGTGAACATATTTGTCTTTCTTCTGGGCGTATTACGTATTTCATCTACTTACAAAAAGAATTTAAGTATTGTAAGAGTGGTCTGCTTCCCATAGTAAAAGCCATACTTAGTTTGAATCTAGATCGCGGTGTGTGAAAAGTCTACCGATAGTTACATTAGTATTATTGATGTGAAACATCTATAGCCGCACGTAAAACCGATTTCTGGCGTGGCGACGCATGCCGTGGCGACGCGTCGCCACGTCATGCGTTGCATATTACTTTTACAAAATAATGTCGATGTTTCACATCTGCCAGGCGTCCCGTGACGGCTCACATTTTTTTTATATTATTCTTTCATGAAAAAACATGAGAGGAAACGATATAAATAACGTATGTGTGGTGAGTCATGGAAGAAAACCAGCAGCAGACCGATTCTGGCTCCCGTAAGGTAAGTACCAACTAGCCAGGTCTCAACTGACAACAAATCTTTCACGATTGCCTGTTCTATGCATTTTACAGAAACCGTTTTGACAATTATAATGAAATATTCATTTTATCCTGCAGACTTCTAAATATTTAATGAAAACCTACTCCCATATTGTTTACATATGAGTTTAAACTAATGTGTTTATCAGCATATTCAATTATCAACTAGATAAGTGGTTACGTAATAATAATGTGAAATAAAACCATAAGGAATGTTATGAAAAACTTTACTGATCGAAATTAGTTTTTACAGAACTGATTAGACAAGTTTACGGGTTTACTTAACAAAAAATATTCAAATGTACAAGAAATATCATTAACTATTTTGTTCATGTAAATAATAGTTAAACTTAAAAGCAGCATTTTCGGATACACCACATAGTAACCATGGTAGTGATAGAAGCAACATTTTAGTGATAACAAATCTCATAATAATGACGTGAAGATCAGTCTCCAGGTCAATGTCAATCATTCATGGTATGATTACACAAATGATGTTGTAACAAATAACATTTATGATTGCTCTCCAATGATAACAATGTGATATAAACACTTAAGCTAATTACTAAAACTAATTAATCCTTGCAGACGGCCAGTGCGTCTTCTTTTTCTTCAGCAAGTTCCTTGCCTGTGGCGTCGAGCATTTTGCGGGCGAAGTCTGAAATGGTCAAACCCTCGACGATTTTCCACTTTCCGTTGCTAGTGGTGACGGGGAACGAGAAGACGACGTCAGCAGGAGTCCCGTAAGAACCATCGGACACGACGCCCATGCTCACCCAGCGGTCTCCCGATCCCAAGAACCAATCCCTCATGTGGTCGGAAGCAGCCTTAGCAGCCGACAGTGCAGATGACATCTTTCTCGCAGCAATCACAGCAGCACCACGCTTCTGGACGGTGGTGACGAAAGTTCCTTTCAAATATTCCTCATCATTAATAACCGGCGCGACAGGTTTCTGTACACCTCCAACGGTGACTACAGCGTTAGAAGCGTCTGGGAACTGAGTAGAAGAGTGGTTGCCCCAAATGATAACATTCTTTACATCCTGAACAGGCACACCGATTTTGGCAGCAAGCTGAGACTGAGCACGGTTCTGATCGAGGCGAGTCATGGCGGTGAAGTTTTCTTTAGGGATCGACGGGGCATACTTAGAGCAGATGATAGCATTAGTGTTCGCTGGGTTTCCAACAACGAGAACTTTGACGTCTTTGCGTGCGACTTTGTCGAGGGCCTGGCCCTGCTCTTTGAAGATGCGAACGTTCGCAGCGAGTAGGTCCTTTCTCTCCATACCTTCTTTCCTCGGCATGGCGCCAACTAAGAAGGCAGCGGCGACATCCTTGAACGCCTCCTCTGGGTTAGCAGTAGGAAGGACTCCAGCTAGGAGTGGGAGGGCACAGTCTGCCAGCTCCATGACTACACCTTCAAGGACACCCATCATAGGGGTAATATCGAGAAGGTGCAAGAACACTGGCTGTTCTGGGCCGAAGACCGCACCAGATGCAATTTGGTAGACGAGGGAGTAAGCGATCTGACCAGCAGCGCCAGTGATGACAACTTTGATTGGAGAGGTCTGAAATAACATGAATAATATTTTATTTTAATTTTGTTACATTCCAAAAACAGGCCATCACCATTTAAAAACATGTGAAAAATTATTATCATTTGAATGAGGGTTGTCTGTGAAAAAAAATAAAGTTATTGTTAACATGTTCACAGACAACTCTCCTATCAAACAGTCAATCTTTTGATCAAACATTTTTGAAACTGTTTATATTATGTTAGAATTCCTGTTCAAGCGTTTGCTTTTTTCACAAACTGCAAATGTTACTTTGAATTTGATTTTAAAGTTTAAAAATAGAATGCTAGATTACCAAGGTGCCTACTTCACAAATTTGTTAAGGCTCAAGTGGTTACAAGGTGTATACAGATAATCTTAGGTAATACTCTTGAAGTAATTGCATACTTATAGAAAAAATTAACACTAACAATACTTTTAAGTTAGTTAAACAAGTTTACATAAATTACCATAGTAACAGATTTGCTAACAACAACTGAAGTTTCCTCTAAATTATTAGAAGAACAACACCATGCAGATGTCATGTTGGCAGTAATTACAGAATAAATAACCAAGTCATGATACCTAATCAAATTAGGTAATTTATCATCAGATAAAGTTTATCTTGTCCATAAGCAGATAAAATTTTAACAAGGATTAGAAACTATTACGCCAGCTAACTATGTAACCTCATCATTATAGTTTTTAGAAAAGGAATTCTCCATCTATCTTATACTGATGGACGAAATATGTTTTTGTACAAATGTCTACATGTAACCAACGATGGCACTCAAGTTTATTTGGTAGATATGAGTATTTAATTGAAGGTCAAAGCAATGTCACTGGAATTTATAAACTACTCTTACTTACCATTTTTTTGTCTATCCAAAGTTATTCAAATCTAATTGAGAATTGATTGAAGTTATAACTCCAGCTTAGAAGTACACAGAGATTTGCGGGTAGAATACCGGTAGCCGTTTGCCGGGAATATAACGCACGGTACTAATCCCAACCAAACTCTATTACCAAACCAGAACGGATTGGATTGCGGTTAAAATGGAAAACTGGCCGGAGGCGGACATACCGCGCGTTAAAAATGTCTGAACGTTTGACTTTGACATTGACTGCCACTTGTCATAAAATAAATGACATTTGTCTTTGTATGGGGCTGATAATGATAAAATAATGGGGCAGCTATTGTCTAACGCACGCTTTTCCAATATACGGTGAATTCCGATAGTGTAAATCCATGGCTCGTCCAGATTCGCGAACCGTCCATGGAGTAAAATAGATTAATTTTACCTACCCGTGACCATATCTACCACGATATCTGCTTGCTCCCTAAATAATATACCTTTTTAATAGGTATTCAATCAGATCTACTATATACAACGCTATGCCGAATTAGATCAAAACCATGTCCGCTTGGCAAAATTTGGCATCTGGGATCATACCTAGAGAGAATGTGGCCTAGATGAAATAAATGTGGACCACATAAGAATTTCTTAATTGTCCAAAACTACACTCGCTTAACCAACAACCTGCCTTCTGATAATCCCTTTAAGTAAGACAAGATATAATGTAACCGTATGCAGTGCAAAAATGAAGTAATTCATAATTTAAAATGATACGCTCCATTTGGATTCATTGTAACTAAACCTTTAATAATTATTTATGTGCTGACTGACATTATCATAATAATATATCCATACTTTTTTGTCCTTTCTTTTGGCTTTGCTCGCTGGCTTTCGACATTCCCTTGTACCTACGTACAAGTTTTCAAGTGTACTTATTCGATTTGTTTAGAAATTATGCAAACACCGCGGAATAAACTTATGTGAATTGTAATAGGGAAAGGATCAGGAGAGGATAAGATGAATTGAATATACAAATATTCAGAATTGAGGATATGTAAAAAAACTGCTGTCATAAAGTTAAGTTGTTCCTCATTGAAGAAACGTGTGGTGTAATAAGCTCTATTAAACCAGATGACATAACAAAATAACCTCAAAAATTTAATTCCTTGAGCTTGATCCTTTCGTTTCTTTCTGTGGTTTGTGATTCGCCTAATATAATATAATAATCTTATAATATCAGTGTCTGATGCAATAGAAATATTATATGGAATAAAATGTCGTCTCTTTTACGTTCCACGAAGTTCGTGAGATATTTCACCGGTGCTGCTAGGACCTTACTGCTGAACTCCGCCACCAAGACCGCAGAAACAAATTTATTGATCAATTCGAAAGCATTATGTGCAGCTAACAAGTAAGAATCCCGTAATCTCAGTTTAATAATATATCTTGCCAATCTTAATTTCATATTATGCCAATAAACCAAATCTGTCCAGAAAATTTGTTGAGAAAAAAAATTTATAACGATCCAATTTTGATGATACTATAGGTATTGAGAATATGCCGTAATGTTAAATTGATGAAGGTTAAAAGTTTCTTTGAACTTGAGTTTATTTTGTATTTAGTTTGAGGTTAACACTGCAAGCCCGATTTCAGTGTTTTGATGAGAGATTATGCCACAAAGAAAGCTGAAAACCTAGAACCACTTCTACAGAAGCTAGATTTGGAAGTGAGGAGATATGGACGCATAACAAAGAAAGATATTGATGAAGTTTTTGATGAAATAAGGTCAAGGAATGATATTACAAGCTCTCAGTCACTATTGGTTATCCGGTGTTGTGGTAAGTTTTAATTACCAGTTTTTTTGCTCAACAGTATGATTGACTTTGTTATTATTTCATGATACATTAATTAGTGTAAAGATGAACTGCTTTTCAATGATAATTATTGTCCCATTTGTTTCAAGTTTCATTATGTCATCAAAGCAGTTTCAAATATGACTGTATAGAGATTAATTTTCATGATTATTGTTGTTTTTTTTTTTTTGACTCACAAATTATAATAAACACACTGGAAACTACTTTCATTGCTTATTCAGTAAAAAATGGACACTAAAATGTACTAGTATAGAAATAAGTTTCCTTTGAAGCACTGATTTTACTGTTACTATTACTGCTTTCACCTTGAACAGTTATCCTGGTAAAAAATAATTACCCAAATTATATTGCTATTCTAGGAGAACTAGTCCCAGAAGAATTACCTGAACAGAGGACACTACTTGTTCAGAAAATATGGAGTGTTCTGACCGAGAGAGGGATCCCCATGGATATCTCACATTACAATGCTTTGTTGAGGGTGTACCTTGAGAATGAACATCTATTCTCTCCGGCCCAGTTTCTTGAAGAGCTGGAGAAGAAGGGATTGCAGCCGAACAGGTATAAATAAATTCAGTCTTTCTTTATAGTACATAGGTGGTTACAAATAGAGCTTTATATCATATATAATCATGAAGCACATGTATAAAGTTATGGATTAGTGCTGTATGGTAAGATGCATCTTAACTCTTCGTCTGAGTAGAATTGTTGGAGCCTACTCATAATATCTACATCCTGCTAACTATTCGTTGCTCTCTGATCATATCAAAATCATCATATTATGATTGATGTCTATAAGAGCAACCAATAGTAACGCTGCAAACATTTAATAATGCAAAAACTTTTCATGCATGTCACAGACAAAAGCGCACTAGCGATACTTCCATCACGCGCATGCTGAAAGGAGTTATTACGTAGAGATGCACTCTGAAACTCATATTCATAAGAATTAGAGAGAACAGTAGAACTCACGCCAAGTTCGTCCGGGGAAGTACTGCCACCATGCCCATTTGTGCCGCCAAACAGTAACGCATTCGCGTTACTGTGTTCCGGTTTGAAAGGTGTGGTTCCTGGTGAAATTACAAGCACATGAGACATTCCACCTACACATCTCAGAGTAACGGGCGCATATGATGCGACTTGGGTCTTGTCGTATCGATGTAGGGGTTGGGTAGGGGTACTCAAGTCGCATTGGTTGTTATGAGCAGAGGTTACCACTTAAGACCAGGTGGGCCACCGGTTACTGTATAACATAAAAAAAACTCATAAATTGGCAGCTAGAGTCACCACAACACCACATTCTAAACTCCTTCAATTTGTTAGTTACAAACAAAACAAAATAACATCTTTGTTATTTCAGAGTCACCTACCAGAGACTTATGTGGCGCTACTGTCAAGAAGGAGACGTGGAAGGAGCAACGAAAGTCCTCGAAAAAATGCGCGAACTCAGTTTTCCTGTATCAGAGCCAGTGTTGAATGCACTTGTTATGGGTCACGCCTTCCATGGCGACACAGATGGTGCAAAAGCAGTTCTCGAAACGATGGCCAGAGCCGGTCTACATCCTACCAACCGGACCTACACACTCCTCGCCTGTGGTTTCGCTAAGAAGGGTGATATTGGTGGGGTCAATGAAGTCATCAAAATAGCATCTGAGAAGGATGCTATTATTACTGATAAGGTAAGATGAAGTCTACCGTTATTGTGATCGAATAACCTATTTTTGGTTTTATTTATGGAATTACATTTTTATTTCACGAGTTAAGAAAGTAATAGTATATAGTAAATGTTTAATAGAAAAATTACAATTACAGGATGTGCTAGAAATGATTGAGCATCTTACCAGTGGAGGACATGAAGACAAAGTTGAACAACTATTTCCACTGCTGCAAAAAAACCAGGGCTACAATCAAGATGCTTGTAACCTCATTTTGAGATTGCTTAACAAAGGTTATATAGAAACTGCTAAGAAAATACTTTCAACCATGCCAAAAGCAACTAATATTGAAGATACTCCATTTAAAGGAGCCTTTTTCATCAAACAGCTTATAAAAGTAGGAAAATCTGCTGATCAAATTATTAAAACATGTCTGGAGTTAAAGCAGGATGGATTGATACCTAATGCAATTTCGTTGGCCACTGAAAATGCTCTCATTCAGGGTAAAACAGAAGTTGCCCAGAAATTGCTATCTGAATATGAAAAGGAGGGTAATGAATTACGCCCCCATTTCTACTGGCCCTTGCTGGCTCAAAAGATAAAGGAAAATGATGAGGAAGGTCTTTTACAAATTTTGAAAGACATGCATGCAAAAGATATTGCTGTAACTGGAGAATCTCTGCGGGACTATGTAATTCCTTACTTGCTAAAGAAAGATTCGCCTCAGGTTGTCATCTCGAAATTGCAACTTGCCAATGTATCAGTCAGCCACGCATGCAGGAATGTTGTGGTTGAACTATTAGATGCAGGCAAAATAAAAGAAGCTTCTGATATTGCATTGCAATACCGTACGAGAGGCAATTTGTCATTACTAGGTCGGCCTCTCCTCAGTGCACTGTCAAAAACCAATGATATTAATTCATTCGTGACTATCCTTCACGTTGCTAGTAGCAAGGGGCAAAACCAGGCAGAAGAAGACGCTGGAAATGAAGACCATCAAGTAGAAGACATTGATGCTAATATCAGTCGCATTGTAAAGAATGCCGTGCGCATTTTGTCCAAAAACAACTCGTGTGAAGAGTTGCTTCATGCCCTGCATTCGAAAGGCCTGAGAATTACGATAGAAGCGGCCGAAAGCATCGAACAGTATTTGGGTGAAAGTATGACGACGAAAATGTCAGAATTACTTTCGCAGTTGACTTCTTCCGAATTGGCGCTTGCGCCTCTTCAAAGCACCCGTTGGGAGGGAACTCGTACTTCAGCTCAGATGGAAAAACTGATTGCATCGCTGAAAGAGAAAGAGGGTACAAATGTTACACGCTTGCAAAAGCAGCTGCTGTCTTTGTACATGGAGGAAAATAAAATGGACAAAGTAAACGACTATGTAAAAGAGTTAGAAGCCTCCTCAGGCTTCGAAGTTACCATTGCCACCTACGCACAACTCTTCGAATTCTATTGCATCAATAATGAAGTTGACAAAGCTAAAGAGTGCCATGCCAAATTAAGTGAGAAAAGCCCTGGTTTTTTGTTAAACAGATACAAGTTGATTCTTATGGCGAATGCATTAGTAAAGTTAGATAAATTTGATGAGGCTATTGAGTTTTTGAAGACAAATAAACTCTCTGATGATGGTGAATCTGGTTTTATGCTTAACTCCAAGTGTTGGCAGCTGCTGAACGTATTGGCTGAAGCCAAGGAGCCAGCTAAAGTAAGTTAAAAAACTTAATAATAAATGAAATATAACTTACATTTTGACAATGTAATGACAATTGTTTACTGTTTAATTACTTCTGATAGTTAGATATCAGATATTAACCAAATACTTAACTCTAAATTATTGATTTCATTACATGCTATGCTTCATGATCTAGTACTATTTATTCAGTATCACATTAATGGTTATAAAATGTAAAGTGTATTTAAAAAGTACTACCTTGATTTATAATATAACTAGTATTGATTGCTTACTGACTTTGACTGTACTTCCATTTCATACTAAAGCTGTAACCTACCTTACAGGTGATGACAATGACAGAGACCTTAATAACACTTAATTATATAGAACCATCCAATGTCATACTGGGCCCACTGATAAAAGTTCACTTGAAGAGCGATGATTTGGAGGGTGCATTGGCTGCTTTTGAAAATTGCTGCAAGCAGTATAGAAGCACACCATGGAAAGGAGAACTGATGAAGGCTCTCATCATAAAGGAAGACGCTTCTAAACTTCAGTGGCTGGCAGATATTAGCACACAGGTATGCATGTAGTATACAGATATATAACTTTGATTTTTACATACTTGAAACTTATATTCATCATTACATGGCCTTAGAAAATTTAATCATCTCTTAGTCAAAGTATTCGTTTTTTAAGAATAATATTAACTAAGTGTGTGTTGACCGAGTCATTTGCGGCATAGGGAAAGGCAAAGATACGATTGGACCAGGTTAATAACCTGATCCAATACAACTTCGAAAAGCTTGAATCTAGACAGGACTGAACTTTGAGACTCTTATCCGACATGGCTTTAACCTACTACGACGATACTTTGATATATTTCCTGCGCCGGTCGTTACGCGGCGCACTCATTACGGTCACTCGCCTCGCGCTGTGTGGTATCGCAATTGAAACGTAACAACCAACTGATCGCGTATGTGAAAAAAGTTGTTTTCAACTTTGTCTTGTCGATTAAGGATTGTTAAAGTTCTGTCTTTCGAAGTTAAAAAAAAACTTCAAACTTCCTTCAACTTCTTAATTAGAACCCCAATATTCGTGAAAAGAATCTGTTCAAAACCAACCATTGATTAATAATACAGAGTGAACTTAATACAAAATCTTCCCAACAACAGATTCACGGTGAAGTGAACATCCTACACGATTTGGTCCTCGCGTTTGTGGAGTGCGGCCGCTTGAGACAGGCCCGCCGCATACTCGAGACTCCGGGCTTACAGTCCAGACATCGCCGCCTGGAAATTGCCTGCCAGAGATATGTCGAGGTACGTGTGCTCTACGAGACTTGTTCCTCGAACTCGTTGACTCCGAAAGCCTGCATACCAGATACCGCCTGCTTGAAATAGTCTGCCAGAGATACCTATGGCATACTATGATGGTCATACTACTCTTAACCAGACCACTTCTTACAACAAAACTTAGTTCCCATAGAATGATAGATAAACGACATACAATAACAGATATCTATAGGGGTGTTGTACTTCATTACTGAAACCTTGCAATGTTCAAATGTTTGGACTGCTTATACAGTAGCTAGAGCCACAGGTCATCAATTGACTGGCAAGTCTAGTCTAATTGATACAAGATTCGTTTTTGTTGGGACTGGCTGGTATTGTTATGCACCAAACAACATTTGGTGTTATATTACTGAATGGAAATTCGTTAGTGGATGGTTCGGACTCTGTCCCCCGCACATTGGGGCCCAACAGGAACTTGGAGACCTGAGTTCGAATTTCTTCATAGTCCTATTGATCTATAAAATAACCTACTTATCCTCTTATTTTTCTTGCGTTTCAGGAAGGAAAATCTGAATACCTCGAGGGTTTACTCGAAGCGACAAAGGAACTCTCCAACATTGACCGCTCGAATATTTTCTACCACCTGCTCGTAACCTACTGTAAATCCGACGAAACCGACAAAGCCCTCGGATTGTGGACTTTGCTCCAAGAGGAATCCGAAATTCCTAGTGACCAATTCCTAATTTGCCTTGGAAACCACCTTAGGTCGAAGAACAAACCGGTACCCTTCGTCATCCCCAATGACAACAGTAGTCAATCAAAACAGGAAAATGTCATTGAAAAAGTTACCTCTCAAAAGAAACCGAAACAACTCACTAAAGTTGACGTCACGGGATCTGTCGAGGCGGCGATTCAGAGCGGAGAATTGACTAAAGCTATGGACATTGCCATCAAATCCATTAAGGATGGCGTAATCCCCAAACCGAATGCACTGAAATACCTGCTCAGAAATATGGCTCAGAAAGGCTACGTCGAAGAGATTCAAGAGTTTGGCAAACATATTACGGAAGTGATGAAAAGGAAAGTGACGTACGATGACAAACTGACTCTGGCTATATTCACGAAAGGCGCCGGCCCACAGCATATCGACAGCTTGCTTGAGGCTGTGGAAACATCTAAGACAGATTATGATTTTGTAGCGGCTCTCACCAGGTTCCCGAGGAGTAATGCGCTCGCTTCCATTATGAATGATGATGAGCTTTCATCTAAATGTAAGTGATTGTATTATTTACCTTGTAATGATTAACCTGTTTTTTCCTGAGAGCAAAAAATTGTATTTAATTTTATCAAAACCTGTTGTGAACCAAATCCACTGTATTTTTGATCAATGCCATCTATGACTCGGGAATCTTTATAAGGGACCAAATATTATGTATTTATAAAATACTTGACTTTTTACGGAATTGAAATCACTTTAATTTTTCGTATTCTTTTATGCATTGCAAATTATAGTGTAGTTATATTAAAAGTATTTTTAAACTGGTTTTGTAACTGAGGGCTCATAATTATTTCGTAATTATCTGCATCAATGTTCGATCAACTCAACAGGATTTCGGATAAAAATTAAAATTTAAAAGATCTTTCATGAAATGTATTTCAGCTTGAGTGATACGTTAAATTTCGAACCTTTAATTGAAAAAAAAACATCGGGTCTAATTAGTTTATTCGTAAACCTCGCAGCCATTCCCAATACCGAAACACTATAAGTATGTATTTTTCAATTTCTGTTCATCTATTACAGGTCGTAAAGTAGCAGAGAAAGCCGCAGCAAAAGGGCAGTTGATGCCGGCGAACTTGCTATGGATGGAGTACCTTTTGTCGGGGAAAAATGAAGAAGCCGATTCCCTGTGGAATGAATGCTTACAAAACGCAGAAGTAATTGTGTTCAGAAGGTTATTACAAGAAAGCCACGTACGAAAAGAGCCACAGTTGATCGAGAAACTTATTGCCTACTTGAAATCAAACAAATCTCTATCATTGGGTTCCATAGGAAATGCTTATTCTCGGTTAATTAGCTTCCACTTGTCGGAGAAAAACATACATGAGGCTGAGAACGTTCTAGACGAGGCTGTGAAATCAGGAGTTAAATATGAGTATTTAAACAGAAGTGGACTCTCCAGATTGCAGGATGCCGTGGAAGCTGCGGGAAGGGAGTTTAAACATAAGATTTAACAAAGAGTTTTAAAATGATTCAATGTATGTATTAATAGTTGACAGTGCATTTTTAGTTGTGTATTGTGATTAGGTGAATGTGGCTACATCAGTTACTTGAGTTTGATTGACTTTCATGTTGATGCAAAGGTTTACCTTATGATAAACTCATATTTACGCAGCCAAGATTATTTTTACCAAATTACTAGAAGTACCTATGTGTTTATTTAATGTATTATGTACCTAATGATAAATAAATAATTAGACACACTGTTTTGTATCCTCCCTTTGTATACTCCCTCTTTAAAACAACTTTATCTAACTACACCTGGCAATATCACATGGTGGCACACATCATGGTGACGTGACAAGAGTGCAAAAGATAAAATGTGACAAAGTAAGTACTTCGATTCAGTGCTCGGAAACATCAAATTTAAAGCAATAGCTGTGTAGCCAACCAAATCTAATCAAACCCTGGCTGGAGCAGAGCAAACTGTGACTGATGGTCACAGTTTTGTTGGGTCCTGGATATTTTATGTGATAGAATGAGCTGACGGCCCACCTAATGTTAAGTCGTAACCGCCGTCCATGGACAACAACATGACTCAAGTCGCATTGCGTTGCGTCTATCACCCCGAGACAGCCAGACGGGGATATTACGTCTCATGCGCCTGCAATTTCACCGGCACCCACTCCCTTTCGCCAGAACTCAGCCACATGAGTGCATTACTGCTTGGCGGCATATTAGGTGTGGTGGCAGTACTTCTCCGGGCGAACTTGGCACAAGTTTTACTGCTACTTTGGGTTGGTCCTTTCGCACTAATCGAGGGATACGTGTAGGGATTCAAAGGATGTCACGCGAGCAACGCGCGTCCCCCAAAAGTAGTACGCGAAGCTTTGCCCTAACTGTAAAGAGGATCGGCCAAGTTCGCATAGGTTGCTAAGGTTTACCCGAGGTCAAGGGTTGGGCGAAAGTATATAATGCATTATAAGTATACTAAAACTGAATCAGTAAGATTCAGAGAAAGGGGTTTTTGTAGTTTATGATTAAAATTTGGTTTCATAGCCAAAATGTACAACATGGCCGTAATAATTTGGATTCTAAATTTTATATGAATAGCTTTTCAGATGTGTCGGATTCGGGGCAAAAGTGTGAAGTATTGAACATTAATAATGATTTCCATTTCTCGTATTCGTTTAGGGCACAGATATGAACGTAGAAATAAATTTAAAAATATAATACGGAAATAATGCTCATAAAAGTGGTTTTTCACCTATCTTGTGACTCTGTTATGTTATGTCATCAAATTTTATATTTCTTTGAGTATTGTCATTGTCAGTTGTCAAGTTTCATCGTCACAATTCGAAGCCAACGTTTTTGGCGGGACTTGTTGGAGACTTCGATAGTTTTTTTCCCCTCTAGTGTATTTGAAATATCAAAGAAAAATGTTTTATCCAGTTGCATCCCTGAAAAGGGGTGGTAGATTATATTTATGTTGGGTAGCCGACTCGTGGCCTTTGCGTTTTGCCACAATAACTCATCGACAACTGTGGTCGCAAGATGTACGAAAAATATGGTAAGAAATTACATATACTACTTATAACCAGCGCGGTAACCACGTTTATTCATCAATTTACACTCATGAATTCGGAAAGATTATATACCATATATACCTGAGCAATTTGGTTTATTTTTCAGCGATTATATATTAGAGTTTATGACAAACGAGTCTGGGCGTCCGGACCATAGGTTTTCGCTTCGCCTCAGCTCGCAGTTGATGCGAGGATTGGTTAGGATTTACCAGAAGAAAGTCAACGTATTCTTGAGTAAGTTTTTGGCAAACAACATTGAAAAAATAAGTATATACCAGCGTAACTACCATATATGGACAACTGAAGTAATGCCTACATTTTTTTCAGGTGATTTGTGTATGTTAAACGCTAACGTTACGAAGCATGTTAATAAAAAGTGAGTATTGTCTTTTATTCATTGTGACCATTCCATCGGTAAAAACTTGAATATTAATATTGGTGGATGTGTCACACAGTGCCATCTAGCCGCAAAGTAAACAAAACTTGTACACTGGAAATTATTTTCAGATTCATTATCCCAAAAGCCCATGTTGTTCGTCCAGTATCACAACCTCGACTACAAGTAACCGAGCAAATACCTCAGATCACTGTGTCAGAAGAGCCAGAAACTGAGCAGAGGCTTGAAGAAATTTATCAAGTATGTAATGTGTACGGCAATGTGATGGTGTCATTTTATTTTATATATTTTTTGGTAACTATAAGTTTAAATTAACAAAATATTGAAGTGCACCTATCAAAATGTTCCAATGACCTTGAGACCTGAAGATGGAATGTCTCATTTGCTTGTAATCTTACTAGCCCCTATATTCTTTTAAATGAGACAGCACTGTGGTGCTGTAGCTAATTAATAGTACATAAATAATAAATTTATGTTTGAAATGATCACCAGAAATCTTAGTGTTGCCTTTTCAGATTATTTCCTTAAATTAAATCTATATTTTCATATACTACATATTTTATTTTTGTTGCATAACTTCATACATTTAATGTGTGACAAGTTATAATGATTGTTTTAGTATTATAAATATTGTATTTGTAATGTTAATTTGATATTTAATAATTCTCAATAAAGTATCATAAAAATCTGTGATTTTAGTATTTTAAATATCACCAGATGAATAGTTTCATTACAACAGAACTAATATATAAAAAAAAACGTTTGTGATTTGATATTTAGTAGTTAACTTATTATATATAATTTCAGAAAAGCGGACATGTTGTTACTGACATACAAGATATCACACTCAAAGAGGCAACAATACCAGAGCTTCAACTCCTGCCAACTGTAAGTTTGTCTGCAAAGTTAAATAACTGTAATTAAATATAACTTTCATAATTAAGGCTCCAGAGCTATGTGATAGGAACACTGCCTGCAAAGCGAGTGTACCCGGTTCCATTTCTGGTCCAAGCAGACATTTTTGTGATACTGGTGACAGTTCTGATTGCTATTCCATAGGAGTTTTTTAGGTACTATGACTAGTGATCACGCTCCGGTTTTGCACAGGTAGCAGAGCATATAGCCTAAAAAACATGGTTCAATAATTTAAAAAGGACAATTAACTATTGGTTAATGCGCGCAAGCCAGTAAAGCTCCCAGTCGGCATGTTTTTTTTTTTTCAATATCTACCACAATTATCATCATATTTCAGCCGACTTTCACAAAACCATAATAATATTCTTAAACCTGTCTCAGAATCACTCCATCCATTGGTGAAAATGAGTATTATGAATGACTATGCTTTTTTTTAATGTGTAAACAGTTATAGAATGCGCCTTCGGCCCACCTGGTGTTAAGTGGTAACCTCGGTACATAACCGATGCAGCTTGGGTCGTCCCCTACTAGGTACGGCAAGACCCAAGTCGCCCAAGGCCGGTGAAATTGCAGGTGCATGAGATGTACCTTCCCCGTCTTGGGGTGATGGACGCAACGCAATGCGACTTCACTCCTCCCGTACTTTGGTGGAGAGGACTTGAGTATTACTATTCCATCAGGGAGGCCGTCAGCTCTCTTCGTCACTTAAATCACATAAAAATGATGTTTTTTTTTTTTAATTACTATAGGCTCACATTTGACCGCAATCTCACCTGATGTTAAGTGACGATGCGGTCTACGATGTAGCATGCTTGCCTAGAAAATACCTATTCACTCTCCTCTTGAAGACCTCCAGATTATAGTTCTCGGGAAATACAGACGCAGGCAAGGAGTTCCACTCTTGTAAAATGTGAAGTGCATTGACGATGATTGTTTATGATCAGGATGGTTTCGGTGAGGAGCAAGCGGTGGGAGTAGACCGGACGATGGAGATGATGATGTTCCCCGCGGAGGCGACCGCGCACGCCAGCGCGCTCGACATCACCGGGCTCGAGCTCACCGACCGGTCGCACGAGCACGCGCGGACGCTGCGCGAGCGCCGCATGGAGCGCTTCATAGAACATGACGTCACACTCTTCAGGAAATGTACGTTTGCACACACGTTGTATGAAAATGTAGTATTCATACTTGCTGGTCTGTAGAAAAATACACAAGATGGACGAATATCATGAATGGTCACGTTTATTAGACCCCCAAATGGAGTTGTTATCCGATCATGATGTCACACTCTGTGAGAAATGTAGGTTTTTACAAAATAATTCACTAGTAACTAGACCTGTACAAAAATCACGAATGTCGACCTCCAGCTACAGCGGTTATCTGAATGTGATGCCACATTGCCACATTACAACAAACGTCACAGACATTTTTGCAGAGTTATCACTTAATGTAGGCCCTATAATATTAATAAACCTGACTTTTTTTTTCTAGCTGCTGCAGAGGAAACGGCGCCTGAATTTGGTAAAGGTAAAAAACTTAAACTATCCTACTTATAGATATCAAATAAGTATACTATCAAATATTGCCAACCCCTCTACAATGACCATATTCCTGCAGATATTTCCGAAATCCCTGATATCCCGATTCCTGAACCACACATCCTTCCGCAAGACCAGTAAGTTATTTTATTAGTCCTAAAGTCATTTGCTTCCCAGTTTGATTCGCCTCTGGTATGGAAGCTCATTCCGAGGACGAACTCTCTTTTAGTTATTAAGTACATTGGTTTAAGTTGATTATATTTTATGTTACTAATATCGGTGATTATGTTGTTTGAATAAACAAATTTATTATTAACTAGCTGTGCCCGCGACTTCGTTCGCGTGGAATAGTGACTTTTCACTTTTCTTTATAACTGAATCCTTATGGCAGCGGCGCGGCTCTCAGCGCGCTTTATATAGCCACGGACGCTCAGGCGCGAGGCGTGTAGTACGTACTCTGTACGTTAAAAATGTTCGCCGTGATTCTTTAAATTGACATAACTTTTTTATTTATGAACCGATTGACATGAAATAAACACTAAATGTTAAGTGAAGCTTACTACAATATATTAGTGAAAACCGTATCTAAATCGAATAAGCCGTTTCTGATATTAGCGTGCACAAACACACAGACAAACAGACAAAAAAAATAATAATTACAATTTCGGGTTCGGCATCGATATAATAACAACGCCTGCTACTTTTTTTTTATATATTTCCATTGTACAGACACCACTTTTCTACAATTTTATTATATGTATAGATAAGTATATTAAAACGAGGCATTCAGGTAAGGAGGCTGAAAGTATCACTTTCGACCTAGATGGTCTTTTGTAGTTACAAGAGGTAATAATTAAACATCGTTTTACCCTCCTGACTTGACAAATTGGTGTCTCTGGTCTTTCTGTACGTTTTTCACGCTGCAACGGAGCAACGGATCGATTTGACTTTTTTACCTTAGACATAGTTTATGGGTCGGCGTGCTAGTGCTATTCCTGAAGAATTTACATGGTAAGTGGAATACAAGAAGTCGAGGGATATACATAATCTTTTGGCAGTATACACAATCTAAGCACTTAAATTTAACTTAAACGCTTAGTTTACAAAAAACAATATTGTGGATATGAAATGTTGAAGCTGTTTTAGACACACCCATTGGTCTCCACTAGGCTGGGCCTGTATTTTAGACGCCAAAATTCAGGTTTGGTTAAGGTATGGTTACGCCTCTTTCAAATGAATAAACACCGTAACTTAAAACCAATAAGCTTAAATTAAATATTTAAAACCTTACCCGCTTTCTACCATATTTGGCAAAGGCAAACTGTAGTTTCAGACTGAACATTATGTCGTGGACCAAGTGATTTATCAGAGCATTATACATAATGCCCGGGCAATATGAAACTTATAATGAACTTGTCTACAAAGATCGAAATCACTTGCTTAGATTAGGGCATTATTTTAATATTATCTTGAAGCAATGTGTGGTGTTATGATGTATTTATCTGTAGGGTGGCAATCGACAAGGAGCATGTAGAGAGATGGGAGGAGCCTATAGAAGCCGCAGCTGTTGCACAGCTTGAAGAGATTGAATTGGAGGTAAGGAAAATGAGATGAGTCCGTCTGATAGTTTAAGTTTACACACGACAGCAATTTTGGAGAAGTACCACACCTGGTAATCTGCCGCCAAGCAGTGATGCACTCGTGTTACTGTGCTCCAGTTGGAAAGAAGTGGTTGCTGGTGGAATTACAGGCTCTTGAGACATTCCACCTTCAGGTCTCAGAGATACGGGCGCGTACGATTCGACTTGTGTACCTAAGTAGGGGAGGACCATATGTCGTATTGCTTGTTATGAACTTGACACCAGGTGAGTCATCGCTCGTTTCCTAACTTTATAACATAAAAATTTTAGGAACTGGAGGAGGCAGAACCTCAGCCGAAACGACGCAGGGTCAGGAAACTTATCATCGACAAGAAGACCAAAATCGACGCGAATACACTGCGGGCTCGGATCCAAAACACTCACGTGGAGCTACGATGCGAGGTGAGCAGTTTTATTTTAGTCTCTTATCTATACAAATAAATAAAATTGGAGTGTCTGTTTGTAATATTAAAATAACCGCTATTTACTAAGTGCATATGGATGTATACAAGGTACATATACCAAAACAACATTTTTTTACAATTTTTGTCTGTCTGTCTGTTTGTTCCGGCTAATCTCTGAAATGGCTGGACCGATTTTGACGGGACTTTCACTGGCAGATAGCTGATATAACAAGGAGTAACTTAGGCTGTTTTTCCGAGGGGTAAAATAGGGGTGCGTGATAAAACCGAATTCCACGCGGCGAAGTCGCGGACCACATTTTCAAAATAAATTGATAAAGAAAATGTTTTGACGCAGGTCCCCTTGACGTCACTGGATGATCAGTAACACGAAATAATTTCCGAATGATTTTCCGTACGCTATATCCAAATAAAAAAGAACTTTATTTATGAAGAAATAGGTCGGAAACATCAATAAGTAATATTAAAAACCATAAGATCACGCGAATTATTGCTCATTTTGATGCCTGTTCAAACCCTATCCGACTCTCCATGAGAAAGAACTCTAAGAAACCCCTATAGAAGATATTCCTTTTTTTCTCGATCACGATCCTTTCAACAATTTAAGTAGGTATCCAACCAAATTGGAATTAAGTTTCAGATTTAAAAACTAACCTTCGTTAAATTAGGTGGAAAAATAATTTGTAATGAGAATTTGTCTAATATTCTTAGGAGTTAGAAGTTATTTTTGTAATAATAAATAAATAAATATTAAGTTGATATAAGTTTTTACATGAAAATGAAACAAATTTTGAGGGTTTTGTAACCAGTAGAAGTCAGTAGTGTCAGTAGTTTCACTCATATAATAGTTAAATCTCACTGTATTCATTGTGAGAAATTAATTGATTCGTGTGAAATTCGCTTTTTGAATACGCCCGCGATTGTAACATATCTAATCTAACAGACCTATCGATGTTTTCAAGCCATTTCTTTATGAATACTGACAAATACTATTTGACTTTGACTTTTATTACTATGTGGGTAGTTTGAAGATTTTTCCATTTGCCATTTCGCTGTCCTCTTGAATGACATAAAATATCATTTATGGCTAGGCTGTGGGTATAGATTGTCAGTTTCCTAAGGGTAAATTCACTTAGCTGTGTAAAGTAAATTTTAGTGCTAAATTCCGACAATAGGTATCTGATTCACTCGTTACTGTAATTATTCTGTCATAAGCCACAATATAATACGGCGAAGCGGTGGCAGTTAGACCGATTTGGCTAGCGTTTGGTGTATATTTAGAGATATTAGACAAACTGGGGCCGCAGTTTATGACGTTATTTGTTCGCAATTTCAGGACAGTTCGTACGATACAATAGAAATCCGAGTGCCGGTAGAAGTGTACCTACGGCGTCCGTGCCACGCCGGCGCCTCGGTGCGCTCCAACCTCGGCTCGGAAATCACTCGGCTGTTTATGAGAAATCTCGGCGTGGTGCACCGGTCGACGTCGGTTGAAAAGGCCTTCCAGGTATGCTGTGTTTAAATTTTCTGTATTTTTTTTGGAATTTAAATGCGTTATTTTTTGCTTGCTGTTTATATGGATGCTGAAAATAGGTGCTCTTTCATAATTTGTTTTGGACTGCCTTCTTGCCGGTAAACGGGTATTCCGTTATCATTTCAAAACTGTTACAGCGTTTCTGACATCGATTTTGTAAATTTGTGCCTTTTTGCAGTGAATTAATCTTGTTTTCAGAAGTTTTAAGTCTCATGTATAACAAAATATCAAAAGTAAAATGAGCCTATCAAACACAAATCATTGGTGGACATTTCTCACAGCGCCATCTAGCCCCAAAATAAACTAAGCATAGCTTGTATATGGGAATAAGAAAACTAATATAATATTTTTTTGTTAATAAATATTAACATCCAGAATAACAACAATAATCTATATTCGTCACACATATGTTTGTCTTAGTTGGGAATCGAACCCACTACCTCCAGCGCAGAAAGCACAGTTACTACCAACTGAGCTGTGAGGCCAGTCAAATAGAATAGATGGCTGGTTGATTGGTCGGCCAGATCATCGTCCCATCCACGCGCTGTGTCAAATGTACTAACGATATTTATTTATTATTGCAGGAAGAAATAATGTATCGTCCACAAAGGCCACGCATTGTATCGGAGCCCGAACGAGTAGAAGAAGTCGAGCAACCGCCTGCTCCCGAAGAAGAGCGTCCGACGGAACCCATGGAGGCTGTCGAACCCCGCCCGGATATCCAGGCGAGGAAGCGTACCTCCTTGAGCGAGACTAGCCCGAGTGTGAGTATTTTTTTTATTGTCTCTGGTGGCGGAACTGCCTGACGGCCCACCCGATGTTAAGTGGTAACCGTCGCCCATAGACAACAATACGACTCAAGTCCTCTCCACCAAAGTACGAGATGACCTAAGTCGCATTGCGTTGCGTCCATCACCCCGAGACGGGGATGTTACGTCTCACGCGCCTGCAATTTCACCGCCACTCCCTTCCACTGGAACACAGCAATACGAGTGCATCACTGCTTGGCGGCAGATTACCAGGTGTGGTGGCAGTACTTCTCCGGGCGAACTTAGCACAAGTTCTACTGCTGCTTTGGGTTGCTCCTTTCGCACCACACGGGGACACGTGTAGGGATTCAAGGAGAATCACTTACGGACGCGATAAACTTGGTCCCCCCAAGTATATGACTACAAAAAAGTTTTTTATGAGATTAAGTTAGGTACTGAACGAGCTGATGGCCCACCTGGTGTTAAGTGGTAACCTCTGCCCATAACACGCAATACGAATTGGGTTCTCCCTCACATAGGTACGTCTAGAACAAAGTCGCATCGTATGCGCCCGTTACTCTAATACTATATATTGGGTCACAAATATATGGACAGACTGGCCTCATAGCTTAGTTGGTAGTAACCCTGCTTTCAGCGCTACAGGTCGTGGGTTCGATTCCCACCCAGGACAAATATTTACGTGACGAGAATTGGTGTTTATTCTGTCTGGGTGTTAATATGTATTTATAAAAAAAGTTTATAACTATTATATCAGTTGTCTGATTTTCGTGACACAAGCTATGCTTAGCTTACTTTGGGGTTAGATGGCGCTGTGTGAAATGTCCACCAATATTTATTTATTATTATACAATATATATTTCGTCTACTCTATTTTATGTTCTAGAATCTTACTGGAATCGCTAAAAATAATGAATTGAAACTACATAAAAGTAAAAAAAAAAAACTACAAATTGCTCATCATGATTCCTCTGCTCTTGCGCTTTGAGACAATGCATTACCAACCGACGAAGTTATCGCGCGCTCTTCGTCATTTTCGACAAGTTTACGGAATCTGTGCAATAAATAATCGGTTATCTGTTACAGCCCAAAAGACAGCGAGACATGGGTTACGTAACAATCCGGAAGCGACAGCAAGACACACATCTGGAGACTTCTATTCCTGCCGGTATTATATTTTCCATTACGGTTTTGATTATAATTTGTCTTCTTCTTGACTCCCTTACCGAGAGCGTATTTGCCCAGTGCTGACTCCGAGTTTCATACAGGAGGTCGCTGGTTCAAATCCCGACGGGCACCAGTGTACGCTTGATAAATTAATGTGCACAAACCACTCAAAACAGTGAAAGGATCATGAGAAAATCTACATGTCCTAGAACCAAAATATCTACAAAGTAATTATAAGTATTATCACTTGTCTGGTTTCCATGATACAAGCTATTCTTAGCTTACTTTGGGGATAGATGGCGCTGTTATGTGTCCACCGATATTTATTTATTACTCGCTGCGCCTGCGGTGATTAAGTAATCCCACGGTAACTGTACATGTTTGCTTGATCAAAAGTAGCCTATGTATTGTTCCAGATTATAATCTATATAATGTGCCAAATTTCATCCATATCTGTTCAGCAATTCCGGCGTGTATTTTCTTCTTTCTTTCCATCTATCCAAACTTTCGCATTTATAATATTAATAAGATAAAAAGGATTGAATCAGCAACCATTCGCCAGATGCCAAACTAGCATAGATGTCTGTAAAAATATATAATGAATTATTTCCAGAAGCAGAAGCCCAGTTGACTCTCCAACAGGAACGAGAGCTCGACAAAGAGAACGTCCCCGAAAATATGCAAGAGACATTCATAATGAGAGAAACCGGGAAAAGCTTGACGGAACTGCTTCAAGAGGCTGGTATTGCGGATATTGTGCAAGGTGAAGTGACGTCACAGGTGCGGGGCTCCCGCGCCGCGCCGGGCGCCTCCCGCGACTCCGAGACGCCGCTCGGCAGCCTCGACAGGACCAAGGTGTCACTCGGCGAGTCCGAGGAGACCACCGACTCGCGCAGGTTCATAAGGTACATACTAGCTGTTGCCCGCGACGCCGTCCGCGTGGAATTCCGTTTTATCGCCCACCCCTATTTTACCCCTCTGAAAAGTAGCCTAAGTTACTCCTTGTTACATCAGCCATCTGCCAGTGAAAGTCACCCCCACCTCCGAATAAAGTTATACAAGTTAATAATATAACATTTGAGAAGTAATAAGACTTTTTTAAGTACTATAAATATGTAAGTACAACCAGATGTATTCGCAGCTGGTCAAATTACAGTCACTTGTGATATACCACCTTCACAGTTATTGGCGTATCCGATACGACTCGGGTCTTGAATTAACTAAGTAGGGGAGGGCCCAATTCGTATTGCTTGTTACGGGCAGACTTAACCACTTACACCATGCGGGCCATCTATTAGTTCCGTGACGCCATCAAATAAAAAATATCACATAAAGTAAGAAGCAGGGAATGGGCATTTTTTAAATTGGCCATTATGTTGCAGGAACGAATGGGGAACTGAAGGCACTATGAGGAAAATACTGATTGCAATGAAACAAGGGTTGAAGCCAATTACAGTGAAGACTCTTACTTCCAAAGGGCCAGTGCTATCAGGATATAATCGGTTGATTGCGGCCCGATGCTTTTCTTCGATACTGAGTGAGTATGAACCTGTTTATGGAAGAAAATTGAATGCGTGCGTCGGCGCACCCATTCGCACTTTAGAATTCACTCTTGTATGCTCGTTCGCAGTCTAAGAATATAAAGAGCGAAGTGCTCTCGGAAAAGTAGCCTTAGTTACTCTTTGTTACATCAGCTATCTGCCAGTGTAAGTGCCGTCAAAATCGATCCAGCCATTTCAGAGATTAACGAACAGACAGACAAAACATTGTAAAAAAATGTTGTTTTGGTATATGTACCGTGTATACATCCATATGCACTTAGTAAAATGCGGTTATTTTAATATGACAAACAGACACACCAATTTTATTTATTTGTATAGATTGATCACTATTATACAGGCGCTAACCAGTGTATGATGAGCTCCGATGACGTACAGTTGGTTGTAGTAGTGACTTACGACGGCTGGAGCTGGTTTAGTTTCATTTGCGAAGAATTACTTGACTGGCCTCACAGCTCAGTTGGTAGTAACCCTGCCTTGTGCGCTGTACGTCGTGGGTTCGATTCCCACCCAGGGCAAACATTGTTTAGTGTTCTGTGGCTGGGTGCTGATGTTTATATGTATGTATTTACAAAAAAGTATTATATCAGTCGTCTGGTTTCTTTGATACAATATGCTTAGCTTACTTTGGGGCTAGATGGCACTGTGTGAAATGTCCCCAATATTTATTTATTATTTAACTCCTGGTCGTTTATGCACTATTACCACAATTTAATTTTTATTTATTAAGACTCAGACGACAGTTACGCCACATCTTTACTCCTCGAAGGCGTGGAGGGAAGTTATCCCACCATACCCATTTCTGCCGCCAAGCAGGAATGCATTCGCATTACTGTGTTCCGGTTGAAAGGTGTGGTTGCCGGTGAAATTACAGGCACATCAGACATGTCACTACACTTCTCAGTTACGGGCGCATATGCAACTTGGGTCTTCCTGTACCTAAGTGGGGGAAGACCCAATTTGTATTGCTTGTTATGGGCACCACTTAACATCTGTCGTTCCGTAACTGTTGTTGATATTCAGAGTAAATATATACCTAGAAAATATTTGTATGTTTCAGAGTTGAAGCAGCACCATTTCATAACCGTCCAAAAATGTCCAGGCACATTAGAAATAGAAGACATTGGATTAGGACCGAAAATTTACTAAGTCCATTTAATACAATTTCCGACAATATGCAAATGTTGAATTGCAAATTGTCCTGATGTTTGTAAGTGAAAATGTTAATTTTTCAGTTTTTTTCGATTATATTTGTTTATAAATTTTTTGAGATTTTAATGATTATATTAGTTAATTATTTCTATTTGTTTTATTGAAAGCCCAAACTGATATGAACAATTTATTTTGAATAATTTGTATACATGATATGGATTTCTGTACAACTTTATACAACTCATTCAACTAGATTTCAAGTGAACTAGACATTTTATATGAGTATCTTATTTAGGTTGTGGCTTATTGATATATACACTCTAAATAGCGTGAATGGAAGCTGTACAATAAACAGTTGACTTATTATTAATTTATTTTAACTTATAATACTTACAGTCATTAAATTACACATTTATGGAATTGGAATATTTATGAGTAAACTACTTACACTTATTAATACATTTAGGACCGTAGATAACTTTACACATAGTAGTAAACTTAAGATAGATTTAAAAACAATTTGGAGTTTTCCTAACTTGGTATAAAGCCATATCACTATTTTATACAAAATCAGTCTCCTACTATTATGTTGCCGAGCTCTGCCACGTCGTAGATGTTTTAAACCGACTTAACAAATGTAAAAGGCAGTAATGCGTTGTAACAGGACGAACACAGCACTGGACGTTTAGTTAATGTGATTGCAAAAATTATGTAAAGTAAGTCACGCAGTTCGTTCGCGTCACTTCAACAAACATCAACTAATTAACACTATGTCGCCCGTTCACTTCAGAAACAACCTCAAACACACCTCAGTGTTTCACAGCCTTGCTACAGTCGTTCCAAGCTCACTCAACTTTACTACGTAGTACTTTTTACAGTCTGTTTATTATTTAGGAATGACAATAAGTTATAGCTACCGTTATTTCTTACGACAATTTAAGAAATAGATTAATATATTAAAACATTATCATAAAGGTTCATGAGGCAAAATGACAAGCCAATTTTTAGTTTGTACAAATAATAATTAAATAAAAATTCGAAGCCAATGCTAAAATTAACACACCGCGGCTTAAAATTCATAAAGCCAGAGGTAAAATTAAATATTAATCAAATTACTTTTGTTTCAAAAACAAAATGTAGAAAACAAACCGGTGATATATCACAGATCACTCAGGACATATGGATCGTATCCCTCGTATGTATCAGCTGATTGATTCACCCGACACACAATGAGGGTATAAGCAAAACGATATTATAACCATTTAACCGCCGTTTCTCCATCAGCAGCAGGTAAGGAGGTAACATACGCCCCAAAACAATAAGGAGGCGCATTTCATAGTTACTAACTTCTGACCGCAAACTGGCCAAAACCCTAGCACACGCTCTTTATGCGCTGTAGATATACGATATTACCGCTCAGCGTGATGAACGCAGAGAGAGAGAGAGACACGTGTCTAGGGCACGAGGGAGTCGCTATCGTAGTTGATGCTCTCAAAGTAGAGCTGGGGCTTGTTGTTCCACAGATGGTTGGACCCGTCCTCGTAGAGGATGGACCGGGTGAGCTCTAGAGCGAGGTTGTCGTGCGGCGGGGAGGGGGCGGGTCGCAGGCTGGCGGGCAGCGGGCGCGTGCGCACGCGCAGCAGCGGCGCCAGCCGCGTCGTGCGCGCCACGTACTCCGCGACCAGCGACTCCCCGACCCTCTGTCAACCAAAACAACATTACCAGGACACCGTGTCGCTACCACACCACGCCACCACGCCACGCCACCCTGCCCAACGGTGCTCTTCTTGTAAGCGTCCATCAAACCTCTGGCGGCCAAACGTTACCGGGACCGCAACACCCGAGTGCGTGTCGCTGTATCAACGAGTCTACGGCCGCACATTGGGGCCCAACAGGAACTTGGAGGCCTGAGTTCGAATTTCTTTATAGTCCTGTTGATCTAAAGAATAACCTACTTATCCTCTTATTTTTCTTGCGTTTAAGGAAGGAAAATCTGAATACCTCGAGGGTTTACTCGAAGCGACAAAGGAACTCTCCAACATTGACCGCTCGAATATTTTCTACCACCTGCTCGTAACCTACTGTAAATCCGACGAAACCGACAAAGCCCTCGGATTGTGGACTTTGCTCCAAGAGGAATCCGAAATTCCTAGTGACCAATTCCTAATTTGCCTTGGAAACCACCTTAGGTCGAAGAACAAACCGGTACCCTTCGTCATCCCCAATGACAACAGTAGTCAATCAAAACAGGAAAATGTCATTGAAAAAGTTACCTCTCAAAAGAAACCGAAACAACTCACTAAAGTTGACGTCACGGGATCTGTCGAGGCGGCGATTCAGAGCGGAGAATTGACTAAAGCTATGGACATTGCCATCAAATCCATTAAGGATGGCGTAATCCCCAAACCGAATGCACTGAAATACCTGCTCAGAAATATGGCTCAGAAAGGCTACGTCGAAGAGATTCAAGAGTTTGGCAAACATATTACGGAAGTGATGAAAAGGAAAGTGACGTACGATGACAAACTGACTCTGGCTATATTCACGAAAGGCGCCGGCCCACAGCATATCGACAGCTTGCTTGAGGCTGTGGAAACATCTAAGACAGATGATGATTTTGTAGCGGCTCTCACCAGGTTCCCGAGGAGTAATGCGCTCGCTTCCATTATGAATGATGATGAGCTTTCATCTAAATGTAAGTGATTGTATTATTTACCTTATAATCATTAACCTGTTTTTTCCTGAGAGCAAAAAATTTTATTTCATTTTATCAAAACCTGTTGTGAACCAAATCCACTGTATTTTTGATCAATGCCATCTATGACTCGGGAATCTTTATAAGGGACCAAATATTATGTATTTATAAAATACTTGACTTTTTACAGAATTGAAATCACTTTAATTTTTCGTATTCTTTTATGCATTGCAAATTATAGTGTAGTTATATTAAAAGTATTTTTAAACTGGTTTTGTAACTGAGGGCTCATAATTATTTCGTAATTATCTGCATCAATGTTCGATCAACTCAACAGGATTTCGGATAAAAATTAAAATTTAAAAGATTCGTTCATGAAATGTATTTCAGCTTGAGTGATACGGTAAATTTCGAACCTTTAATTGAAAAAAAAACATCGAGTCTAATTAGTTTATTCGTAAACCTCGCAGCCATTCCCAATACCGAAACACTATAAGTATGTATTTTTCAATTTCTGTTAATCTATTACAGGTCGTAAAGTAGCAGAGAAAGCCGCAGCAAAAGGGCAGTTGATGCCGGCGAACTTGCTATGGATGGAGTACCTTTTGTCGGGGAAAAATGAAGAAGCCGATTCCCTGTGGAATGAATGCTTACAAAACGCAGAAGTAATTGTGTTCAGAAGGTTATTACAAGAAAGCCACGTACGAAAAGAGCCACAGTTGATCGAGAAACTTATTGCCTACTTGAAATCAAACAAATCTCTATCATTGGGTTCCATAGGAAATGCTTATTCTCGGTTAATTAGCTTCCACTTGTCGGAGAAAAACATACATGAGGCTGAGAACGTTCTAGACGAGGCTGTGAAATCAGGAGTTAAATATGAGTATTTAAACAGAAGTGGACTCTCCAGATTGCAGGATGCCGTGGAAGCTGCGGGAAGGGAGTTTAAACATAAGATTTAACAAAGAGTTTTAAAATGATTCAATGTATGTATTAATAGTTGACAGTGCATTTTTAGTTGTGTATTGTGATTAGGTGAATGTGGCTACATCAGTTACCTGAGTTTGATTGACTTTCATGTTGATGCAAAGGTTTACCTTATGATAAACTCATATTTACGCAGCCAAGATTATTTTTACCAAATTACTAGAAGTACCTATGTGTTTATTTAATGTATTATGTACCTAATGATAAATAAATAATTAGACACACTGTTTTGTATCCTCCCTTTGTATACTCCCTCTTTAAAACAACTTTATATCTAACTACACCTGGCAATATCACATGGTGACGTGACAAGAATGCAAAAGATAAAATGTGACAAAGTAAGTACTTCGATTCAGTGCTCGGAAATATCAAATTTAAAGTAATAGCTGTGTAGCCAACCAAATCTAATCAAACACTGGCTGGAGGAGAGCAAACTGTGACTGGTGGTCACAGTTTTGTTGTTTTTTTATGTGATAGAATGAGCTGACGGCCCACCTAATGTTAAGTCGTAACCGCCGTCCATGGACAACAACATGACTCAAGTCGCATTGCGTTGCGTCTATCACCCCGAGACAGCCAGACGGGGATATTACGTCTCATGCGCCTGCAATTTCACCGGCACCCACTCCCTTTCGCCAGAACTCAGCCACATGAGTGCATTACTGCTTGGCGGCATATTAGGTGTGGTGGCAGTACTTCTCCGGGCGAACTTGGCACAAGTTTTACTGCTACTTTGGGTTGGTCCTTTCGCACTAATCGAGGGATACGTGTAGGGATTCAAAGGATGTCACGCGAGCAACGCGCGTCCCCCAAAAGTAGTACGCGAAGCTTTGCCCTAACTGTAAAGAGGATCGGCCAAGTTCGCATAGGTTGCTAAGGTTTACCCGAGGTCAAGGGTTGGGCGAAAGTATATAATGCATTATAAGTATAGGTACTAAAACTGAATCAGTAAGATTCAGAGAAAGGGGTTTTTGTAGTTTATGATTAAAATTTGGTTTCATAGCCAAAATGTACAACATGGCCGTAATAATTTGGATTCTAAATTTTATATGAATAGCTTTTCAGATGTGTCGGATTCGGGGCAAAAGTGTGAAGTATTGAACATTAATAATGATTTCCATTTCTCGTATTCGTTTAGGGCACAGATATGAACGTAGAAATAAATTTAAAAATATAATACGGAAATAATGCTCATAAAAGTGGTTTTTCACCTATCTTGTGACTCTGTTATGTTATGTCATCAAATTTTATATTTCTTTGAGTATTGTCATTGTCAGTTGTCAAGTTTCATCGTCACAATTCGAAGCCAACGTTTTTGGCGGGACTTGTTGGAGACTTCGATAGTTTTTTCCCCTCTAGTGTATTTGAAATATCAAAGAAAAATGTTTTATCCAGTTGCATCCCTGAAAAAGGGTGGTAGATTCTATTTATGTTGGGTAGCCGACTCGTGGCCTTTGCGTTTTGCCACAATAACTCATCGACAACTGTGGTCGCAAGATGTACGAAAAATATGGTAAGAAATTACATATACTACTTATAACCAGCGCGGTAACCACGTTTATTCATCAATTTACACTCATGAATTCGGAAAGATTATATACCATATATACCTGAGCAATTTGGTTTATTTTTCAGCGATTATATATTAGAGTTTATGACAAACGAGTCTGGGCGTCCGGACCATAGGTTTTCGCTTCGCCTCAGCTCGCAGTTGATGCGAGGATTGGTTAGGATTTACCAGAAGAAAGTCAACGTATTCTTGAGTAAGTTTTTGGCAAACAACATTGAAAAAATAAGTATATACCAGCGTAACTACCATATATGGACAACTGAAGTAATGCCTACATTTTTTTCAGGTGATTTGTGTATGTTAAACGCTAACGTTACGAAGCATGTTAATAGAAAGTGAGTATTGTCTTTTATTCATTGTGACCATTCCATCGGTAAAAACTTGAATATTAATATTGGTGGATGTGTCACACAGTGCCATCTAGCCGCAAAGTAAACAAAACTTGTACACTGGAAATTATTTTCAGATTCATTATCCCAAAAGCCCATGTTGTTCGTCCAGTATCACAACCTCGACTACAAGTAACCGAGCAAATACCTCAGATCACTGTGTCAGAAGAGCCAGAAACTGAGCAGAGGCTTGAAGAAATTTATCAAGTATGTAATGTGTACGGCAATGTGATGGTGTCATTTTATTTTATATATTTTTTGGTAACTATAAGTTTAAATTAACAAAATATTGAAGTGCACCTATCAAAATGTTCCAATGACCTTGAGACCTGAAGATGGAATGTCTCATTTGCTTGTAATCTTACTAGCCCCTATATTCTTTTAAATGAGACACAGCACTGTGGTGCTGTAGCTAATTAATAGTACATAAATAATAAATTTATGTTTGAAATCATCACCAGAAATCTAAGTTCTTGCCTTTTCAGATTATTTACATATTTTATTTTTAACTCATACATTTAAGGTGTGACAAGTTAATAATAGGTAAAGTAAATATTGTATTTGTAATGTTAATTTGATATTTAATAATTCCCAATCATTTTATTGTAGAAAACAAAGTATCATAAAAAAAATGCTTTTAAAATATCACCAGATAAATAGTTTCATAACAACAGAACTAATATATAAAAAAAAAACGTTTGTGATTTGATATTTAGTAGTTAACTTATTATATATAATTTCAGAAAAGCGGACATGTTGTTACTGACATACAAGATATCACACTCAAAGAGGCAACAATACCAGAGCTTCAACTCCTGCCAACTGTAAGTTTGTCTGCAAAGTTAAATAACTGTAATTAAATATAACTTTCATAATTAAGGCTCCAGAGCTATGTGATAGGAACACTGCCTGCAAAGCGAGTGTACCCGGTTCGATTTCTGGTCCAAGCAGACATTTTTGTGATACTGGTGACAGTTCTGATTGCTATTCCATAGGCGTTTTTTAGGTACTATGACTAGTGATCACGCTCCGGTTTTGCACAGGTAGCAGAGCATATAGCCTAAAAAACATGGTTCAATAATTTAAAAAGGACAATTAACTATTGGTTAATGCGCGCAAGCCAGTAAAGCTCCCAGTCGGCATGTTTTTTTTTTCAATATCTACCGCAATTATCATCATATTTCAGCCGACTTTCACAAAACCATAATAATATTCCTGTCTCAGAATCACTCCATCCATTGGTGAAAATGAGTATTATGAATGACTATGCTTTTTTTTAATGTGTAAACAGTTATAGAATGCGCCTTCGGCCCACCTGGTGTTAAGTGGTAACCTCGGTACATAACCGATGCAGCTTGGGTCGTCCCCTACTAGGTACGGCAAGACCCAAGTCGCCCAAGGCCGGTGAAATTGCAGGTGCATGAGATGTACCTTCCCCGTCTTGGGGTGATGGACGCAACGCAATGCGACTTCACTCCTCCCGTACTTTGGTGGAGAGGACTTGAGTATTACTATTCCATCAGGGAGGCCGTCAGCTCTCTTCGTCACTTAAATCACATAAAAATGATGTATTTTTTTTTTTTTAATTACTATAGGCTCACATTTGACCGCAATCTCACCTGATGTTAAGTGACGATGCGGTCTACGATGTAGCATGCTTGCCTAGAAAATACCTATTCACTCTCCTCTTGAAGACCTTCAGATTATAGTTCTCGGGAAATACAGACGCAGGCAAGGAGTTCCACTCTTGTAAAATGTGAAGTGCATTGACGATGATTGTTTATGATCAGGATGGTTTCGGTGAGGAGCAAGCGGTGGGAGTAGACCGGACGATGGAGATGATGATGTTCCCCGCGGAGGCGACCGCGCACGCCAGCGCGCTCGACATCACCGGGCTCGAGCTCACCGACCGGTCGCACGAGCACGCGCGGACGCTGCGCGAGCGCGGCATGGAGCGCTTCACAGAACATGACGTCACACTCTTCAGGAAATGTACGTTTGCACACACGTTGTATGAAAAAGTAGTATTCATACTTGCTGGTCTGTAGAAAAATACACAAGATGTGATGGACGAATATCATGAATGGTCACGTTTATTAGACCCCCAAATGGAGTTGTTATCCGATCATGATGTCACACTCTGTGAGAAATGTAGGTTTTTACAAAATAATTCACTAGTAACTAGACCTGTACAAAAATCACGAATGTCGACCTCCAGCTACAGCGGTTATCTGAATGTGATGCCACATTGCCACATTACAACAAACGTCACAGACATTTTTGCAGAGTTATCACTTAATGTAGGCCCTATAATATTAATAAACCTGACTTTTTTTTTCTAGCTGCTGCAGAGGAAACGGCGCCTGAATTTGGTAAAGGTAAAAAACTTAAACTATCCTACTTATAGATATCAAATAAGTATACTATCAAATATTGCCAACTCCTCTACAATGACCATATTCCTGCAGATATTTCCGAAATCCCTGATATCCCGATTCCTGAACCACACATCCTTCCGCAAGACCAGTAAGTTATTTTATTAGTCCTAAAGTCATTTGCTTCCCAGTTTGATTCGCCTCTGGTATGGAAGCTCATTCCGAGGACGAACTCCCTTTTAGTTATTAAGTACTAACATTTGTTTAAATTGATTATATTTTAAGTTACTAATATTTTTTTTTTATGTTGTTTGAATAAACAAATTTATTATTAATATGTATATTAAAACGAGTCATTCAGGTAAGGAAGCTGAAAGTATCACTTTCGACCTAGATGGTCTTTTGTAGTTACAAGAGGTAATAATTAAACATCGTTTTACCCTCCTGACTTGACAAATTGGTGTCTCTGGTCTGTCTGTACGTTTTTCACGCTGCAACGGAGCAACGGATCGATTTGACTTTTTTACCTTAGACATAGTTTATGGGTCGGCGTGCTAGTGCTATATTCTGAAGAAATTGCATGGTAAGTGGAATACAAGAAGTCGAGGGATATACATAATCTTTTGGCAGTATACACAATCTAAGCACTTAAATTTAACTTAAACGCTTAGTTTACAAAAAACAATATTGTGGATATGAAATGTTGAAGCTGTTTTAGACACACCCATTGGCCTCCACTAGGCTGGGCCTGTATTTTAGACGCCAAAATTCAGGTTTGTTAAGGTATGGTTACGCCTCTTTCAAATGTATAAACACCGTAACTTAAAACCAATAAGCTTAAATTAAATATTTAAAACCTTACCCGCTTTCTACCATATTTGGCAAAGGCAAACTGTAGTTTCAGACTGAACATTATGTCGTGGACCAAGTGATTTATCAGAGCATTATACATAATGCCCGGGCAATATGAAACTTATAATGAACTTGTCTACAAAGATCGAAATCACTTGCTTAGATTAGGGCATTATTTTAATATTATCTTGAAGCAATGTGTGGTGTTATGATGTATTTATCTGTAGGGTGGCAATCGACAAGGAGCATGTAGAGAGATGGGAGGAGCCTATAGAAGCCGCAGCTGTTGCACAGCTTGAAGAGATTGAATTGGAGGTAAGGAAAATGAGATGAGTCCGTCTGATAGTTTAAGTTTACACACGACAGCAATTTTGGAGAAGTACCACACCTGGTAATCTGCCGCCAAGCAGTGATGCACTCGTGTTACTGTGCTCCAGTTGGAAAGAAGTGGTTGCCGGTGGAATTACAGGCTCTTGAGACATTCCACCTTCAGGTCTCAGAGATACGGGCGCGTACGATTCGACTTGTGTACCTAAGTAGGGGAGGACCATATGTCGTATTGCTTGTTATGGGCAGAAGTTACCATTAACTTGACACCAGGTGAGTCATCGCTCGTTTCCTAACTTTATAACATAAAAATTTTAGGAACTGGAGGAGGCAGAACCTCAGCCGAAACGACGCAGGGTCAGGAAACTTATCATCGACAAGAAGACCAAAATCGACGCGAATACACTGCGGGCTCGGATCCAAAACACTCACGTGGAGCTACGATGCGAGGTGAGCAGTTTTATTTTAGTCTCTTATCTATACAAATAAATAAAATTGGAGTGTCTGTTTGTAATATTAAAATAACCGCTATTTACTAAGTGCATATGGATGTATACAAGGTACATATACCAAAACAACATTTTTTTACAATTTTTGTCTGTCTGTCTGTTTGTTCCGGCTAATCTCTGAAATGGCTGGACCGATTTTGACGGGACTTTCACTGGCAGATAGCTGATATAACAAGGAGTAACTTAGGCTGCTTTTCCGAGGGGTAAAATAGGGGTGCGTGATAAAACCGAATTCTACGCGGCGAAGTCGCGGACCACATTTTCAAAATAAATTGACAAAGAAAATGTTTTGACGCAGGTCCCCTTGACGTCACTGGATGATCAGTAACACGAAATAATTTCCGAATGATTTTCCGTACGCTATATCCAAATAAAAAAGAACTTTATTTATGAAGAAATAGGTCGGAAACATCAATAAGTAATATTAAAAACCATAAGGTCACGCGTACCTAATTATCGCTCATGTTGATGCCTGTTCAAACCCTATCCGACTCTCCATGAGAAAGAACTCTAAGAAACCCCTATAGAAGATATTCCTTTTTTTCTCGATCACGATCCTTTTAACAATTTAAGTAGGTATCCAACCAAATTGGAATTAAGTTTCAGATTTAAAAACTAACCTTCGTTAAATTAGGTGGAAAAATAATTTGTAATGAGAATTTGTCTAATATTCTTAGGAGTTAGAAGTTATTTTTGTAATAATAAATAAATAAATATTAAGTTGATATAAGTTTTTACATGAAAATGAAACAAATTTTGAGGGTTTTGTAACCAGTAGAAGTCAGTAGTGTCAGTAGTTTCACTCATATAATAGTTAAATCTCACTGTATTCATTGTGAGAAATTAATTGATTCGTGTGAAATTCGCTTTTTGAATACGCCCGCGATTGTAACATATCTAATCTAACAGACCTATCGATGTTTTCAAGCCATTTCTTTATGAATACTGACAAATACTATTTGACTTTGACTTTTATTACTATGTGGGTAGTTTGAAGTTTTTTCCATTTGCCATTTCGCTGTCCTCTTGAATGACATAAAATATCATTTATGGCTAGGCTGTGGGTATAGATTGTCAGTTTCCTAAGGGTAAATTCACTTAGCTGTGTAAAGTAAATTTTAGTGCTAAATTCCGACAATAGGTATCTGATTCACTCGTTACTGTAATTATTCTGTCATAAGCCATAATATAATACGGCGAAGTGGTGGCAGTTAGACCGATTTTGCTAGCGTTTGGTGTATATTTAGAGATATTAGACAAACTGGGGCCGCAGTTTATGACGTTATTTGTTCGAAATTTCAGGACAGTTCGTACGATACAATAGAAATCCGAGTGCCGGTAGAAGTGTACCTACGGCGTCCGTGCCACGCCGGCGCCTCGGTGCGCTCCAACCTCGGCTCGGAAATCACTCGGCTGTTTATGAGAAATCTCGGCGTGGTGCACCGGTCGACGTCGGTTGAAAAGGCCTTCCAGGTATGCTGTGTTTAAATTTTCTGTATTTTTTTTGGAATTTAAATGCGTTATTTTTTGCTTGCTGTTTATATGGATGCTGAAAATAGGTGCTCTTTCATAATTTGTTTTGGACTGCCTTCTTGCCGGTAACGGGTATTCCGTTATCATTTCAAAACTGTTACAGCGTTTCTGACATCGATTTTGTAAATTTGTGCCTTTTTGCAGTGAATTAATCTTGTTTTCAGAAGTTTTAAGTCTCATGTATAACAAAATATCAAAAGTATCAAACACAAATCATTGGTGGACATTTCTCACAGCGCCATCTAGCCCCAAAATAAACAAAGCATAGCTTGTATATGGCAATAAGACAACTGTTTTTTTTTTTTGTAAATACGTATTAACTTTCAGAATAACACAACATAAATCCATGTTCGTCACACAAATGTTTGTCTTAGTACCGAACCCACAGCCTCCAGCGCAGAAGGCACAGTTACTACCAACTGAGCTGTGAGGCCAGTCAAATACTATATGTGGCTGGTTGATTGGTCGGCCAGATCATCGTCCCATCCACGCGCTGTGTCAAATGTACTAACGATATTTATTTATTATTGCAGGAAGAAATAATGTATCGTCCACAAAGGCCACGCATTGTATCGGAGCCCGAACGAGTAGAAGAAGTCGAGCAACCGCCTGCTCCCGAAGAAGAGCGTCCGACGGAACCCATGGAGGCTGTCGAACCCCGCCCGGATATCCAGGCGAGGAAGCGTACCTCCTTGAGCGAGACTAGCCCGAGTGTGAGTATTTTTTTTATTGTCTCTGGTGGCGGAACTGCCTGACGGCCCACCCGATGTTAAGTGGTAACCGTCGCCCATAGACAACAATACGACTCAAGTCCTCTCCACCAAAGTACGAGATGACCTAAGTCGCATTGCGTTGCGTCCATCACCCCGAGACGGGGATGTTACGTCTCACGCGCCTGCAATTTCACCGGCACCCACTCCCTTCCACCGGAACACAGCAACACGAGTGCATCACTGCTTGGCGGCAGATTACCAGGTGTGGTGGCAGTACTTCTCCGGGCGAACTTAGCACAAGTTCTACTGCTGCTTTGGGTTGCTCCTTTCGCACCACACGGGGACACGTGTAGGGATTCAAGGAGAATCACTTACGGACGCGATAAACTTGGTCCCCCCAAGTATATGACTACAAAAAAGTTTTGTATGAGATTAAGTTAGGTACTGAACGAGCTGATGGCCCACCTGGTGTTAAGTGGTAACCTCTGCCCATAACACGCAATACGAATTGGGTTCTCCCTCACATAGGTACGTCTACAACAAAGTCGCATCGTATGCGCCCGTTACTCTAAGACTATATATTGGGTCACAAATATATGGACAGACTGGCCTCATAGCTTAGTTGGTAGTAACCCTGCTTTCAGCGCTACAGGTCGTGGGTTCGATTCCCATCCAGGACAAACATTTACGTGACGAGAATTGGTGTTTATCCTGTCTGGGTGTTAATATGTATTTATAAAAAAAGTTTATAACTATTATATCAGTTGTCTGATTTTCGTGACACAAGCTATGCTTAGCTTACTTTGGGGTTAGATGGCGCTGTGTGAAATGTCCACCAATATTTATTTATTGTTATACAATATATATTTCGTCTACTCTATTTTATGTTCTAGAATCTTACTGGAATCGCTAAAAATAATGAATTGAAACTACATAAAAGTAAAAAAAAAAAAACTACAAATTGCTCATCATGATTCCTCTGCTCTTGCGCTTTGAGACAATGCATTACCAACCGACGAAGTTATCGCGCGCTCTTCGTCATTTTCGACAAGTTTACGGAATCTGTGCAATAAATAATCGGTTATCTGTTACAGCCCAAAAGACAGCGAGACATGGGTTACGTAACAATCCGGAAGCGACAGCAAGACACACATCTGGAGACCTCTATTCCTGCCGGTATTATATTTTCCATTACGGTTTTGATTATAATTTGTCTTCTTCTTGACTCCCTTACCGAGAGCGTATTTGCCCAGTGCTGACTCCGAGTTTCATACAGGAGGTCGCTGGTTCAAATCCCGACGGGCACCAGTGTACGCTTGATAAATTAATGTGCACAAACCACTCAAAACAGTGAAAGGATCATGAGAAAATCTACATGTCCTAGAACCAAAATATCTACAAAGTAATTATAAGTATTATCACTTGTCTGGTTTCCATGATACAAGCTATTCTTAGCTTACTTTGGGGATAGATGGCGCTGTGATGTGTCCACCGATATTTATTTATTACTCGCTGCGCCTGCGGTGATTAAGTAATCCCACGGTAACTGTACATGTTTGCTTGATCAAAAGTAGCCTATGTATTGTTCCAGATTATAATCTATATAATGTGCCAAATTTCATCCATATCTGTTCAGCAATTCCGGCGTGTATTTTCTTCTTTCTTTCCATCTATCCAAACTTTCGCATTTATAATATTAATAAGATAAAAAGGATTGAATCAGCAACCATTCGCCAGATGCCAAACTAGCATAGATGTCTGTAAAAATATATAATGAATTATTTCCAGAAGCAGAAGCCCAGTTGACTCTCCAACAGGAACGAGAGCTCGACAAAGAGAACGTCCCCGAAAATATGCAAGAGACATTCATAATGAGAGAAACCGGGAAAAGCTTGACGGAACTGCTTCAAGAGGCTGGTATTGCGGATATTGTGCAAGGTGAAGTGACGTCACAGGTGCGGGGCTCCCGCGCCGCGCCGGGCGCCTCCCGCGACTCCGAGACGCCGCTCGGCAGCCTCGACAGGACCAAGGTGTCACTCGGCGAGTCCGAGGAGTCCACCGACTCGCGCAGGTTCATAAGGTACATACTAGCTGTTGCCCGCGACGCCGTCCGCGTGGAATTCCGTTTTATCACGCACCCCTATTTTACCCCTCTGAAAAGTAGCCCAAGTTACTCCTTGTTACATCAGCCATCTGCCAGTGAAAGTCACCCCCACCTCCGAATAAAGTTATACAAGTTAATAATATAACATTTGAGAAGTAATAAGACTTTTTTAAGTACTATAAATATGTAAGTACAACCAGATGTATTCGCAGCTGGTCAAATTACAGTCACTTGTGATATACCACCTTCACAGTTATTGGCGTATCCGATACGACTTGGGTCTTGAATTAACTAAGTAGGGGAGGGCCCAATTCGTATTGCTTGTTACGGGCAGACTTAACCACTTACACCATGCGGGCCATCTATTAGTTCCGTGACGCCATCAAATAAAAAATATCACATAAAGTAAGAAGCAGGGAATGGGCATTTTTTAAATTGGCCATTATGTTGCAGGAACGAATGGGGAACTGAAGGCACTATGAGGAAAATACTGATTGCAATGAAACAAGGGTTGAAGCCAATTACAGTGAAGACTCTTACTTCCAAAGGGCCAGTGCTATCAGGATATAATCGGTTGATTGCGGCCCGATGCTTTTCTTCGATACTGAGTGAGTATGAACCTGTTTATGGAAGAAAATTGAATGCGTGCGTCGGCGCACCCATTCGCACTTTAGAATTCACTCTTGTATGCTCGTTCGCAGTCTAAGAATATAAAGAGCGAAGTGCTCTCGGAAAAGTAGCCTTAGTTACTCTTTGTTACATCAGCTATCTGCCAGTGTAAGTGCCGTCAAAATCGATCCAGCCATTTCAGAGATTAACGAACAGACAGACAAAACATTGTAAAAAAATGTTGTTTTGGTATATGTACCGTGTATACATCCATATGCACTTAGTAAAATGCGGTTATTTTAATATGACAAACAGACACACCAATTTTATTTATTTGTATAGATTGATCACTATTATACAGGCGCTAACCAGTGTATGATGAGCTCCGATGACGTACAGTTGGTTGTAGTAGTGACTTACGACGGCTGGAGCTGGTTTAGTTTCATTTGCGAAGAATTACTTGACTGGCCTCACAGCTCAGTTGGTAGTAACCCTGCCTTGTGCGCTGTACGTCGTGGGTTCGATTCCCACCCAGGGCAAACATTGTTTAGTGTTTGTTCTGTGTCTGGGTGTTGATGTTTATTATATGTATGTATTTACAAAAAGTATTATATCAGTCGTCTGGTTTCTTTGATACAATATGCTTAGCTTACTTTGGGGCTAGATGGCACTGTGTGAAATGTCCCCAATATTTATTTATTATTTAACTCCTGGTCGTTTATGCACTATTACCACAATTTAATTTTTATTTATTAAGACTCATACGACAGTTACGCCACATCTTTACTCCTCGAAGGCGTGGAGGGAAGTTATCCCACCATACCCATTTCTGCCGCCAAGCAGGAATGCATTCGCATTACTGTGTTCCGGTTGAAAGGTGTGGTTGCCGGTGAAATTACAGGCACATCAGACATGTCACTACACTTCTCAGTTACGGGCGCATATGCAACTTGGGTCTTCCTGTACCTAAGTGGGGGAAGACCCAATTTGTATTGCTTGTTATGGGCACCACTTCATCTGTCGTTCCGTAACTGTTGTTGATATTCAGAGTAAATATATACCTAGAAAATATTTGTATGTTTCAGAGTTGAAGCAGCACCATTTCATAACCGTCCAAAAATGTCCAGGCACATTAGAAATAGAAGACATTGGATTAGGACCGAAAATTTACTAGGTCCATTTAATACAATTTCCGACAATATGCAAATGTTGAATTGCAAATTGTCCTGATGTTTGTAAGTGAAAATGCTAATTTTTCAGTTTTTTTCGATTATATTTGTTTATAAATTTTTTGAGATTTTAATGATTATATTAGTTAATTATTTCTATTTGTTTTATTGAAAGCCCAAACTGATATGAACAATTTATTTTGAATAATTTGTATACATGATATGGATTTCTGTACAACTTTATACAACTCATTCAACTAGACATTTTATATGAGTATCTTATTTAGGTTGTGGCTTATTGATATATACACTCTAAATAGCGTGAATGGAAGCTGTACAATAAACAGTTGACTTATTATTAATTTATTTTAACTTATAATACTTACAGTCATTAAATTACACATTTATGGAATTGGAATATTTATGAGTAAACTACTTACACTTATTAATACATTTAGGACCGTAGATAACTTTACACATAGTAGTAAACTTAAGATAGATTTAAAAACAATTTGGAGTTTTCCTAACTTGGTATAAAGCCATATCACTATTTTATACAAAATCAGTCTCCTACTATTATGTTGCCGAGCTCTGCCACGTCGTAGATGTTTCAAACCGACTTAACAAATGTAAAAGGCAGTAATGCGTTGTAACAGGACGAACACAGCACTGGACGTTTAGTTAATGTGATTGCAAAAATTATGTAAAGTAAGTCACGCAGTTCGTTCGCGTCACTTCAACAAACATCAACTAATTAACACTATGTCGCCCGTTCACTTCAGAAACAACCTCAAACACACCTCAGTGTTTCACAGCCTTGCTACAGTCGTTCCAAGCTCACTCAACTTTACTACGTAGTACTTTTTACAGTCTGTTTATTATTTAGGAATGACAATAAGTTATAGCTACCGTTATTTCTTACGACAATTTAAGAAATAGATTAATATATTAAAACATTATCATAAAGGTTCATGAGGCAAAATGACAAGACAATTTTTTTTTTGTACAAATAATAATTAAATAAAAATTCGAAGCCAATGCTAAAATTAACACACCGCGGCTTAAAATTCATAAAGCCAGAGGTAAAATTAAATATTAATCAAATTACTTTTGTTTCAAAAACAAAATGTAGAAAACAAACCGGTGATATATCACAGATCACTCAGGACATATGGATCGTATCCCTCATATGTACCAGCTGATTGATTCACCCGACACACAATGAGGGTATAAGCAAAACGATATTATAACCATTTAACCACCGTTTCTCCATCAGTAGCAGTTAAGGAGGTAACACACCCCAAAACAATAAGGAGGCGCATTTCATAGTTACTACCTTCTGACCGCAAACTGGCCAAAACCCTAGCACATGCTCTTTATGCGCTGTAGATATACGATATTACCGCTCAGCGCGTTGAACGCAGAGAGAGAGAGACACGTGTCTAGGGCACGAGGGAGTCGCTATCGTAGTTGATGCTCTCAAAGTAGAGCTGGGGCTTGTTGTTCCACAGATGGTTGGTCCCGTCCTCGTAGAGGATGGACCGGGTGAGCTCTAGAGCGAGGTTGTCGTGCGGCGGGGAGGGGGCGGGTCGCAGGCTGGCGGGCAGCGGGCGCGTGCGCACGCGCAGCAGCGGCGCCAGCCGCGTCGTGCGCGCCACGTACTCCGCGACCAGCGACTCCCCGACCCTCTGTCAACCAAAACAACATTACCAGCACACCGTGTCGCTACCACACCACGCCACCACGCCACGCCACCCTGCCCAAGGTGCTCTTCTTGTAAGCGTCCATCAAACCTCTGGCGGCCAAACGTTACCGGGACCGCAACACCCGAGTGCGTGTCGCTGTATCAACGAGTCTACGGTTTACTGACTTGTCGATATTAAACTGTCGACAATGGTTTAGTGCGACTGTACGGTTAATGATTGTTGTTTTTATGATTTTGTGTCAGGTGTTATTTCAGAGACAATGATTGTGCGTTTTCGAAGTCTGTGTAAAGATTCAGAGAAAGGGGTTTTTGTAGTTTATGATTAAAATTTGGTTTCATAGCCAAAATGTACAACATGGCCGTAATAATTTGGATTCTAAATTTTATATGAATACCGTCAACCTTGGTAACTTTGCCCGCTTTTTTTACATTATGTTAAAAAATTTCAAAACGATTTAGAAATTTAAAGTGCTGTTTGTATCACATAATTATAAAATAAGTTTTCCATGCATGAATGGAAATTAATTATAAAAAAGAGATATTATTTACAAAAAAAAATATATAAATACAAGTGGGCTAATAAATTTGAAGTTTTGTCATCATTGCCCACTTGCGGATAAATCTCTATGATTCCGGGATTTTCAACTTAATTTGGTCCAAACTAGGAATAGTAATAAAAAAATGAGCAATGATGCCATTACCGGATAGTAAGACTACGATATTACGTTATTGGAACATCAAAATTCAGTGGGCAAAGTCACATAGTTTTAAAGAGAAAACCCCATACAAAAAAGACAATGACCTAGGGCTGTCCCTCATAAATTAAATGAAACATGACTTAATTGAAGAAAACTATTTTTATTCTTAGGATCGTTCCTAAAAATAGTCGTCTAAGAGATTACATGTTGTTACAAAATTAATAAACAAATTGGAACTAAGTTTTAAAACTTACAAACTATAGAATTAAAGATCAAAAAAACATCACATTATAAATATATACACACATACACATAAATAACTTGAAAAACAAATATTGATTATGATTTCCACATTTTACTTCAAGTTCTACTATAATATAAATCACAATTTACATTTGATTTACATTTACACAGGCAAGGATTTACCTTCTCACACACCAGCACAGAGGAGAATTTGACGTTTCTTTGTTTATGTTTTTGATCTTTAATTCTGAATCAGAGTGAACATAATATGGTAAGAAATCTTAATTATACCTTGACAACTTAATTTTTTTTTTAAACTTTAAGTAATACCTAGTTGGGTAGTATTGGACTAAATTAAAATAAATAAAATTATTAATAAAATAAAATTAATAATTAATTCTTTTTTTAATTTTTAACTCAAGTCATTGGGCTTTTATAATCCGCACTAGCAATCAAGACTTTTACTACATTTTCCTCCTCTTTATCTTTTAACTGTTTTGTCCCCCAACCGAATAGTTTTTCGGCCTCTCTACTTGAAATAAATTTTCTTTTTATCATGTTTACAGCAACTTCCAACGCCTCTGTCGAATAATCTTTATAGCTTCTACATCCTAGTAATCTTCTATTTCTTTTTTCTTCTTTGCGTTACGAGGTTCAAGTTTATTGTTCATTCTAAAAACCAGAAACATAAAACATTGTCTTAGTTGAATTTAAAATGTAGTCATCCATAAGTAGGTACCTTAGTAGGTACATTAGTAGTGCAACCTAATATTGTAACTTTGAATAAGAAATTATCTCGATTGTATGACGAATCATGTAGGTACCAACCAAAACTAACTCATTGTTTGGTTTATAGGAGAAAAAAAAGTTTATACTGTTTTTTGATCGATGACAACCCTAACTGCAATTTTCTGGTGGGCAATGTTACCAAGAGTATTCTCAAAACACCCGGTTGACATTGCCCACCATCACATCTCTAAATCTATAAAAAAAATTACACTAGACCATTAACCTGTATTGTTTGCTTGTTATAATCTTTCGGTATTTGAAAAATAAGTAACCTACTGATACTGGAACCGCGACTTCTTGAATAAGTTTTTTGATGTAGATTTGGCCCGCGAAAAGCACCTCCGACTTTGACACTGTCTGATAGCCAACTGACGTAAATGTAGAGATAGTCTGTTACTTTGTGCTACCAGGAATATATTTAAATTTTCTACCAAAATATAAAAAAGGCTAAAAATTATATCGATCTCACATTTTTTCTTATAAAACATAAAAGATCCTAACTGGGCAATGCTATACCCAATGGGCAAAGCTGCCAAGGTTGACGGTAGCATTTCAGATGTGTCGGATTCGGGGCAAAAGTGTGAAGTATTGAACATTAATAATGATTTCCATTTCTCGTATTCGTTTAGGGCACAGATATGAACGTAGAAATAAATTTAAAAATATAATACGGAAATAATGCTCATAAAAGTGGTTTTTCACCTATCTTGTGACTCTGTTATGTTATGTCATCAAATTTTATATTTCTTTGAGTATTGTCATTGTCAGTTGTCAAGTTTCATCGTCACAATTCGAAGCCAACGTTTTTGGCGGGACTTGTTGGAGACTTCGATAGTTTTTTCCCCTCTAGTGTATTTGAAATATCAAAGAAAAATGTTTTATCCAGTTGCATCCCTGAAAAGGGGTGGTAGATTATATTTATGTTGGGTAGCCGACTCGTGGCCTTTGCGTTTTGCCACAATAACTCATCGACAACTGTGGTCGCAAGATGTACGAAAAATATGGTAAGAAATTACATATATACTACTTATAACCAGCGCGGTAACCACGTTTATTCATCAATTTACACTCATGAATTCGGAAAGATTATATACCATATATACCTGAGCAATTTGGTTTATTTTTCAGCGATTATATATTAGAGTTTATGACAAACGAGTCTGGGCGTCCGGACCATAGGTTTTCGCTTCGCCTCAGCTCGCAGTTGATGCGAGGATTGGTTAGGATTTACCAGAAGAAAGTCAACGTATTCTTGAGTAAGTTTTTGGCAAACAACATTGAAAAAATAAGTATATACCAGCGTAACTACCATATATGGACAACTGAAGTAATGCCTACATTTTTTTCAGGTGATTTGTGTATGTTAAACGCTAACGTTACGAAGCATGTTAATAGAAAGTGAGTATTGTCTTTTATTCATTGTGACCATTCCATCGGTAAAAACTTGAATATTAATATTGGTGGATGTGTCACACAGTGCCATCTAGCCGCAAAGTAAACAAAACTTGTACACTGGAAATTATTTTCAGATTCATTATCCCAAAAGCCCATGTTGTTCGTCCAGTATCACAATCTCGACTACAAGTAACCGAGCAAATACCTCAGATCACTGTGTCAGAAGAGCCAGAAACTGAGCAGAGGCTTGAAGAAATTTATCAAGTATGTAATGTGTACGGCAATGTCATTTTATTTTATATATTTTTTGGTAACTATAAGTTTAAATTAACAAAATATTGAAGTGCACCTATCAAAATGTTCCAATGACCTTGAGACCTGAAGATGGAATGTCTCATTTGCTTGTAATCTTACTAGCCCCTATATTCTTTTAAATGAGACACAGCACTGTGGTGCTGTAGCTAATTAATAGTACATAAATAATAAATTTATGTTTGAAATCATCACCAGAAATCTAAGTTCTTGCCTTTTCAGATTATTTCCATATTTTATTTTTAACTCATACATTTAAGGTGTGACAAGTTAATAATAGGTAAAGTAAATATTGTATTTGTAATGTTAATTTGATATTTAATAATTCCCAATCATTTTATTGTAGAAAACAAAGTATCATAAAAAAAATGCTTTTAAAATATCACCAGATAAATAGTTTCATAACAACAGAACTAATATATAAAAAAAAACGTTTGTGATTTGATATTTAGTAGTTAACTTATTATATATAATTTCAGAAAAGCGGACATGTTGTTACTGACATACAAGATATCACACTCAAAGAGGCAACAATACCAGAGCTTCAACTCTTGCCAACTGTAAGTTTGTCTGCAAAGTTAAATAACTGTAATTAAATATAACTTTCATAATTAAGGCTCCAGAGCTATGTGATAGGAACACTGCCTGCAAAGCGAGTGTACCCGGTTCGATTTCTGGTCCAAGCAGACATTTTTGTGATACTGGTGACAGTTCTGATTGCTATTCCATAGGCGTTTTTTAGGTACTATGACTAGTGATCACGCTCCGGTTTTGCACAGGTAGCAGAGCATATAGCCTAAAAACATGGTTCAATAATTTAAAAAGGACAATTAACTATTGGTTAATGCGCGCAAGCCAGTAAAGCTCCCAGTCGGCATGTTTTTTTTTTCAATATCTACCGCAATTATCATCATATTTCAGCCGACTTTCACAAAACCATAATAATATTCCTGTCTCAGAATCACTCCATCCATTGGTGAAAATGAGTATTATAAATGAGTATGTGTTTTTTATGTGTAAACAGTTATAGAACGCGCCTTCGGCCCACCTGGTGTTAAGTGGTAACCTCGGTACATAACCGATGCAGCTTGGGTCGTCCCCTACTAGGTACGGCAAGACCCAAGTCGCCCAAGGCCGGTGAAATTGCAGGTGCATGAGATGTACCTTCCCCGTCTTGGGGTGATGGACGCAACGCAATGCGACTTCACTCCTCCCGTACTTTGGTGGAGAGGACTTGAGTATTACTATTCCATCAGGGAGGCCGTCAGCTCTCTTCGTCACTTAAATCACATAAAAATGATGTATTATTTTTTTTTTAATTACTATAGGCTCACATTTGACCGCAATCTCACCTGATGTTAAGTGACGATGCGGTCTACGATGTAGCATGCTTGCCTAGAAAATACCTATTCACTCTCCTCTTGAAGACCTTCAGATTATAGTTCTCGGGAAATACAGACGCAGGCAAGGAGTTCCACTCTTGTAAAATGTGAAGTGCATTGACGATGATTGTTTATGATCAGGATGGTTTCGGTGAGGAGCAAGCGGTGGGAGTAGACCGGACGATGGAGATGATGATGTTCCCCGCGGAGGCGACCGCGCACGCCAGCGCGCTCGACATCACCGGGCTCGAGCTCACCGACCGGTCGCACGAGCACGCGCGGACGCTGCGCGAGCGCCGCATGGAGAGCTTCACAGAACATGACGTCACACTCTTCAGGAAATGTACGTTTGCACACACGTTGTATGAAAATGTAGTATTCATACTTGCTGGTCTGTAGAAAAATACACAAGATGTGATGGACGAATATCATGAATGGTCACGTTTATTAGACCCCCAAATGGAGTTGTTATCCGATCATGATGTCACACTCTGTGAGAAATGTAGGTTTTTACAAAATAATTCACTAGTAACTAGACCTGTACAAAAATCACGAATGTCGACCTCCAGCTACAGCGGTTATCTGAATGTGATGCCACATTGCCACATTACAACAAACGTCACAGACATTTTTGCAGAGTTATCACTTAATGTAGGCCCTATAATATTAATAAACCTGACTTTTTTTTTCTAGCTGCTGCAGAGGAAACGGTGCCTGAATTTGGTAAAGGTAAAAAACTTAAACTATCCTACTTATAGATATCAAATAAGTATACTATCAAATATTGCCAACTCCTCTACAATGACCATATTCCTGCAGATATTTCCGAAATCCCTGATATCCCGATTCCTGAACCACACATCCTTCCGCAAGACCAGTAAGTTATTTTATAGTCCTAAAGTCATTTGCTTCCCAGTTTGATTCGCCTTTGGTATGGAAGCTCATTCCGAGGACGAACTCCCTTTTAGTTATTAAGTACTAACATTTGTTTAAATTGATTATATTTTATGTTACTAATATCTTTTTTTTATGTTGTTTGAATAAACAAATTTATTATTAATATGTATATTAAAACGAGTCATTCAGGTAAGGAAGCTGAAAGTATCACTTTCGACCTAGATGGTCTTTTGTAGTTACAAGAGGTAATAATTAAACATCGTTTTACCCTCCTGACTTGACAAATTGGTGTCTCTGGTCTGTCTGTACGTTTTTCACGCTGCAACGGAGCAACGGATCGATTTGACTTTTTTACCTTAGACATAGTTTATGGGTCGGCGTGCTAGTGCTATATTCTGAAGAAATTGCATGGTAAGTGGAATACAAGAAGTCGAGGGATATACATAATCTTTTGGCAGTATACACAATCTAAGCACTTAAATTTAACTTAAACGCTTAGTTTACAAAAAACAATATTGTGGATATGAAATGTTGAAGCTGTTTTAGACACACCCATTGGTCTCCACTTGGCTGGGCCTGTATTTTAGACGCCAAAATTCAGGTTTGGTTAAGGTATGGTTACGCCTCTTTCAAATGAATAAACACCGTAACTTAAAACCAATAAGCTTAAATTAAATATTTAAAACCTTACCCGCTTTCTACCATATTTGGCAAAGGCAAACTGTAGTTTCAGACTGAACATTATGTCGTGGACCAAGTGATTTATCAGAGCATTATACATAATGCCCGGGCAATATGAAACTTATAATGAACTTGTCTACAAAGATCGAAATCACTTGCTTAGATTAGGGCATTATTTTAATATTATCTTGAAGCAATGTGTGGTGTTATGATGTATTTATCTGTAGGGTGGCAATCGACAAGGAGCATGTAGAGAGATGGGAGGAGCCTATAGAAGCCGCAGCTGTTGCACAGCTTGAAGAGATTGAATTGGAGGTAAGGAAAATGAGATGAGTCCGTCTGATAGTTTAAGTTTACACACGACAGCAATTTTGGAGAAGTACCACACCTGGTAATCTGCCGCCAAGCAGTGATGCACTCGTGTTATTGTGCTCCAGTTGGAAAGATTTGGTTGCCGGTGGAATTACAGGCTCTTGAGACATTCCACCTTCAGGTCTCAGAGATACGGGCGCGTACGATTCGACTTGTGTACCTAAGTAGGGGAGGACCATATGTCGTATTGCTTGTTATGGGCAGAAGTTACCATTAACTTGACACCAGGTGAGTCATCGCTCGTTTCCTAACTTTATAACATAAAAATTTTAGGAACTGGAGGAGGCAGAACCTCAGCCGAAACGACGCAGGGTCAGGAAACTTATTACTATATATCTTACTTATCTTATATATACTATACTATACTATATATATATAGTACGATAAGTTTTTACATGAAAATGAAAAAAATTTGAGGGTTTTGTAACCAGTAGAAGTCAGTAGTGTCAGTAGTTTCACTCATAGACCCGTTAAATCTCACTGTATTCATTGTGAGAAATTAATTGATTCGTGTGAAATTCGCTTTTTGAATACGCCCGCGATTGTAACATATCTAATCTAACAGACCTATCGATGTTTTCAAGCCATTTCTTTATGAATACTGACAAATACTATTTGACTTTGACTTTTATTACTATGTGGGTAGTTTGAAGTTTTTTCCATTTGCCATTTCGCTGTCCTCTTGAATGACATAAAATATCATTTATGGCTAGGCTGTGGGTATAGATTGTCAGTTTCCTAAGGGTAAATTCACTTAGCTGTGTAAAGTAAATTTTAGTGCTAAATTCCGACAATAGGTATCTGATTCACTCGTTACTGTAATTATTCTGTCATAAGCCATAATATAATACAGCGAAGTGGTGGCAGTTAGACCGATTTTGCTAGCGTTTGGTGTATATTTAGAGATATTAGACAAACTGGGGCCGCAGTTTATGACGTTATTTGTTCGCAATTTCAGGACAGTTCGTACGATACAATAGAAATCCGAGTGCCGGTAGAAGTGTACCTACGGCGTCCGTGCCACGCCGGCGCCTCGGTGCGCTCCAACCTCGGCTCGGAAATCACTCGGCTGTTTATGAGAAATCTCGGCGTGGTGCACCGGTCGACGTCGGTTGAAAAGGCCTTCCAGGTATGCTGTGTTTAAATTTTCTGTATTTTTTTTTGGAATTTAAATGCGTTTTTTTTTGCTTGCTGTTTATATGGATGCTGAAAATAGGTGCTCTTTCATAATTTGTTTTGGACTGCCTTCTTGCCGGTAACGGGTATTCCGTTATCATTTCAAAACTGTTACAGCGTTTCTGACATCGATTTTGTAAATTTGTGCCTTTTTGCAGTGAATTAATCTTGGTTTCAGAAGTTTTAAGTCTCATATATAACAAAATATCAAAAGTATCAAACACAAATCATTGGTGGACATTTCTCACAGCGCCATCTAGCCCCAAAATAAACAAAGCATAGCTTGTATATGGCAATAAGACAACTGTTTTTTTTTTTGTAAATACTTATTAACTTTCAGAATAACACAACATAAATCCATGTTCGTCACACAAATGTTTGTCTTAGTACCGAACCCACGGCCTCCAGCGCAGAAGGCACAGTTACTACCAACTGAGCTGTGAGGCCAGTCAAATAGAATAGATGGCTGGTTGATTGGTCGGCCAGATCATCGTCCCATCCACGCGCTGTGTGAAATGTACTAACGATATTTATTTATTATTGCAGGAAGAAATAATGTATCGTCCACAAAGGCCACGCATTGTATCGGAGCCCGAACGAGTAGAAGAAGTCGAGCAACCGCCTGCTCCCGAAGAAGAGCGTCCGACGGAACCCATGGAGGCTGTCGAACCCCACCCGGATATCCAGGCGAGGAAGCGTACCTCCTTGAGCGAGACTAGCCCGAGTGTGAGTATTTTTTTTATTGTCTCTGGTGGCGGAACTGCCTGACGGCCCACCCGATGTTAAGTGGTAACCGTCGCCCATAGACAACAATACGACTCAAGTCCTCTCCACCAAAGTACGAGATGACCTAAGTCGCATTGCGTTGCGTCCATCACCCCGAGACGGGGATGTTACGTCTCACGCGCCTGCAATTTCACCGGCACCCACTCCCTTCCACCGGAACACAGCAACACGAGTGCATCACTGCTTGGCGGCAGATTACCAGGTGTGGTGGCAGTACTTCTCCGGGCGAACTTAGCACAAGTTCTACTGCTGCTTTGGGTTGCTCCTTTCGCACCACACGGGGACACGTGTAGGGATTCAAGGAGAATCACTTACGGACGCGATAAACTTGGTCCCCCCAAGTATATGACTACAAAAAAGTTTTGTATGAGATTAAGTTAGGTACTGAACGAGCTGATGGCCCACCTGGTGTTAAGTGGTAACCTCTGCCCATAACACGCAATACGAATTGGGTTCTCCCTCACATAGGTACGTCTAGAACAAAGTCGCATCGTATGCGCCCGTTACTCTAAGACTATATATTGGGTCACAAATATATGGACAGACTGGCCTCATAGCTTAGTTGGTAGTAACCCTGCTTTCAGCGCTACAGGTCGTGGGTTCGATTCCCATCCAGGACAAACATTTACGTGACGAGAATTGGTGTTTATCCTGTCTGGGTGTTAATATGTATTTATAAAAAAAGTTTATAACTATTATATCAGTTGTCTGATTTTCGTGACACAAGCTATGCTTAGCTTACTTTGGGGTTAGATGGCGCTGTGTGAAATGTCCACCAATATTTATTTATTGTTATACAATATATATTTCGTCTACTCTATTTTATGTTCTAGAAACTTACTGGAATCGCTAAAAATAATGAATTGAAACTACATAAAAGTAAAAAAAAAAAAAACTACAAATTGCTCATCATGATTCCTCTGCTCTTGCGCTTTGAGACAATGCATTACCAACCGACGAAGTTATCGCGCGCTCTTCGTCATTTTCGACAAGTTTACGGAATCTGTGCAATAAATAATCGGTTATCTGTTACAGCCCAAAAGACAGCGAGACATGGGTTACGTAACAATCCGGAAGCGACAGCAAGACACACATCTGGAGACCTCTATTCCTGCCGGTATTATATTTTCCATTACGGTTTTGATTATAATTTGTCTTCTTCTTGACTCCCTTACCGAGAGCGTATTTGCCCAGTGCTGACTCCGAGTTTCAGACAGGAGGTCGCTGGTTCAAATCCCGACGGGCACCAGTGTACGCTTGATAAATTAATGTGCACAATACCACGTTCTCAAAACGGTGAAAGGATCATGAGGAAATCGACATGTTCTAGAACCAAAATATTTACAAAATAATTATAAGTATTATCGTATATATACTTGTCTGGTTTCCATGATACAAGCTATTCTTAGCTTACTTTCGGGATAGATGGCGCTGTGATGTGTCCACCGATATTTATTTATTACTCGCTGCGCCCCGCGGTGAATAAGTAATCCCACGGTAACTGTACATGTTTGCTTGATAAAAAGTAGCCTATGTATTGTTCCAGATTATAATCTATATATGTGCCAAATTTCATCCATATCTGTTCAGCAATTCCGGCGTGTATTTTCTTCTTTCTTTCTATCCATCCAAACTTTCGCATTTATAATATTAATAAGATAAAAAGGATTGAATCAACAACCATTCGCCAGATGCCAAACTAGCATAGATGTCTGTAAAAATATATAATGAATTATTTCCAGAAGCAGAAGCCCAGTTGACTCTCCAACAGGAACGAGAGCTCGACAAAGAGAACGTCCCCGAAAATATGCAAGAGACATTCATAATGAGAGAAACCGGGAAAAGCTTGACGGAACTGCTTCAAGAGGCTGGTATTGCGGATATTGTGCAAGGTCAAGAGGAGGCAACTTTCGTAGCGCCGGCCGCGGTGACGTCACAGGTGCGGGGCTCCCGCGCCGCGCCGGGCGCCTCCCGCGACTCCGAGACGCCGCTCGGCAGCCTCGACAGGACCAAGGTGTCACTCGGCGAGTCCGAGGAGACCACCGACTCGCGCAGGTTCATAAGGTACATACTAGCTGTTGCCCGCGACGCCGTCCGCGTGGAATTCCGTTTTATCGCCCACCCCTATTTTACCCCTCTGAAAAGTAGCCTAAGTTACTCCTTGTTACATCAGCCATCTGCCAGTGAAAGTCACCCCCACCTCCGAATAAAGTTATACAAGTTAATAATATAACATTTGAGAAGTAATAAGACTTTTTTAAGTACTATAAATATGTAAGTACAACCAGATGTATTCGCAGCTGGTCAAATTACAGTCACTTGTGATATACCACCTTCACAGTTATTGGCGTATCCGATACGACTCGGGTCTTGAATTAACTAAGTAGGGGAGGGCCAAATTCGTATTGCTTGTTACGGGCAGACTTAACCACTTACACCATGCGGGCCATCTATTAGTTCCGTGACGCCATCAAATAAAAAATATCACATAAAGTAAGAAGCAGGGAATGGGCATTTTTTAAATTGGCCATTATGTTGCAGGAACGAATGGGGAACTGAAGGCACTATGAGGAAAATACTGATTGCAATGAAACAAGGGTTGAAGCCAATTACAGTGAAGACTCTTACTTCCAAAGGGCCAGTGCTATCAGGATATAATCGGTTGATTGCGGCCCGATGCTTTTCTTCGATACTGAGTGAGTATGAACCTGTTTATGGAAGAAAATTGAATGCGTGCGTCGGCGCACCCATTCGCACTTTAGAATTCACTCTTGTATGCTCGTTCGCAGTCTAAGAATATAAAGAGCGAAGTGATCTCGGAAAAGTAGCCTTAGTTACTCTTTGTTACATCAGCTATCTGCCAGTGTAAGTCCCGTCAAAATCGATCCAGCCATTTCAGAGATTAACGAACAGACAGACAAAACATTGTAAAAAAATGTTGTTTTGGTATATGTACCGTGTATACATCCATATGCACTTAGTAAAAAGCGGTTATTTTAATATTCCAAAACAGACACTCCAATTTTATTTATTTGTATAGAGTGATCACTATTATACAGGCGCTAACCAGTGTATGATGAGCTCCGATGACGTACAGTTGGTTGTAGTAGTGACTTACGACGGCTGGAGCTGGTTTAGTTTCATTTGCGAAGAATTACTTGACTGGCCTCACAGCTCAGTTGGTAGTAACCCTGCCTTGTGCGCTGTACGTCGTGGGTTCGATTCCCACCCAGGGCAAACATTGTTTAGTGTTCTGTGGCTGGGTGCTGATGTTTATATGTATGTATTTACAAAAAAGTATTATATCAGTCGTCTGGTTTCTTTGATACAATATGCTTAGCTTACTTTGGGGCTAGATGGCACTGTGTGAAATGTCCCCAATATTTATTTATTATTTAACTCCTGGTCGTTTATGCACTATTACCACAATTTAATTTTTATTTATTAAGACTCAGACGACAGTTACGCCACATCTTTACTCCTCGAAGGCGTGGAGGGAAGTTATCCCACCATACCCATTTCTGCCGCCAAGCAGGAATGCATTCGCATTACTGTGTTCCGGTTGAAAGGTGTGGTTGCCGGTGAAATTACAGGCACATCAGACATGTCACTACACTTCTCAGTTACGGGCGCATATGCAACTTGGGTCTTCCTGTACCTAAGTGGGGGAAGACCCAATTTGTATTGCTTGTTATGGGCACCACTTAACATCTGTCGTTCCGTAACTGTTGTTGATATTCAGAGTTAATATATACCTAGAAAATATTTGTATGTTTCAGAGTTGAAGCAGCACCATTTCATAACCGTCCAAAAATGTCCAGGCACATTAGAAATAGAAGACATTGGATTAGGACCGAAAATTTACTAGGTCCATTTAATACAATTTCCGACAATATGCAAATGTTGAATTGCAAATTGTCCTGATGTTTGTAAGTGAAAATGTTAATTTTTCATTTTTTTTCGATTATATTTGTTTATAAACTTTTTGAGATTTTAATGATTATATTAGTTAATTATTTCTATTTGTTTTATTGAAAGCCCAAACTGATATGAACAATTTATTTTGAATAATTTGTATACATGATATGGATTTCTGTACAACTTTATACAACTCATTCAACTAGATTTCAAGTCAAACTAGACATTTTATATGAGTATCTTATTTAGGTTGTGGCTTATTGATATATACACTCTAAATAGCGTGAATGGAAGCTGTACAATAAACAGTTGACTTATTATTAATTTATTTTAACTTATAATACTTACAGTCATTAAATTACACATTTATGGAATTGGAATATTTATGAGTAAACTACTTACACTTATTAATACATTTAGGACCGTAGATAACTTTACACATAGTAGTAAACTTAAGATAGATTTAAAAACAATTTGGAGTTTTCCTAACTTGGTATAAAGCCATATCACTATTTTATACAAAATCAGTCTCCTACTATATGTTGCCGAGCTCTGCCACGTCGTAGATGTTTCAAACCGACTTAACAAATGTAAAAGGCAGTAATGCGTTGTAACAGGACGAACACAGCACTGGACGTTTAGTTAATGTGATTGCAAAAATTATGTAAAGTAAGTCACGCAGTTCGTTCGCGTCACTTCAACAAACATCAACTAATTAACACTATGTCGCCCGTTCACTTCAGAAACAACCTCAAACACACCTCAGTGTTTCACAGCCTTGCTACAGTCGTTCCAAGCTCACTCAACTTTACTACGTAGTACTTTTTACAGTCTGTTTATTATTTAGGAATGACAATAAGTTATAGCTACCGTTATTTCTTACGACAATTTAAGAAATAGATTAATATATTAAAACATTATCATAAAGGTTCATGAGGCAAAATGACAAGACATAATTTTTTTTTTGTACAAATAATAATTAAATAAAAATTCGAAGACAATGCTAAAATTAACACACCGCGGCTTAAAATTCATAAAGCCAGAGGTAAAATTAAATATTAATCAAATTATTTTTGTTTGAAAAACAAAATGTAGAAAACAAACCGGTGATATATCACAGATCACTCAGGACATATGGATCGTATCACTCATATGTACCAGCTGATTGATTCACCCGACACACAATGAGGGTATAAGCAAAACGATATTATAACAATTTAACCGCCGTTTCTCCATCAGCAGCAGGTAAGGATGGTAACATACGCCCCAAAACAATAAGGAGGCGCATTTCATAGTTACTAACTTCTGACCGCAAACTGGCCAAAACCCTAGCACACGCTCTTTATGCGCTGTAGATATACGATATTACCGCTCAGCGTGATGAACGCAGAGAGAGAGAGAGACACGTGTCTAGGGCACGAGGGAGTCGCTATCGTAGTTGATGCTCTCAAAGTAGAGCTGGGGCTTGTTGTTCCACAGATGGTTGGTCCCGTCCTCGTAGAGGATGGACCGGGTGAGCTCTAGAGCGAGGTTGTCGTGCGGCGGGGAGGGGGCGGGTCGCAGGCTGGCGGGCAGCGGGCGCGTGCGCACGCGCAGCAGCGGCGCAAGCCGCGTCGTGCGCGCCACGTACTCCGCGACCAGCGACTCCCCGACCCTCTGTCAACCAAAACAACATTACCAGGACACCGTGTCGCTACCACACCAGCCACACCAGCCACGCCACCCTGCCCAAGGTGCTCTTCTTGTAAGCGTCCATCAAACCTCTGGCGGCCAAACGTTACCGGGACCGCAACACCCGAGTGCGTGTCGCTGTATCAACGAGTCTACGGTTTACTGACTTGTCGATATTAAACTGTCGACAATGGTTTAGTGCGACTGTACGGTTAATGATTGTTGTTTTTATGATTTTGTGTCAGGTGTTATTTCAGAGACAATGATTGTGCGTTTTCGAAGTCTGTGTAAAGATTCAGAGAAAGGGGTTTTTGTAGTTTATGATTAAAATTTGGTTTCATAGCCAAAATGTACAACATGGCCGTAATAATTTGGATTCTAAATTTTATATGAATAGCATTTCAGATGTGTCGGATTAGCGGCAAAAGTGTGAAGTATTGAACATTAATAATGATTTCCATTTCTCGTATTCGTTTAGGGCACAGATATGAACGTAGAAATAAATTTAAAAATATAATACGGAAATAATGCTCATAAAAGTGGTTTTTCACCTATCTTGTGACTCTGTTATGTCATCAAATTTTATATTTCTTTGAGTATTGTCATTGTCAGTTGTCAAGTTTCATCGTCACAATTCGAAGCCAACGTTTTTGGCGGGACTTGTTGGAGACTTCGATAGTTTTTTCCCCTCTAGTGTATTTGAAATATCAAAGAAAAATGTTTTATCCAGTTGCATCCCTGAAAAAGGGTGGTAGATTCTATTTATGTTGGGTAGCCGACTCGTGGCCTTTGCGTTTTGCCACAATAACTCATCGACAACTGTGGTCGCAAGATGTACGAAAAATATGGTAAGAAATTACATATACTACTTATAACCAGCGCGGTAACCACGTTTATTCATCAATTTACACTCATGAATTCGGAAAGATTATATACCATATATACCTGAGCAATTTGGTTTATTTTTCAGCGATTATATATTAGAGTTTATGACAAACGAGTCTGGGCGTCCGGACCATAGGTTTTCGCTTCGCCTCAGCTCGCAGTTGATGCGAGGATTGGTTAGGATTTACCAGAAGAAAGTCAACGTATTCTTGAGTAAGTTTTTGGCAAACAACATTGAAAAAATAAGTATATACCAGCGTAACTACCATATATGGACAACTGAAGTAATGCCTACATTTTTTTCAGGTGATTTGTGTATGTTAAACGCTAACGTTACGAAGCATGTTAATAGAAAGTGAGTATTGTCTTTTATTCATTGTGACCATTCCATCGGTAAAAACTTGAATATTAATATTGGTGGATGTGTCACACAGTGCCATCTAGCCGCAAAGTAAACAAAACTTGTACACTGGAAATTATTTTCAGATTCATTATCCCAAAAGCCCATGTTGTTCGTCCAGTATCACAACCTCGACTACAAGTAACCGAGCATCACTGTGTCAGAAGAGCCAGAAACTGAGCAGAGGCTTGAAGAAATTTATCAAGTATGTAATGTGTACGGCAATGTGATGGTGTCATTTTATTTTATATATTTTTTGGTAACTATAAGTTTAAATTAACAAAATATTGAAGTGCACCTATCAAAATGTTCCAATGACCTTGAGACCTGAAGATGGAATGTCTCATTTGCTTGTAATCTTACTAGCCCCTATATTCTTTTAAATGAGACACAGCACTGTGGTGCTGTAGCTAATTAATAGTACATAAATAATAAATTTATGTTTGAAATGATCACCAGAAATCTTAGTGTTGCCTTTTCAGATTATTTCCTTAAATTAAATCTATATTTTCATATACTACATATTTTATTTTTGTTGCATAACTTCATACATTTAATGTGTGACAAGTTATAATGATTGTTTTAGTATTATAAATATTGTATTTGTAATGTTAATTTGATATTTAATAATTCTCAATAAAGTATCATAAAAATCTGTGATTTTAGTATTTTAAATATCACCAGATGAATAGTTTCATTACAACAGAACTAATATATAAAAAAAAACGTTTGTGATTTGATATTTAGTAGTTAACTTATTATATATAATTTCAGAAAAGCGGACATGTTGTTACTGACATACAAGATATCACACTCAAAGAGGCAACAATACCAGAGCTTCAACTCTTGCCAACTGTAAGTTTGTCTGCAAAGTTAAATAACTGTAATTAAATATAACTTTCATAATTAAGGCTCCAGAGCTATGTGATAGGAACACTGCCTGCAAAGCGAGTGTACCCGGTTCGATTTCTGGTCCAAGCAGACATTTTTGTGATACTGGTGACAGTTCTGATTGCTATTCCATAGGCGTTTTTTAGGTACTATGACTAGTGATCACGCTCCGGTTTTGCACAGGTAGCAGAGCATATAGCCTAAAAAACATGGTTCAATAATTTAAAAAGGACAATTAACTATTGGTTAATGCGCGCAAGCCAGTAAAGCTCCCAGTCGGCATGTTTTTTTTTTCAATATCTACCACAATTATCATCATATTTCAGCCGACTTTCACAAAACCATAATAATATTCTTAAACCTGTCTCAGAATCACTCCATCCATTGGTGAAAATGAGTATTATGAATGACTATGCTTTTTTTTAATGTGTAAACAGTTATAGAATGCGCCTTCGGCCCACCTGGTGTTAAGTGGTAACCTCGGTACATAACCGATGCAGCTTGGGTCGTCCCCTACTAGGTACGGCAAGACCCAAGTCGCCCAAGGCCGGTGAAATTGCAGGTGCATGAGATGTACCTTCCCCGTCTTGGGGTGATGGACGCAACGCAATGCGACTTCACTCCTCCCGTACTTTGGTGGAGAGGACTTGAGTATTACTATTCCATCGAGGAGGCCGTCAGCTCTTTTCGTCACTTAAATCAAATAAAAATGATGTTTTTTTTTTTTTTAATTACTATAGGCTCACATTTGACCGCAATCTCACCTGATGTTAAGTGACGATGCGGTCTACGATGTAGCATGCTTGCCTAGAAAATACCTATTCACTCTCCTCTTGAAGACCTCCAGATTATAGTTCTCGGGAAATACAGACGCAGGCAAGGAGTTCCACTCTTGTACAATGTGAAGTGCATTGACGATGATTGTTTATGATCAGGATGGTTTCGGTGAGGAGCAAGCGGTGGGAGTAGACCGGACGATGGAGATGATGATGTTCCCCGCGGAGGCGACCGCGCACGCCAGCGCGCTCGACATCACCGGGCTCGAGCTCACCGACCGGTCGCACGAGCACGCGCGGACGCTGCGCGAGCGCCGCATGGAGCGCTTCATAGAACATGACGTCACACTCTTCAGGAAATGTACGTTTGCGCAAACGTTGTATGAAAATGTAGTATTCATACTTGCTGGTCTGTAGAAAAATACACAAGATGTAATGGACGAATATCATGAATGGTCACGTTTATTAGACCCCCAAATGGAGTTGTTATCCGATCATGATGTCACACTCTGTGAGAAATGTAGGTTTTTACAAATTAATTCACTAGTAACTAGACCTGTACAAAAATCACGAATGTCGACCTCCAGCTACAGCGGTTATCTGAATGTGATGCCACATTGCCACATTACAACAAACGTCACAGACATTTTTGCAGAGTTATCACTTAATGTAGGCCCTATAATATTAATAAACCTGACTTTTTTTTTCTAGCTGCTGCAGAGGAAACGGCGCCTGAATTTGGTAAAGGTAAAAAACTTAAACTATCCTACTTATAGATATCAAATAAGTATACTATCAAATATTGCCAACTCCTCTACAATGACCATATTCCTGCAGATATTTCCGAAATCCCTGATATCCCGATTCCTGAACCACACATCCTTCCGCAAGACCAGTAAGTTATTTTATAGTCCTAAAGTCATTTGCTTCCCAGTTTGATTCGCCTCTGGTATGGAAGCTCATTCCGAGGACGAACTCCCTTTTAGTTATTAAGTACTAACATTTGTTTAAATTGATTATATTTGATGTTACTAATATCTTTTTTTTATGTTGTTTGAATAAACAAATTTATTATTAATATGTATATTAAAACGAGTCATTCAGGTAAGGAAGCTGAAATGAAATTGAAATGAAATTTATTTTCGCCAACAAACATTATTAAATTTAAAAATGCATTAAAAATACAAACGTAGCATACACATAAAACATTTAAACATTTTTTTTGTTTGGAAACACATTGGTACCCAAACTAGGATCACCTGTGTTATGGCGTACCAATGCCCTCCGCCGGGTTAAGTGACTGTTACATAGTTTTACAATAAAATTAAAACATAAAAAAATTATTACTATGACTTCCTTTCTAGCTGAAAGTATCACTTTCGACCTAGATGGTCTTTTGTAGTTACAAGAGATAATAAACATCTGATTTGATAAATTGGTGTGTCTCTGGTCTGTCTGTACGTTTTTCACGCTGCAACGGAGCAACGGATCGATTTGACTTTTTTACCTTAGACATAGTTTATGGGTCGGCGTGCTAGTGCTATATTCTGAAGAAATTGCATGGTAAGTGGAATACAAGAAGTCGAGGGATATACATAATCTTTTGGCAGTATACACAATCTAAGCACTTAAATTTAACTTAAACGCTTAGTTTACAAAAACAATATTGTGGATATGAAATGTTGAAGCTGTTTTAGACACACCCATTGGCCTCCACTAGGCTGGGCCTGTATTTTAGACGCCAAAATTCAGGTTTGGTTAAGGTATGGTTACGCCTCTTTCAAATGAATAAACACCGTAACTTAAAACCAATAAGCTTAAATTAAATATTTAAAACCTTACCCGCTTTCTACCATATTTGGCAAAGGCAAACTGTAGTTTCAGACTGAACATTATGTCGTGGACCAAGTGATTTATCAGAGCATTATACATAATGCCCGGGCAATATGAAACTTATAATGAACTTGTCTACAAAGATCGAAATCACTTGCTTAGATTAGGGCATTATTTTAATATTATCTTGAAGCAATGTGTGGTGTTATGATGTATTTATCTGTAGGGTGGCAATCGACAAGGAGCATGTAGAGAGATGGGAGGAGCCTATAGAAGCCGCAGCTGTTGCACAGCTTGAAGAGATTGAATTGGAGGTAAGGAAAATGAGATGAGTCCGTCTGATAGTTTAAGTTTACACACGACAGCAATTTTGGAGAAGTACCACACCTGGTAATCTGCCGCCAAGCAGTGATGCACTCGTGTTATTGTGCTCCAGTTGGAAAGATTTGGTTGCCGGTGGAATTACAGGCTCTTGAGACATTCCACCTTCAGGTCTCAGAGATACGGGCGCGTACGATTCGACTTGTGTACCTAAGTAGGGGAGGACCATATGTCGTATTGCTTGTTATGGGCAGAAGTTACCATTAACTTGACACCAGGTGAGTCATCGCTCGTTTCCTAACTTTATAACATAAAAATTTTAGGAACTGGAGGAGGCAGAACCTCAGCCGAAACGACGCAGGGTCAGGAAACTTATCATCGACAAGAAGACCAAAATCGACGCGAATACACTGCGGGCTCGGATCCAAAACACTCACGTGGAGCTACGATGCGAGGTGAGCAGTTTTATTTTAGTCTCTTATCTATACAAATAAATAAAATTGGAGTGTCTGTTTGTAATATTAAAATAACCGCTATTTACTAAGTGCATATGGATGTATACAAGGTACATATACCAAAACAACATTTTTTTACAATTTTTGTCTGTCTGTCTGTTTGTTCCGGCTAATCTCTGAAATGGCTGGACCGATTTTGACGGGACTTTCACTGGCAGATAGCTGATATAACAAGGAGTAACTTAGGCTGTTTTTCCGAGGGGTAAAATAGGGGTGCGTGATAAAACCGAATTCCACGCGGCGAAGTCGCGGACCACATTTTCAAAATAAATTGACAGTGAAAATGTTTCGACGCAGGTCCCCTTGACGTCACTGGATGATCAGTAACACGAAATAATTTCCGAATGATTTTCCGTACGCTATATCCAAATAAAAAAGAACTTTATTTATGAAGAAATAGGTCGGAAACATCAATAAGTAATATTAAAAACCATAAGGTCACGCGTACCTAATTATCGCTCATGTTGATGCCTGTTCAAACCCTATCCGACTCTCCATGAGAAAGAACTCTAAGAAACCCCTATAGAAGATATTCCTTTTTTTCTCGATCACGATCCTTTTAACAATTTAAGTAGGTATCCAACCAAATTGGAATTAAGTTTCAGATTTAAAAACTAACCTTCGTTAAATTAGGTGGAAAAATAATTTGTAATGAGAATTTGTCTAATATTCTTAGGAGTCAGAAGTTATTTTTGTAATAATAAATAAATAAGTATTGAGTTGATATAAGTTAATACATGAAAATGAAAAAAAATTGAGGGTTTTGTAACCAGTAGAAGTCAGTAGTGTCAGTAGTTTCACTCATAGACCAGTTAAATCTCACTCTATTCATTGTGAGAAATTAATTGATTCGTGTGAAATTCGCTTTTTGAATACGCCCGCGATTGTAACATATCTAATCTAACAGACCTATCGATGTTTTCAAGCCATTTCTTTATGAATACTGACAAATACTATTTGACTTTGACTTTTATTACTATGTGGGTAGTTTGAAGTTTTTTCCATTTGCCATTTCGCTGTCCTCTTGAATGACATAAAATATCATTTATGGCTAGGCTGTGGGTATAGATTGTCAGTTTCCTAAGGGTAAATTCACTTAGCTGTGTAAAGTAAATTTTAGTGCTAAATTCCGACAATAGGTATCTGATTCACTCGTTACTGTAATTATTCTGTCATAAGCCACAATATAATACGGCGAAGCGGTGGCAGTTAGACCGATTTTGCTAGCGTTTGGTGTATATTAAGAGATATTAGACAAACTGGGGCCGCAGTTTATGACGTTATTTGTTCGCAATTTCAGGACAGTTCGTACGATACAATAGAAATCCGAGTGCCGGTAGAAGTGTACCTACGGCGTCCGTGCCACGCCGGCGCCTCGGTGCGCTCCAACCTCGGCTCGGAAATCACTCGGCTGTTTATGAGAAATCTCGGCGTGGTGCACCGGTCGACGTCGGTTGAAAAGGCCTTCCAGGTATGCTGTGTTTAAATTTTCTGTATTTTTTTTTGGAATTTATATGCGTTTTTTTTTGCTTGCTGTTTATATGGATGCTGAAAATAGGTGCTCTTTCATAATTTGTTTTGGACTGCCTTCTTGCCGGTAACGGGTATTCCGTTATCATTTCAAAACTGTTACAGCGTTTCTGACATCGATTTTGTAAATTTGTGCCTTTTTGCAGTGAATTAATCTTGTTTTCAGAAGTTTTAAGTCTCATATATAACAAAATATCAAAAGTATCAAACACAAATCATTGGTGGACATTTCTCACAGCGCCATCTAGCCCCAAAATAAACAAAGCATAGCTTGTATATGGCAATAAGACAACTGTTTTTTTTTTGTAAATACGTATTAACTTTCAGAATAACACAACATAAATCCATGTTCGTCACACAAATGTTTGTCTTAGTACCGAACCCACGGCCTCCAGCGCAGAAGGCACAGTTACTACCAACTGAGCTGTGAGGCCAGTCAAATAGAATAGATGGCTGGTTGATTGGTCGGCCAGATCATCGTCCCATCCACGCGCTGTGTGAAATGTACTAACGATATTTATTTATTATTGCAGGAAGAAATAATGTATCGTCCACAAAGGCCACGCATTGTATCGGAGCCCGAACGAGTAGAAGAAGTCGAGCAACCGCCTGCTCCCGAAGAAGAGCGTCCGACGGAACCCATGGAGGCTGTCGAACCCCACCCGGATATCCAGGCGAGGAAGCGTACCTCCTTGAGCGAGACTAGCCCGAGTGTGAGTATTTTTTTTATTGTCTCTGGTGGCGGAACTGCCTGACGGCCCACCCGATGTTAAGTGGTAACCGTCGCCCATAGACAACAATACGACTCAAGTCCTCTCCACCAAAGTACGAGATGACCTAAGTCGCATTGCGTTGCGTCCATCACCCCGAGACGGGGATGTTACGTCTCACGCGCCTGCAATTTCACCGGCACCCACTCCCTTCCACCGGAACACAGCAACACGAGTGCATCACTGCTTGGCGGCAGATTACCAGGTGTGGTGGCAGTACTTCTCCGGGCGAACTTAGCACAAGTTCTACTGCTGCTTTGGGTTGCTCCTTTCGCACCACACGGGGACACGTGTAGGGATTCAAGGAGAATCACTTACGGACGCGATAAACTTGGTCCCCCCAAGTATATGACTACAAAAAAGTTTTGTATGAGATTAAGTTAGGTACTGAACGAGCTGATGGCCCACCTGGTGTTAAGTGGTAACCTCTGCCCATAACACGCAATACGAATTGGGTTCTCCCTCACATAGGTACGTCTAGAACAAAGTCGCATCGTATGCGCCCGTTACTCTAAGACTATATATTGGGTCACAAATATATGGACAGACTGGCCTCATAGCTTAGTTGGTAGTAACCCTGCTTTCAGCGCTACAGGTCGTGGGTTCGATTCCCATCCAGGACAAACATTTACGTGACGAGAATTGGTGTTTATCCTGTCTGGGTGTTAATATGTATTTATAAAAAAAGTTTATAACTATTATATCAGTTGTCTGATTTTCGTGACACAAGCTATGCTTAGCTTACTTTGGGGTTAGATGGCGCTGTGTGAAATGTCCACCAATATTTATTTATTGTTATACAATATATATTTCGTCTACTCTATTTTATGTTCTAGAAACTTACTGGAATCGCTAAAAATAATGAATTGAAACTACATAAAAGTAAAAAAAAAAAAGACTACAAATTGCTCATCATGATTCCTCTGCTCTTGCGCTTTGAGACAATGCATTACCAACCGACGAAGTTATCGCGCGCTCTTCGTCATTTTCGACAAGTTTACGGAATCTGTGCAATAAATAATCGGTTATCTGTTACAGCCCAAAAGACAGCGAGACATGGGTTACGTAACAATCCGGAAGCGACAGCAAGACACACATCTGGAGACCTCTATTCCTGCCGGTATTATATTTTCCATTACGGTTTTGATTATAATTTGTCTTCTTCTTGACTCCCTTACCGAGAGCGTATTTGCCCAGTGCTGACTCCGAGTTTCAGACAGGAGGTCGCTGGTTCAAATCCCGACGGGCACCAGTGTACGCTTGATAAATTAATGTGCACAATACCACGTTCTCAAAACGGTGAAAGGATCATGAGGAAATCGACATGTTCTAGAACCAAAATATTTACAAAATAATTATAAGTATTATCGTATATATACTTGTCTGGTTTCCATGATACAAGCTATTCTTAGCTTACTTTCGGGATAGATGGCGCTGTGATGTGTCCACCGATATTTATTTATTACTCGCTGCGCCCCGCGGTGAATAAGTAATCCCACGGTAACTGTACATGTTTGCTTGATAAAAAGTAGCCTATGTATTGTTCCAGATTATAATCTATATATGTGCCAAATTTCATCCATATCTGTTCAGCAATTCCGGCGTGTATTTTCTTCTTTCTTTCTATCCATCCAAACTTTCGCATTTATAATATTAATAAGATAAAAAGGATTGAATCAACAACCATTCGCCAGATGCCAAACTAGCATAGATGTCTGTAAAAATATATAATGAATTATTTCCAGAAGCAGAAGCCCAGTTGACTCTCCAACAGGAACGAGAGCTCGACAAAGAGAACGTCCCCGAAAATATGCAAGAGACATTCATAATGAGAGAAACCGGGAAAAGCTTGACGGAACTGCTTCAAGAGGCTGGTATTGCGGATATTGTGCAAGGTCAAGAGGAGGCAACTTTCGTAGCGCCGGCCGCGGTGACGTCACAGGTGCGGGGCTCCCGCGCCGCGCCGGGCGCCTCCCGCGACTCCGAGACGCCGCTCGGCAGCCTCGACAGGACCAAGGTGTCACTCGGCGAGTCCGAGGAGACCACCGACTCGCGCAGGTTCATAAGGTACATACTAGCTGTTGCCCGCGACGCCGTCCGCGTGGAATTCCGTTTTATCGCCCACCCCTATTTTACCCCTCTGAAAAGTAGCCTAAGTTACTCCTTGTTACATCAGCCATCTGCCAGTGAAAGTCACCCCCACCTCCGAATAAAGTTATACAAGTTAATAATATAACATTTGAGAAGTAATAAGACTTTTTTAAGTACTATAAATATGTAAGTACAACCAGATGTATTCGCAGCTGGTCAAATTACAGTCACTTGTGATATACCACCTTCACAGTTATTGGCGTATCCGATACGACTCGGGTCTTGAATTAACTAAGTAGGGGAGGGCCAAATTCGTATTGCTTGTTACGGGCAGACTTAACCACTTACACCATGCGGGCCATCTATTAGTTCCGTGACGCCATCAAATAAAAAATATCACATAAAGTAAGAAGCAGGGAATGGGCATTTTTTAAATTGGCCATTATGTTGCAGGAACGAATGGGGAACTGAAGGCACTATGAGGAAAATACTGATTGCAATGAAACAAGGGTTGAAGCCAATTACAGTGAAGACTCTTACTTCCAAAGGGCCAGTGCTATCAGGATATAATCGGTTGATTGCGGCCCGATGCTTTTCTTCGATACTGAGTGAGTATGAACCTGTTTATGGAAGAAAATTGAATGCGTGCGTCGGCGCACCCATTCGCACTTTAGAATTCACTCTTGTATGCTCGTTCGCAGTCTAAGAATATAAAGAGCGAAGTGCTCTCGGAAAAGTAGCCTTAGTTACTCTTTGTTACATCAGCTATCTGCCAGTGTAAGTCCCGTCAAAATCGATCCAGCCATTTCAGAGATTAACGAACAGACAGACAAAACATTGTAAAAAAATGTTGTTTTGGTATATGTACCGTGTATACATCCATATGCACTTAGTAAAAAGCGGTTATTTTAATATTCCAAAACAGACACTCCAATTTTATTTATTTGTATAGAGTGATCACTATTATACAGGCGCTAACCAGTGTATGATGAGCTCCGATGACGTACAGTTGGTTGTAGTAGTGACTTACGACGGCTGGAGCTGGTTTAGTTTCATTTGCGAAGAATTACTTGACTGGCCTCACAGCTCAGTTGGTAGTAACCCTGCCTTGTGCGCTGTACGTCGTGGGTTCGATTCCCACCCAGGGCAAACATTGTTTAGTGTTCTGTGGCTGGGTGCTGATGTTTATATGTATGTATTTACAAAAAAGTATTATATCAGTCGTCTGGTTTCTTTGATACAATATGCTTAGCTTACTTTGGGGCTAGATGGCACTGTGTGAAATGTCCCCAATATTTATTTATTATTTAACTCCTGGTCGCTTATGCACTATTACCACAATTTAATTTTTATTTATTAAGACTCAGACGACAGTTACGCCACATCTTTACTCCTCGAAGGCGTGGAGGGAAGTTATCCCACCATACCCATTTCTGCCGCCAAGCAGGAATGCATTCGCATTACTGTGTTCCGGTTGAAAGGTGTGGTTGCCGGTGAAATTACAGGCACATCAGACATGTCACTACACTTCTCAGTTACGGGCGCATATGCAACTTGGGTCTCCCTGTACCTAAGTGGGGGAAGACCCAATTTGTATTGCTTGTTATGGGCACCACTTAACATCTGTCGTTCCGTAACTGTTGTTGATATTCAGAGTTAATATATACCTAGAAAATATTTGTATGTTTCAGAGTTGAAGCAGCACCATTTCATAACCGTCCAAAAATGTCCAGGCACATTAGAAATAGAAGACATTGGATTAGGACCGAAAATTTACTAAGTCCATTTAATACAATTTCCGACAATATGCAAATGTTGAATTGCAAATTGTCCTGATGTTTGTAAGTGAAAATGTTAATTTTTCAGTTTTTTTCGATTATATTTGTTTATAAATTTTTTGAGATTTTAATGATTATATTAGTTAATTATTTCTATTTGTTTTATTGAAAGCCCAAACTGATATGAACAATTTATTTTGAATAATTTGTATACATGATATGGATTTCTGTACAACTTTATACAACTCATTCAACTAGATTTCAAGTCAAACTAGACATTTTATATGAGTATCTTATTTAGGTTGTGGCTTATTGATATATACACTCTAAATAGCGTGAATGGAAGCTGTACAATAAACAGTTGACTTATTATTAATTTATTTTAACTTATAATACTTACAGTCATTAAATTACACATTTATGGAATTGGAATATTTATGAGTAAACTACTTACACTTATTAATACATTTAGGACCGTAGATAACTTTACACATAGTAGTAAACTTAAGATAGATTTAAAAACAATTTGGAGTTTTCCTAACTTGGTATAAAGCCATATCACTATTTTATACAAAATCAGTCTCCTACTATTATGTTGCCGAGCTCTGCCACGTCGTAGATGTTTCAAACCGACTTAACAAATGTAAAAGGCAGTAATGCGTTGTAACAGGACGAACACAGCACTGGACGTTTAGTTAATGTGATTGCAAAAATTATGTAAAGTAAGTCACGCAGTTCGTTCGCGTCACTTCAACAAACATCAACTAATTAACACTATGTCGCCCGTTCACTTCAGAAACAACCTCAAACACACCTCAGTGTTTCACAGCCTTGCTACAGTCGTTCCAAGCTCACTCAACTTTACTACGTAGTACTTTTTACAGTCTGTTTATTATTTAGGAATGACAATAAGTTATAGCTACCGTTATTTCTTACGACAATTTAAGAAATAGATTAATATATTAAAACATTATCATAAAGGTTCATGAGGCAAAATGACAAGACATAATTTTTTTTTTGTACAAATAATAATTAAATAAAAATTCGAAGACAATGCTAAAATTAACACACCGCGGCTTAAAATTCATAAAGCCAGAGGTAAAATTAAATATTAATCAAATTATTTTTGTTTGAAAAACAAAATGTAGAAAACAAACCGGTGATATATCACAGATCACTCAGGACATATGGATCGTATCACTCATATGTACCAGCTGATTGATTCACCCGACACACAATGAGGGTATAAGCAAAACGATATTATAACAATTTAACCGCCGTTTCTCCATCAGCAGCAGGTAAGGATGGTAACATACGCCCCAAAACAATAAGGAGGCGCATTTCATAGTTACTAACTTCTGACCGCAAACTGGCCAAAACCCTAGCACACGCTCTTTATGCGCTGTAGATATACGATATTACCGCTCAGCGTGATGAACGCAGAGAGAGAGAGACACGTGTCTAGGGCACGAGGGAGTCGCTATCGTAGTTGATGCTCTCAAAGTAGAGCTGGGGCTTGTTGTTCCACAGATGGTTGGTCCCGTCCTCGTAGAGGATGGACCGGGTGAGCTCTAGAGCGAGGTTGTCGTGCGGCGGGGAGGGGGCGGGTCGCAGGCTGGCGGGCAGCGGGCGCGTGCGCACGCGCAGCAGCGGCGCCAGCCGCGTCGTGCGCGCCACGTACTCCGCGACCAGCGACTCCCCGACCCTCTGTCAACCAAAACAACATTACCAGGAAACCGTGTCGCTACCACACCAGCCACACCAGCCACGCCACCCTGCCCAAGGTGCTCTTCTTGTAAGCGTCCATCAAACCTCTGGCGGCCAAACGTTACCGGGACCGCAACACCCGAGTGCGTGTCGCTGTATCAACGAGTCTACGGTTTACTGACTTGTCGATATTAAACTGTCGACAATGGTTTAGTGCGACTGTACGGTTAATGATTGTTGTTTTTATGATTTTGTGTCAGGTGTTATTTCAGAGACAATGATTTTGCGTTTTCGAAGTCTGTGTAAAGATTCAGAGAAAGGGGTTTTTGTAGTTTATGATTAAAATTTGGTTTCATAGCCAAAATGTACAACATGGCCGTAATAATTTGGATTCTAAATTTTATATGAATAGCATTTCAGATGTGTCGGATTCGCGGCAAAAGTGTGAAGTATTGAACATTAATAATGATTTCCATTTCTCGTATTCGTTTAGGGCACAGATATGAACGTAGAAATAAATTTAAAAATATAATACGGAAATAATGCTCATAAAAGTGGTTTTTCACCTATCTTGTGACTCTGTTATGTCATCAAATTTTATATTTCTTTGAGTATTGTCATTGTCAGTTGTCAAGTTTCATCGTCACAATTCGAAGCCAACGTTTTTGGCGGGACTTGTTGGAGACTTCGATACCTAGTTTTTTCCCCTCTAGTGTATTTGAAATATCAAAGAAAAATGTTTTATCCAGTTGCATCCCTGAAAAAGGGTGGTAGATTCTATTTATGTTGGGTAGCCGACTCGTGGCCTTTGCGTTTTGCCACAATAACTCATCGACAACTGTGGTCGCAAGATGTACGAAAAATATGGTAAGAAATTACATATATACTACTTATAACCAGCGCGGTAACCACGTTTATTCATCAATTTACACTCATGAATTCGGAAAGATTATATACCATATATACCTGAGCAATTTGGTTTATTTTTCAGCGATTATATATTAGAGTTTATGACAAACGAGTCTGGGCGTCCGGACCATAGGTTTTCGCTTCGCCTCAGCTCGCAGTTGATGCGAGGATTGGTTAGGATTTACCAGAAGAAAGTCAACGTATTCTTGAGTAAGTTTTTGGCAAACAACATTGAAAAAATAAGTATATACCAGCGTAACTACCATATATGGACAACTGAAGTAATGCCTACATTTTTTTCAGGTGATTTGTGTATGTTAAACGCTAACGTTACGAAGCATGTTAATAGAAAGTGAGTATTGTCTTTTATTCATTGTGACCATTCCATCGGTAAAAACTTGAATATTAATATTGGTGGATGTGTCACACAGTGCCATCTAGCCGCAAAGTAAACAAAACTTGTACACTGGAAATTATTTTCAGATTCATTATCCCAAAAGCCCATGTTGTTCGTCCAGTATCACAACCTCGACTACAAGTAACCGAGCAAATACCTCAGATCACTGTGTCAGAAGAGCCAGAAACTGAGCAGAGGCTTGAAGAAATTTATCAAGTATGTAATGTGTACGGCAATGTGATGGTGTCATTTTATTTTATATATTTTTTGGTAACTATAAGTTTAAATTAACAAAATATTGAAGTGCACCTATCAAAATGTTCCAATGACCTTGAGACCTGAAGATGGAATGTCTCATTTGCTTGTAATCTTACTAGCCCCTATATTCTTTTAAATGAGACACAGCACTGTGGTGCTGTAGCTAATTAATAGTACATAAATAATAAATTTATGTTTGAAATGATCACCAGAAATCTTAGTGTTGCCTTTTCAGATTATTTCCTTAAATTAAATCTATATTTTCATATACTACATATTTTATTTTTGTTGCATAACTTCATACATTTAATGTGTGACAAGTTATAATGATTGTTTTAGTATTATAAATATTGTATTTGTAATGTTAATTTGATATTTAATAATTCTCAATAAAGTATCATAAAAATCTGTGATTTTAGTATTTTAAATATCACCAGATGAATAGTTTCATTACAACAGAACTAATATATAAAAAAAAACGTTTGTGATTTGATATTTAGTAGTTAACTTATTATATATAATTTCAGAAAAGCGGACATGTTGTTACTGACATACAAGATATCACACTCAAAGAGGCAACAATACCAGAGCTTCAACTCTTGCCAACTGTAAGTTTGTCTGCAAAGTTAAATAACTGTAATTAAATATAACTTTCATAATTAAGGCTCCAGAGCTATGTGATAGGAACACTGCCTGCAAAGCGAGTGTACCCGGTTCGATTTCTGGTCCAAGCAGACATTTTTGTGATACTGGTGACAGTTCTGATTGCTATTCCATAGGCGTTTTTTAGGTACTATGACTAGTGATCACGCTCCGGTTTTGCACAGGTAGCAGAGCATATAGCCTAAAAAAACATGGTTCAATAATTTAAAAAGGACAATTAACTATTGGTTAATGCGCGCAAGCCAGTAAAGCTCCCAGTCGGCATGTTTTTTTTTTCAATATCTACCACAATTATCATCATATTTCAGCCGACTTTCACAAAACCATAATAATATTCTTAAACCTGTCTCAGAATCACTCCATCCATTGGTGAAAATGAGTATTATGAATGACTATGCTTTTTTTTAATGTGTAAACAGTTATAGAATGCGCCTTCGGCCCACCTGGTGTTAAGTGGTAACCTCGGTACATAACCGATGCAGCTTGGGTCGTCCCCTACTAGGTACGGCAAGACCCAAGTCGCCCAAGGCCGGTGAAATTGCAGGTGCATGAGATGTACCTTCCCCGTCTTGGGGTGATGGACGCAACGCAATGCGACTTCACTCCTCCCGTACTTTGGTGGAGAGGACTTGAGTATTACTATTCCATCGAGGAGGCCGTCAGCTCTTTTCGTCACTTAAATCAAATAAAAATGATGTTTTTTTTTTTTTAATTACTATAGGCTCACATTTGACCGCAATCTCACCTGATGTTAAGTGACGATGCGGTCTACGATGTAGCATGCTTGCCTAGAAAATACCTATTCACTCTCCTCTTGAAGACCTCCAGATTATAGTTCTCGGGAAATACAGACGCAGGCAAGGAGTTCCACTCTTGTAAAATGTGAAGTGCATTGACGATGATTGTTTATGATCAGGATGGTTTCGGTGAGGAGCAAGCGGTGGGAGTAGACCGGACGATGGAGATGATGATGTTCCCCGCGGAGGCGACCGCGCACGCCAGCGCGCTCGACATCACCGGGCTCGAGCTCACCGACCGGTCGCACGAGCACGCGCGGACGCTGCGCGAGCGCCGCATGGAGCGCTTCATAGAACATGACGTCACACTCTTCAGGAAATGTACGTTTGCGCAAACGTTGTATGAAAATGTAGTATTCATACTTGCTGGTCTGTAGAAAAATACACAAGATGTGATGGACGAATATCATGAATGGTCACGTTTATTAGACCCCCAAATGGAGTTGTTATCCGATCATGATGTCACACTCTGTGAGAAATGTAGGTTTTTACAAAATAATTCACTAGTAACTAGACCTGTACAAAAATCACGAATGTCGACCTCCAGCTACAGCGGTTATCTGAATGTGATGCCACATTGCCACATTACAACAAACGTCACAGACATTTTTGCAGAGTTATCACTTAATGTAGGCCCTATAATATTAATAAACCTGACTTTTTTTTTCTAGCTGCTGCAGAGGAAACGGTGCCTGAATTTGGTAAAGGTAAAAAACTTAAACTATCCTACTTATAGATATCAAATAAGTATACTATCAAATATTGCCAACTCCTCTACAATGACCATATTCCTGCAGATATTTCCGAAATCCCTGATATCCCGATTCCTGAACCACACATCCTTCCGCAAGACCAGTAAGTTATTTTATAGTCCTAAAGTCATTTGCTTCCCAGTTTGATTCGCCTCTGGTATGGAAGCTCATTCCGAGGACGAACTCCCTTTTAGTTATTAAGTACTAACATTTGTTTAAATTGATTATATTTTATGTTACTAATATCTTTTTTTTATGTTGTTTGAATAAACAAATTTATTATTAATATGTATATTAAAACGAGTCATTCAGGTAAGGAGGCTGAAAGTATCACTTATGACCTAGATGGTCTTCTGTAGTTGACAAATTGGTGTCTCCGGTCTTTCTGTACGTTTTTCACGCTGCAACGGAGCAACGGATCGATTTGACTTTTTTACCTTAGACATAGTTTATGGGTCGGCGTGCTAGTGCTATATTCTGAAGAAATTGCATGGTAAGTGGAATACAAGAAGTCGAGGGATATACATAATCTTTTGGCAGTATACACAATCTAAGCACTTAAATTTAACTTAAACGCTTAGTTTACAAAAAACAATATTGTGGATATGAAATGTTGAAGCTGTTTTAGACACACCCATTGGTCTCCACTAGGCTGGGCCTGTATTTTAGACGCCAAAATTCAGGTTTGGTTAAGGTATGGTTACGCCTCTTTCAAATGAATAAACACCGTAACTTAAAACCAATAAGCTTAAATTAAATATTTAAAACCTTACCCACTTTCTACCATATTTGGCAAAGGCAAACTGTAGTTTCAGACTGAACATTATGTCGTGGACCAAGTGATTTATCAGAGCATTATACATAATGCCCGGGCAATATGAAACTTATAATGAACTTGTCTACAAAGATCGAAATCACTTGCTTAGATTAGGGCATTATTTTAATATTATCTTGAAGCAATGTGTGGTGTTATGATGTATTTATCTGTAGGGTGGCAATCGACAAGGAGCATGTAGAGAGATGGGAGGAGCCTATAGAAGCCGCAGCTGTTGCACAGCTTGAAGAGATTGAATTGGAGGTAAGGAAAATGAGATGAGTCCGTCTGATAGTTTAAGTTTACACACGACAGCAATTTTGGAGAAGTACCACACCTGGTAATCTGCCGCCAAGCAGTGATGCACTCGTGTTACTGTGCTCCAGTTGGAAAGAAGTGGTTGCCGGTGGAATTACAGGCTCTTGAGACATTCCACCTTCAGGTCTCAGAGATACGGGCGCGTACGATTCGACTTGTGTACCTAAGTAGGGGAGGACCATATGTCGTATTGCTTGTTATGGGCAGAAGTTACCATTAACTTGACACCAGGTGAGTCATCGCTCGTTTCCTAACTTTATAACATAAAAATTTTAGGAACTGGAGGAGGCAGAACCTCAGCCGAAACGACGCAGGGTCAGGAAACTTATCATCGACAAGAAGACCAAAATCGACGCGAATACACTGCGGGCTCGGATCCAAAACACTCACGTGGAGCTACGATGCGAGGTGAGCAGTTTTATTTTAGTCTCTTATCTATACAAATAAATAAAATTGGAGTGTCTGTTTGTAATATTAAAATAACCGCTATTTACTAAGTGCATATGGATGTATACAAGGTACATATACCAAAACAACATTTTTTTACAATTTTTGTCTGTCTGTCTGTTTGTTCCGGCTAATCTCTGAAATGGCTGGACCGATTTTGACGGGACTTTCACTGGCAGATAGCTGATATAACAAGGAGTAACTTAGGCTGTTTTTCCGAGGGGTAAAATAGGGGTGCGTGATAAAACCGAATTCCACGCGGCGAAGTCGCGGACCACATTTTCAAAATAAATTGACAGTGAAAATGTTTCGACGCAGGTCCCCTTGACGTCACTGGATGATCAGTAACACGAAATAATTTCCGAATGATTTTCCGTACGCTATATCCAAATAAAAAAGAACTTTATTTATGAAGAAATAGGTCGGAAACATCAATAAGTAATATTAAAAACCATAAGGTCACGCGTACCTAATTATCGCTCATGTTGATGCCTGTTCAAACCCTATCCGACTCTCCATGAGAAAGAACTCTAAGAAACCCCTATAGAAGATATTCATTTTTTTCTCGATCACGATCCTTTTAACAATTTAAGTAGGTATCCAACCAAATTGGAATTAAGTTTCAGATTTAAAAACTAACCTTCGTTAAATTAGGTGGAAAAATAATTTGTAATGAGAATTTGTCTAATATTCTTAGGAGTCAGAAGTTATTTTTGTAATAATAAATAAATAAGTATTGAGTTGATATAAGTTTTTACATGAAAATGAAAAAAAATTGAGGGTTTTGTAACCAGTAGAAGTCAGTAGTGTCGGTAGTTTCACTCATAGACCAGTTAAATCTCACTCTATTCATTGTGAGAAATTAATTGATTCGTGTGAAATTCGCTTTTTGAATACGCCCGCGATTGTAACATATCTAATCTAACAGACCTATCGATGTTTTCAAGCCATTTCTTTATGAATACTGACAAATACTATTTGACTTTGACTTTTATTACTATGTGGGTAGTTTGAAGTTTTTTCCATTTGCCATTTCGCTGTCCTCTTGAATGACATAAAATATCATTTATGGCTAGGCTGTGGGTATAGATTGTCAGTTTCCTAAAGGGTAAATTCACTTAGCTGTGTAAAGTAAATTTTAGTGCTAAATTCCGACAATAGGTATCTGATTCACTCGTTACTGTAATTATTATGTCATAAGCCATAATATAATACAGCGAAGTGGTGGCAGTTAGACCGATTTTGCTAGCGTTTGGTGTATATTTAGAGATATTAGACAAACTGGGGCCGCAGTTTATGACGTTATTTGTTCGCAATTTCAGGACAGTTCGTACGATACAATAGAAATCCGAGTGCCGGTAGAAGTGTACCTACGGCGTCCGTGCCACGCCGGCGCCTCGGTGCGCTCCAACCTCGGCTCGGAAATCACTCGGCTGTTTATGAGAAATCTCGGCGTGGTGCACCGGTCGACGTCGGTTGAAAAGGCCTTCCAGGTATGCTGTGTTTAAATTTTCTGTATTTTTTTTTGGAATTTAAATGCGTTTTTTTTTGCTTGCTGTTTATATGGATGCTGAAAATAGGTGCTCTTTCATAATTTGTTTTGGACTGCCTTCTTGCCGGTAACGGGTATTCCGTTATCATTTCAAAACTGTTACAGCGTTTCTGACATCGATTTTGTAAATTTGTGCCTTTTTGCAGTGAATTAATCTTGTTTTCAGAAGTTTTAAGTCTCATATATAACAAAATATCAAAAGTATCAAACACAAATCATTGGTGGACATTTCTCACAGCGCCATCTAGCCCCAAAATAAACAAAGCATAGCTTGTATATGGCAATAAGACAACTGTTTTTTTTTTTGTAAATACGTATTATTTTTCAGAATAACACAACATAAATCCATGTTCGTCACACAAATGTTTGTCTTAGTACCGAACCCACGGCCTCCAGCGCAGAAGGCACAGTTACTACCAACTGAGCTGTGAGGCCAGTCAAATACTATATGTGGCTGGTTGATTGGTCGGCCAGATCATCGTCCCATCCACGCGCTGTGTCAAATGTACTAACGATATTTATTTATTATTGCAGGAAGAAATAATGTATCGTCCACAAAGGCCACGCATTGTATCGGAGCTCGAACGAGTAGAAGAAGTCGAGCAACCGCCTGCTCCCGAAGAAGAGCGTCCGACGGAACCCATGGAGGCTGTCGAACCCCACCCGGATATCCAGGCGAGGAAGCGTACCTCCTTGAGCGAGACTAGCCCGAGTGTGAGTATTTTTTTTATTGTCTCTGGTGGCGGAACTGCCTGACGGCCCACCCGATGTTAAGTGGTAACCGTCGCCCATAGACAACAATACGACTCAAGTCCTCTCCACCAAAGTACGAGATGACCTAAGTCGCATTGCGTTGCGTCCATCACCCCGAGACGGGGATGTTACGTCTCACGCGCCTGTAATTTCACCGCCACTCCCTTCCACTGGAACACAGCAATACGAGTGCATCACTGCTTGGCGGTAGATTACCAGGTGTGGTGGCAGTACTTCTCCGGGCGAACTTAGCACAAGTTCTACTGCTGCTTTGGGTTGCTCCTTTCGCACCACACGGGGACACGTGTAGGGATTCAAGGAGAATCACTTACGGACGCGATAAACTTGGTCCCCCCAAGTATATGACTACAAAAAAGTTTTTTATGAGATTAAGTTAGGTACTGAACGAGCTGATGGCCCACCTGGTGTTAAGTGGTAACCTCTGCCCATAACACGCAATACGAATTGGGTTCTCCCTCACATAGGTACGTCTAGAACAAAGTCGCATCGTATGCGCCCGTTACTCTAAGACTATATATTGGGTCACAAATATATGGACAGACTGGCCTCATATCTTAGTTGGTAGTAACCCTGCTTTCAGCGCTACAGGTCGTGGGTTCGATTCCCATCCAGGACAAACATTTACGTGACGAGAATTGGTGTTTATCCTGTCTGGGTGTTAATATGTATTTATAAAAAAAGTTTATAACTATTATATCAGTTGTCTGATTTTCGTGACACAAGCTATGCTTAGCTTACTTTGGGGTTAGATGGCGCTGTGTGAAATGTCCACCAATATTTATTTATTGTTATACAATATATATTTCGTCTACTCTATTTTATGTTCTAGAATCTTACTGGAATTGCTAAAAATAATGAATTGAAACTACATAAATGTAATAAAAAAAAACTACAAATTGCTCATCATGATTCCTCTGCTCTTGCGCTTTGAGACAATGCATTACCAACCGACGAAGTTATCGCGCGCTCTTCGTCATTTTCGACAAGTTTACGGAATCTGTGCAATAAATAATCGGTTATCTGTTACAGCCCAAAAGACAGCGAGACATGGGTTACGTAACAATCCGGAAGCGACAGCAAGACACACATCTGGAGACCTCTATTCCTGCCGGTATTATATTTTCCATTACGGTTTTGATTATAATTTGTCTTCTTCTTGACTCCCTTCCCGAGAGCGTATTTGCCCAGTGCTGACTCCGAGTTTCAGACAGGAGGTCGCTGGTTCAAATCCCGACGGGCACCAGTGTACGCTTGATAAATTAATGTGCACAATACCACGTTCTCAAAACGGTGAAAGGATCATGAGGAAATCGACATGTTCTAGAACCAAAATATTTACAAAATAATTATAAGTATTATCGTATATATACTTGTCTGGTTTCCATGATACAAGCTATTCTTAGCTTAGTTTCGGGATAGATGGCGCTGTGATGTGTCCACCGATATTTATTTATTACTCGCTGCGCCCCGCGGTGAATAAGTAATCCCACGGTAACTGTACATGTTTGCTTGATAAAAAGTAGCCTATGTATTGTTCCAGATTATAATCTATATATGTGCCAAATTTCATCCATATCTGTTCAGCAATTCCGGCGTGTATTTTCTTCTTTCTTTCTATCCATCCAAACTTTCGCATTTATAATATTAATAAGATAAAAAGGATTGAATCAACAACCATTCGCCAGATGCCAAACTAGCATAGATGTCTGTAAAAATATATAATGAATTATTTCCAGAAGCAGAAGCCCAGCTGACTCTCCAACAGGAACGAGAGCTCGACAAAGAGAACGTCCCCGAAAATATGCAAGAAACATTCATAATGAGAGAAACCGGGAAAAGCTTGACGGAACTGCTTCAAGAGGCTGGTATTGCGGATATTGTGCAAGGTGAAGAGGAGGCAACTTTCGTAGCGCCGGCCGCGGTGACGTCACAGGTGCGGGGCTCCCGCGCCGCGCCGGGCGCCTCCCGCGACTCCGAGACGCCGCTCGGCAGCCTCGACAGGACCAAGGTGTCACTCGGCGAGTCCGAGGAGTCCACCGAGTCGCGCAGGTTCATAAGGTACATACTAGCTGTTGCCCGCGACGACGTCCGCGTGGAATTCCGTTTTATCACGCACCCCTATTTTACCCCTCGGAAAAGTAGCCTAAGTTACTCCTTGTTACATCAGCTATCTGCCAGTGAAAGTCACCCCCACCTCCGAATAAAGTTATACAAGTTAATAATATAACATTTAAGAAGTAATAAGACTTTTTTAAGTACTATAAATATGTAAGTACAACCAGATGTATTCGCAGCTGGTCAAATTACAGTCACTTGTGATATACCACCTTCACAGTTATTGGCGTATCCGATACGACTTGGGTCTTGAATTAACTAAGTAGGGGAGGGCCCAATTCGTATTGCTTGTTACGGGCAGACTTAACCACTTACACCATGCGGGCCATCTATTAGTTCCGTGACGCCATCAAATAAAAAATATCACATAAAGTAAGAAGCAGGGAATGGGCATTTTTTAAATTGGCCATTATGTTGCAGGAACGAATGGGGAACTGAAGGCACTATGAGGAAAATACTGATTGCAATGAAACAAGGGTTGAAGCCAATTACAGTGAAGACTCTTACTTCCAAAGGGCCAGTGCTATCAGGATATAATCGGTTGATTGCGGCCCGATGCTTTTCTTCGATACTGAGTGAGTATGAACCTGTTTATGGAAGAAAATTGAATGCGTGCGTCGGCGCACACATTCGCACTTTAGAATTCACTCTTGTATGCTCGTTCGCAGTCTAAGAATATAAAGAGCGAAGTGCTCTCGGAAAAGTAGCCTTAGTTACTCTTTGTTACATCAGCTATCTGCCAGTGTAAGTGCCGTCAAAATCGATCCAGCCATTTCAGAGATTAACAAACAGACAAAACATTGTAAAAAATGTTGTTTTGGTATATGTACCGTGTATACATCCATATGCACTTAGTAAAATGCGGTTATTTTAATATGACAAACAGACACACCAATTTTATTTATTTGTATAGATTGATCACTATTATACAGGCGCTAACCAGTGTATGATGAGCTCCGATGACGTACAGTTGGTTGTAGTAGTGACTTACGACGGCTGGAGCTGGTTTAGTTTCATTTGCGAAGAATTACTTGACTGGCCTCACAGCTCAGTTGGTAGTAACCCTGCCTTGTGCGCTGTACGTCGTGGGTTCGATTCCCACCCAGGGCAAACATTGTTTAGTGTTCTGTGGCTGGGTGCTGATGTTTATATGTATGTATTTACAAAAAAGTATTATATCAGTCGTCTGGTTTCTTTGATACAATATGCTTAGCTTACTTTGGGGCTAGATGGCACTGTGTGAAATGTCCCCAATATTTATTTATTATTTAACTCCTGGTCGTTTATGCACTATTACCACAATTTAATTTTTATTTATTAAGACTCAGACGACAGTTACGCCACATCTTTACTCCTCGAAGGCGTGGAGGGAAGTTATCCCACCATACCCATTTCTGCCGCCAAGCAGGAATGCATTCGCATTACTGTGTTCCGGTTGAAAGGTGTGGTTGCCGGTGAAATTACAGGCACATCAGACATGTCACTACACTTCTCAGTTACGGGCGCATATGCAACTTGGGTCTTCCTGTACCTAAGTGGGGGAAGACCCAATTTGTATTGCTTGTTATGGGCACCACTTCATCTGTCGTTCCGTAACTGTTGTTGATATTCAGAGTAAATATATACCTAGAAAATATTTGTATGTTTCAGAGTTGAAGCAGCACCATTTCATAACCGTCCAAAAATGTCCAGGCACATTAGAAATAGAAGACATTGGATTAGGACCGAAAATTTACTAAGTCCATTTAATACAATTTCCGACAATATGCAAATGTTGAATTGCAAATTGTCCTGATGTTTGTAAGTGAAAATGTTAATTTTTCAGTTTTTTTCGATTATATTTGTTTATAAACTTTTTGAGATTTTAATGATTATATTAGTTAATTATTTCTATTTGTTTTATTGAAAGCCCAAACTGATATGAACAATTTATTTTGAATAATTTGTATACATGATATGGATTTCTGTACAACTTTATACAACTCATTCAACTAGATTTCAAGTCAAACTAGACATTTTATATGAGTATCTTATTTAGGTTGTGGCTTATTGATATATACACTCTAAATAGCGTGAATGGAAGCTGTACAATAAACAATTGACTTATTATTAATTTATTTTAACTTATAATACTTACAGTCATTAAATTACACATTTATGGAATTGGAATATTTATGAGTAAACTACTTACACTTATTAATACATTTAGGACCGTAGATAACTTTACACATAGTAGTAAACTTAAGATAGATTTAAAAACAATTTGGAGTTTTCCTAACTTGGTATAAAGCCATATCACTATTTTATACAAAATCAGTCTCCTACTATTATGTTGCCGAGCTCTGCCACGTCGTAGATGTTTCAAACCGACTTAACAAATGTAAAAGGCAGTAATGCGTTGTAACAGGACGAACACAGCACTGGACGTTTAGTTAATGTGATTGCAAAAATTATGTAAAGTAAGTCACGCAGTTCGTTCGCGTCACTTCAACAAACATCAACTAATTAACACTATGTCGCCCGTTCACTTCAGAAACAACCTCAAACACACCTCAGTGTTTCACAGCCTTGCTACAGTCGTTCCAAGCTCACTCAACTTTACTACGTAGTACTTTTTACAGTCTGTTTATTATTTAGGAATGACAATAAGTTATAGCTACCGTTATTTCTTACGACAGTTTAAGAAATAGATTAATATATTAAAACATTATCATAAAGGTTCATGAGGCAAAATGACAAGACATAATTTTTTTTTTGTACAAATAATAATTAAATAAATATTCGAAGACAATGCTAAAATTAACACACCGCGGCTTAAAATTCATAAAGCCAGAGGTAAAATTAAATATTAATCAAATTATTTTTGTTTGAAAAACAAAATGTAGAAAACAAACCGGTGATATATCACAGATCACTCAGGACATATGGATCGTATCCCTCATATGTACCAGCTGATTGATTCACCCGACACACAATGAGGGTATAAGCAAAACGATATTATAACCATTTAACCGCCGTTTCTCCATCAGCAGCAGGTAAGGAGGTAACATACGCCCCAAAACAATAAGGAGGCGCATTTCATAGTTACTAACTTCTGACCGCAAACTGGCCAAAACCCTAGCACACGCTCTTTATGCGCTGTAGATATACGATATTACCGCTCAGCGTGATGAACACAGAGAGAGAGAGAGACACGTGTCTAGGGCACGAGGGAGTCGCTATCGTAGTTGATGCTCTCAAAGTAGAGCTGGGGCTTGTTGTTCCACAGATGGTTGGTCCCGTCCTCGTAGAGGATGGACCGGGTGAGCTCTAGAGCGAGGTTGTCGTGCGGCGGGGAGGGGGCGGGTCGCAGGCTGGCGGGCAGCGGGCGCGTGCGCACGCGCAGCAGCGGCGCCAGCCGCGTCGTGCGCGCCACGTACTCCGCGACCAGCGACTCCCCGACCCTCTGTCAACCAAAACAACATTACCAGGACACCGTGTCGCTACCACACCACGCCACCACGCCACGCCACCCTGCCCAACGGTGCTCTTCTTGTAAGCGTCCATCAAACCTCTGGCGGCCAAACGTTACCGGGACCGCAACACCCGAGTGCGTGTCGCTGTATCAACGAGTCTACGGTTTACTGACTTGTCGATATTAAACTGTCGACAATGGTTTAGTGCGACTGTACGGTTAATGATTGTTGTTTTTTATGATATTGTGTCAGGTGTTATTTCGGAGACAATGATTGTGCGTTTTCGAAGTCTGTGTTACTGCCATGTGAGAGCGCTTGTAAGTTACGTTGTGAGTTAGCCAATTATTCTGCCGATATGCCACTATGTCAATTAAATCCAAATTAAAAATAAATAAAATTTTAAAAACTAAATCTTTACGCAAAATATAACGTTCTAATAATTTAGCGGCATAAATAAAATAGCTAGTAAAATAATGTTTCGTTTTTCACTTACCACAGTGAACGTTCCGCGTGATCACTCGACTGCTAAGAGATACACTGTATAAAATTATTTACGTAACATGAGTATAATCATCGGTGTACATTAATACAAACACAAAACGTGTGTCTGTGTAAATCGGCCGTGTCCCAATCCAACGTTAACATAATGGTCGCGCATGAGAACGTGAGAGACGCGATCAATAAAGCTTCCCCCCAATCCCATACGCGACTTTTACAAGTAATTAATGTATGTCATAAAAGTAACACTATACATTTAAAAGTGATGGCATGAAAATCAAGTCGTAACATTTCTGTACAAATAAACCATTTCAGGTTAGCCGCACACAACATTATCGACAATATTCATGGTAAATTCTCTTTCATAATTAATATAACTTTAAATAGAGACAAGTAATAAAATACAGTCAAAAAATTGTGCGGCTAGCCCTAGTCTTCGCAGACAAAATTTTACATGGGCGGGAGTCAAACTTTTACCTCAACTACATTTAACGACAATTAAAATATAATATAAAATTAATATTCACAACCGAAAACTCAGACAGATGTCAAAACAGACGTTCAGGCCACACGATTGATTAGTAACATATATCAAAAACATGCTCACCACAACTATATCGAACGAAACACTAAATAACCACGACAACGCAAGCGTAAAATATCCAAACTGAAAACTTACGATCGACATAATGGCATGAGCTAGGTGTCTCTCACACGGTGGGGGGGGGGGGGGTTGGGGGGGAGAGCGAGGGTCGGGGGATGTTATTTAGAGAACCAGTTCCAGAAGTTGCGGGGCCGCACCTTGGAATCCGCGGGTGGCGAGCGGCGGACGGGTACCGACGACTTGTGCGAGCGCGCCGAGCGGACGGAGTGCGCGGAGGGGGGTCGCGAGGGGGGGTGCGACGGCGGGCGGGGCGCGGCGCCCTTCCCGTGCGGCTGCGGGATGCGGGAGGGGCGCCGCCGCGGCGTCTCCGATATGCGCTCCTCCTCGTCGGGCAGCTGCAGGGGCTCCATGTCCCGCATGGAGCCGCGCGACGCGGGCCTCGCGCCGCCGCCGCAGCCCGGGGTGAGGCTCTCGCCGCCGCGGGACTCCAGCTGGCGCACGCGTGCGCGCGTCCCTTCCAACTCTATACTCTTCTCCTCCAGCTGGAACATTTACATTTAATCATTAAACTTTGGTTGACATTTCACACAGCGCCACCCAGCGCCAAATTAAGCATAGCTTCTATCGGTACCGGATAAATGCAAGAATCATTTTTTATTTTGGGAATACATACTAGCTTCTACCAACGGCTTCGCTCGCGTTAATGTTGATCATGTCAACCACTAAAGCAAATCGGACGACGTAATAAAAAGTTTCACGCAAGTTGATCCCTCCCCTTACATCATCCCCTATAAGTTTTTAGCGAGAAAAAGTGGCCTATAACCGTCTCCAGGGTCCCATCTATCTATATCAAAATTCATCATAATCGATTGAGCGGTTTAGGCGTGAAAGCGTAACAAACAAACAAATAACTTATATTTATTTATACAATTTTAAGCAATTTAGGAAAACTAACAGCTAATGTTAAGAAAAGTAATATAAAAAGTATAGAAAAAAACGTATAACAAGTTTCCACAGATTGATAAACAGATATTTTGAAAATAACAGCTTACAGAAGACAAAAAAAATTTATATGAATAGCTTTTCAGATGTGTCGGATTCGGGGCAAAAGTGTGAAGTATTGAACATTAATAATGATTTCCATTTCTCGTATTCGTTTAGGGCACAGATATGAACGTAGAAATAAATTTAAAAATATAATACGGAAATAATGCTCATAAAAGTGGTTTTTCACCTATCTTGTGACTCTGTTATGTTATGTCATCAAATTTTATATTTCTTTGAGTATTGTCATTGTCAGTTGTCAAGTTTCATCGTCACAATTCGAAGCCAACGTTTTTGGCGGGACTTGTTGGAGACTTCGATAGTTTTTTCCCCTCTAGTGTATTTGAAAAATCAAAGAAAAATGTTTTATCCAGTTGCATCCCTGAAAAAGGGTGGTAGATTCTATTTATGTTGGGTAGCCGACTCGTGGCCTTTGCGTTTTGCCACAATTACTCATCGACAACTGTGGTCGCAAGATGTACGAAAAATATGGTAAGAAATTACATATACTACTTATAACCAGCGCGGTAACCACGTTTATTCATCAAGTTACACTCATGAATTCGGAAAGATTATATACCATATATACCTGAGCAATTTGGTTTATTTTTCAGCGATTATATATTAGAGTTTATGACAAACGAGTCTGGGCGTCCGGACCATAGGTTTTCGCTTCGCCTCAGCTCGCAGTTGATGCGAGGATTGGTTAGGATTTACCAGAAGAAAGTCAACGTATTCTTGAGTAAGTTTTTGGCAAACAACATTGAAAAAATAAGTATATACCAGCGTAACTACCATATATGGACAACTGAAGTAATGCCTACATTTTTTTCAGGTGATTTGTGTATGTTAAACGCTAACGTTACGAAGCATGTTAATAGAAAGTGAGTATTGTCTTTTATTCATTGTGACCATTCCATCGGTAAAAACTTGAATATTAATATTGGTGGATGTGTCACACAGTGCCATCTAGCCGCAAAGTAAACAAAACTTGTACACTGGAAATTATTTTCAGATTCATTATCCCAAAAGCCCATGTTGTTCGTCCAGTATCACAACCTCGACTACAAGTAACCGAGCAAATACCTCAGATCACTGTGTCAGAAGAGCCAGAAACTGAGCAGAGGCTTGAAGAAATTTATCAAGTATGTAATGTGTACGGCAATGTGATGGTGTCATTTTATTTTATATATTTTTTGGTAACTATAAGTTTAAATTAACAAAATATTGAAGTGCACCTATCAAAATGTTCCAATGACCTTGAGACCTGAAGATGGAATGTCTCATTTGCTTGTAATCTTACTAGCCCCTATATTCTTTTAAATGAGACACAGCACTGTGGTGCTGTAGCTAATTAATAGTACATAAATAATAAATTTATGTTTGAAATGATCACCAGAAATCTTAGTGTTGCCTTTTCAGATTATTTCCTTAAATTAAATCTATATTTTCATATACTTACTACATATTTTATTTTTGTTGCATAACTTCATACATTTAATGTGTGACAAGTTATAATGATTGTTTTAGTATTATAAATATTGTATTTGTAATGTTAATTTGATATTTAATAATTCTCAATAAAGTATCATAAAAATCTGTGATTTTAGTATTTTAAATATCACCAGATGAATAGTTTCATTACAACAGAACTAATATATAAAAAAAAACGTTTGTGATTTGATATTTAGTAGTTAACTTATTATATATAATTTCAGAAAAGCGGACATGTTGTTACTGACATACAAGATATCACACTCAAAGAGGCAACAATACCAGAGCTTCAACTCCTGCCAACTGTAAGTTTGTCTGCAAAGTTAAATAACTGTAATTAAATATAACTTTCATAATTAAGGCTCCAGAGCTATGTGATAGGAACACTGCCTGCAAAGCGAGTGTACCCGGTTCGATTTCTGGTCCAAGCAGACATTTTTGTGATACTGGTGACAGTTCTGATTTCTATTCCATAGGCGTTTTTTAGGTACTATGACTAGTGATCACGCTCCGGTTTTGCACAGGTAGCAGAGCATATAGCCTAAAAAACATGGTTCAATAATTTAAAAAGGACAATTAACTATTGGTTAATGCGCGCAAGCCAGTAAAGCTCCCAGTCGGCATGTTTTTTTTTTTTCAATATCTACCACAATTATCATCATATTTCAGCCGACTTTCACAAAACCATAATAATATTCTTAAACCTGTCTCAGAATCACTCCATCCATTGGTGAAAATGAGTATTATGAATGACTATGCTTTTTTTTAATGTGTAAACAGTTATAGAATGCGCCTTCGGCCCACCTGGTGTTAAGTGGTAACCTCGGTACATAACCGATGCAGCTTGGGTCGTCCCCTACTAGGTACGGCAAGACCCAAGTCGCCCAAGGCCGGTGAAATTGCAGGTGCATGAGATGTACCTTCCCCGTCTTGGGGTGATGGACGCAACGCAATGCGACTTCACTCCTCCCGTACTTTGGTGGAGAGTACTTGAGTATTACTATTCCATCAGGGAGGCCGTCAGCTCTTTTCGTCACTTAAATCACATAAAAATGATGTTTTTTGTTTTTTTTTAATTACTATAGGCTCACATTTGACCGCAATCTCACCTGATGTTAAGTGACGATGCGGTCTACGATGTAGCATGCGCGCCTAGAAAATACCTATTCACTCTCCTCTTGAAGACCTCCAGATTATAGTTCTCGGGAAATACAGACGCAGGCAAGGAGTTCCACTCTTGTAAAATGTGAAGTGCATTGACGATGATTGTTTATGATCAGGATGGTTTCGGTGAGGAGCAAGCGGTGGGAGTAGACCGGACGATGGAGATGATGATGTTCCCCGCGGAGGCGACCGCGCACGCCAGCGCGCTCGACATCACCGGGCTCGAGCTCACCGACCGGTCGCACGAGCACGCGCGGACGCTGCGCGAGCGCCGCATGGAGCGCTTCATAGAACATGACGTCACACTCTTCAGGAAATGTACGTTTGCACACACGTTGTATGAAAATGTAGTATTCATACTTGCTGGTCTGTAGAAAAATACACAAGATGGACGAATATCTGTCGGTTATCTGAATGTGATGCCACATTGCCACATTACAACAAACGTCACAGACATTTTTGCAGAGTTATCACTTAATGTAGGCCCTATAATATTAATAAACCTGACTTTTTTTTTCTAGCTGCTGCAGAGGAAACGGTGCCTGAATTTGGTAAAGGTAAAAAACTTAAACTATCCTACTTATAGATATCAAATAAGTATACTATCAAATATTGCCAACTCCTCTACAATGACCATATTCCTGCAGATATTTCCGAAATCCCTGATATCCCGATTCCTGAACCACACATCCTTCCGCAAGACCAGTAAGTTATTTTATAGTCCTAAAGTCATTTGCTTCCCAGTTTGATTCGCCTCTGGTATGGAAGCTCATTCCGAGGACGAACTCCCTTTTAGTTATTAAGTACTAACATTTGTTTAAATTGATTATATTTTATGTTACTAATATCTTTTTTTTATGTTGTTTGAATAAACAAATTTATTATTAATATGTATATTAAAACGAGTCATTCAGGTAAGGAGGCTGAAAGTATCACTTATGACCTAGATGGTCTTTTGTAGTTGACAAATTGGTGTCTCCGGTCTTTCTGTACGTTTTTCACGCTGCAACGGAGCAACGGATCGATTTGACTTTTTTACCTTAGACATAGTTTATGGGTCGGCGTGCTAGTGCTATATTCTGAAGAAATTGCATGGTAAGTGGAATACAAGAAGTCGAGGGATATACATAATCTTTTGGCAGTATACACAATCTAAGCACTTAAATTTAACTTAAACGCTTAGTTTACAAAAAACAATATTGTGGATATGAAATGTTGAAGCTGTTTTAGACACACCCATTGGTCTCCACTAGGCTGGGCCTGTATTTTAGACGCCAAAATTCAGGTTTGTTAAGGTATGGATACGCCTCTTTCAAATGAATAAACACCGTAACTTAAAACCAATAAGTTTAAATTAAATATTTAAAACCTTACCCGCTTTCTACCATATTTGGCAAAGGCAAACTGTAGTTTCAGACTGAACATTATGTCGTGGACCAAGTGATTTATCAGAGCATTATACATAATGCCCGGGCAATATGAAACTTATAATGAACTTGTCTACAAAGATCGAAATCACTTGCTTAGATTAGGGCATTATTTTAATATTATCTTGAAGCAATGTGTGGTGTTATGATGTATTTATCTGTAGGGTGGCAATCGACAAGGAGCATGTAGAGAGATGGGAGGAGCCTATAGAAGCCGCAGCTGTTGCACAGCTTGAAGAGATTGAATTGGAGGTAAGGAAAATGAGATGAGTCCGTCTGATAGTTTAAGTTTACACACGACAGCAATTTTGGAGAAGTACCACACCTGGTAATCTGCCGCCAAGCAGTGATGCACTCGTGTTACTGTGCTCCAGTTGGAAAGAAGTGGTTGCCGGTGGAATTACAGGCTCTTGAGACATTCCACCTTCAGGTCTCAGAGATACGGGCGCGTACGATTCGACTTGTGTACCTAAGTAGGGGAGGACCATATGTCGTATTGCTTGTTATGGGCAGAAGTTACCATTAACTTGACACCAGGTGAGTCATCGCTCGTTTCCTAACTTTATAACATAAAAATTTTAGGAACTGGAGGAGGCAGAACCTCAGCCGAAACGACGCAGGGTCAGGAAACTTATCATCGACAAGAAGACCAAAATCGACGCGAATACACTGCGGGCTCGGATCCAAAACACTCACGTGGAGCTACGATGCGAGGTGAGCAGTTTTATTTTAGTCTCTTATCTATACAAATAAATAAAATTGGAGTGTCTGTTTGTAATATTAAAATAACCGCTATTTACTAAGTGCATATGGATGTATACAAGGTACATATACCAAAACAACATTTTTTTACAATTTTTGTCTGTCTGTCTGTTTGTTCCGGCTAATCTCTGAAATGGCTGGACCGATTTTGACGGGACTTTCACTGGCAGATAGCTGATATAACAAGGAGTAACTTAGGCTGTTTTTCCGAGGGGTAAAATAGGGGTGCGTGATAAAACCGAATTCCACGCGGCAAAGTCGCGGACCACATTTTCAAAATAAATTGACAGTGAAAATGTTTCGACGCAGGTCCCCTTGACGTCACTGGATGATCAGTAACACGAAATAATTTCCGAATGATTTTCCGTACGCTATATCCAAATAAAAAAGAACTTTATTTATGAAGAAATAGGTCGGAAACATCAATAAGTAATATTAAAAACCATAAGGTCACGCGTACCTAATTATCGCTCATGTTGATGCCTGTTCAAACCCTATCCGACTCTCCATGAGAAAGAACTCTAAGAAACCCCTATAGAAGATATTCCTTTTTTTCTCGATCACGATCCTTTTAACAATTTAAGTAGGTATCCAACCAAATTGGAATTAAGTTTCAGATTTAAAAACTAACCTTCGTTAAATTAGGTGGAAAAATAATTTGTAATGAGAATTTGTCTAATATTCTTAGGAGTCAGAAGTTATTTTTGTAATAATAAATAAATAAGTATTGAGTTGATATAAGTTTTTACATGAAAATGAAAAAAAATTGAGGGTTTTGTAACCAGTAGAAGTCAGTAGTGTCGGTAGTTTCACTCATAGACCAGTTAAATCTCACTGTATTCATTGTGAGAAATTAATTGATTCGTGTGAAATTCGCTTTTTGAATACGCCCGCGATTGTAACATATCTAATCTAACAGACCTATCGATGTTTTCAAGCCATTTCTTTATGAATACTGACAAATACTATTTGACTTTGACTTTTATTACTATGTGGGTAGTTTGAAGTTTTTTCCATTTGCCATTTCGCTGTCCTCTTGAATGACATAAAATATCATTTATGGCTAGGCTGTGGGTATAGATTGTCAGTTTCCTAAGGGTAAATTCACTTAGCTGTGTAAAGTAAATTTTAGTGCTAAATTCCGACAATAGGTATCTGATTCACTCGTTACTGTAATTATTCTGTCATAAGCCACAATATAATACGGCGAAGCGGTGGCAGTTAGACCGATTTTGCTAGCGTTTGGTGTATATTTAGAGATATTAGACAAACTGGGGCCGCAGTTTATGACGTTATTTGTTCGCAATTTCAGGACAGTTCGTACGATACAATAGAAATCCGAGTGCCGGTAGAAGTGTACCTACGGCGTCCGTGCCACGCCGGCGCCTCGGTGCGCTCCAACCTCGGCTCGGAAATCACTCGGCTGTTTATGAGAAATCTCGGCGTGGTGCACCGGTCGACGTCGGTTGAAAAGGCCTTCCAGGTATGCTGTGTTTAAATTTTCTGTATTTTTTTTTGGAATTTAAATGCGTTTTTTTTTGCTTGCTGTTTATATGGATGCTGAAAATAGGTGCTCTTTCATAATTTGTTTTGGACTGCCTTCTTGCCGGTAACGGGTATTCCGTTATCATTTCAAAACTGTTACAGCGTTTCTGACATCGATTTTGTAAATTTGTGCCTTTTTGCAGTGAATTAATCTTGTTTTCAGAAGTTTTAAGTCTCATATATAACAAAATATCAAAAGTATCAAACACAAATCATTGGTGGACATTTCTCACAGCGCCATCTAGCCCCAAAATAAACAAAGCATAGCTTGTATATGGCAATAAGACAACTGTTTTTTTTTTGTAAATACGTATTAACTTTCAGAATAACACAACATAAATCCATGTTCGTCACACAAATGTTTGTCTTAGTACCGAACCCACGGCCTCCAGCGCAGAAGGCACAGTTACTACCAACTGAGCTGTGAGGCCAGTCAAATAGAATAGATGGCTGGTTGATTGGTCGGCCAGATCATCGTCCCATCCACGCGCTGTGTCAAATGTACTAACGATATTTATTTATTATTGCAGGAAGAAATAATGTACCGTCCACAAAGGCCACGCATTGTATCGGAGCTCGAACGAGTAGAAGAAGTCGAGCAACCGCCTGCTCCCGAAGAACAGCGTCCGACGGAACCCATGGAGGCTGTCGAACCCCACCCGGATATCCAGGCGAGGAAGCGTACCTCCTTGAGCGAGACTAGCCCGAGTGTGAGTATTTTTTTTATTGTCTCTGGTGGCGGAACTGCCTGACGGCCCACCCGATGTTAAGTGGTAACCGTCGCCCATAGACAACAATACGACTCAAGTCCTCTCCACCAAAGTACGAGATGACCTAAGTCGCATTGCGTTGCGTCCATCACCCCGAGACGGGGATGTTACGTCTCACGCGCCTGCAATTTCACCGGCATCCACTCCCTTCCACTGGAACACAGCAATACGAGTGCATCACTGCTTGGCGGCAGATTACCAGGTGTGGTGGCAGTACTTCTCCGGGCGAACTTAGCACAAGTTCTACTGCTGCTTTGGGTTGCTCCTTTCGCACCACACGGGGACACGTGTAGGGATTCAAGGAGAATCGCTTACGGACGCGATAAACTTGGTCCCCCAAATTTATGACTACAAAAAAGTTTTGTATGAGATTAAGTTAGGTACTGAACGAGCTGATGGCCCACCTGGTGTTAAGTGGTAACCTCTGCCCATAACACGCAATACGAATTGGGTTCTCCCTCACATAGGTACGTCTAGAACAAAGTCGCATCGTATGCGCCCGTTACTCTAAGACTATATATTGGGTCACAAATATATGGACAGACTGGCCTCATAGCTTAGTTGGTAGTAACCCTGCTTTCAGCGCTACAGGTCGTGGGTTCGATTCCCATCCAGGACAAACATTTACGTGACGAGAATTGGTGTTTATCCTGTCTGGGTGTTAATATGTATTTATAAAAAAAGTTTATAACTATTATATCAGTTGTCTGATTTTCGTGACACAAGCTATGCTTAGCTTACTTTGGGGTTAGATGGCGCTGTGTGAAATGTCCACCAATATTTATTTATTGTTATACAATATATATTTCGTCTACTCTATTTTATGTTCTAGAATCTTACTGGAATCGCTAAAAATAATGAATTGAAACTACATAAAAGTAAAAAAAAAAAGACTACAAATTGCTCATCATGATTCCTCTGCTCTTGCGCTTTGAGACAATGCATTACCAACCGACGAAGTTATCGCGCGCTCTTCGTCATTTTCGACAAGGTTACGGAATCTGTGCAATAAATAATCGGTTATCTGTTACAGCCCAAAAGACAGCGAGACATGGGTTACGTAACAATCCGGAAGCGACAGCAAGACACACATCTGGAGACCTCTATTCCTGCCGGTATTATATTTTCCATTACGGTTTTGATTATAATTTGTCTTCTTCTTGACTCCCTTACCGAGAGCGTATTTGCCCAGTGCTGACTCCGAGTTTCAGACAGGAGGTCGCTGGTTCAAATCCCGACGGGCACCAGTGTACGCTTGATAAATTAATGTGCACAATACCACGTTCTCAAAACGGTGAAAGGATCATGAGGAAATCGACATGTTCTAGAACCAAAATATTTACAAAATAATTATAAGTATTATCGTATATATACTTGTCTGGTTTCCATGATACAAGCTATTCTTAGCTTACTTTCGGGATAGATGGCGCTGTGATGTGTCCACCGATATTTATTTATTACTCGCTGCGCCCCGCGGTGAATAAGTAATCCCACGGTAACTGTACATGTTTGCTTGATAAAAAGTAGCCTATGTATTGTTCCAGATTATAATCTATATATGTGCCAAATTTCATCCATATCTGTTCAGCAATTCCGGCGTGTATTTTCTTCTTTCTTTCTATCCATCCAAACTTTCGCATTTATAATATTAATAAGATAAAAAGGATTGAATCAACAACCATTCGCCAGATGCCAAACTAGCATAGATGTCTGTAAAAATATATAATGAATTATTTCCAGAAGCAGAAGCCCAGCTGACTCTCCAACAGGAACGAGAGCTCGACAAAGAGAACGTCCCCGAAAATATGCAAGAAACATTCATAATGAGAGAAACCGGGAAAAGCTTGACGGAACTGCTTCAAGAGGCTGGTATTGCGGATATTGTGCAAGGTCAAGAGGAGGCAACTTTCGTAGCGCCGGCCGCGGTGACGTCACAGGTGCGGGGCTCCCGCGCCGCGCCGGGCGCCTCCCGCGACTCCGAGACGCCGCTCGGCAGCCTCGACAGGACCAAGGTGTCACTCGGCGAGTCCGAGGAGTCCACCGAGTCGCGCAGGTTCATAAGGTACATACTAGCTGTTGCCCGCGACGCCGTCCGCGTGGAATTCCGTTTTATCGCCCACCCCTATTTTACCCCTCTGAAAAGTAGCCTAAGTTACTCCTTGTTACATCAGCCATCTGCCAGTGAAAGTCACCCCCACCTCCGAATAAAGTTATACAAGTTAATAATATAACATTTGAGAAGTAATAAGACTTTTTTAAGTACTATAAATATGTAAGTACAACCAGATGTATTCGCAGCTGGTCAAATTACAGTCACTTGTGATATACCACCTTCACAGTTATTGGCGTATCCGATACGACTTGGGTCTTGAATTAACTAAGTAGGGGAGGGCCCAATTCGTATTGCTTGTTACGGGCAGACTTAACCACTTACACCATGCGGGCCATCTATTAGTTCCGTGACGCCATCAAATAAAAAATATCACATAAAGTAAGAAGTAGGGAATGGGCATTTTTTAAATTGGCCATTATGTTGCAGGAACGAATGGGGAACTGAAGGCACTATGAGGAAAATACTGATTGCAATGAAACAAGGGTTGAAGCCAATTACAGTGAAGACTCTTACTTCCAAAGGGCCAGTGCTATCAGGATATAATCGGTTGATTGCGGCCCGATGCTTTTCTTCGATACTGAGTGAGTATGAACCTGTTTATGGAAGAAAATTGAATGCGTGCGTCGGCGCACCCATTCGCACTTTAGAATTCACTCTTGTATGCTCGTTCGCAGTCTAAGAATATAAAGAGCGAAGTGCTCTCGGAAAAGTAGCCTTAGTTACTCTTTGTTACATCAGCTATCTGCCAGTGTAAGTGCCGTCAAAATCGATCCAGCCATTTCAGAGATTAACAAACAGACAAAACATTGTAAAAAATGTTGTTTTGGTATATGTACCGTGTATACATCCATATGCACTTAGTAAAATGCGGTTATTTTAATATGACAAACAGACACACCAATTTTATTTATTTGTATAGATTGATCACTATTATAACAGGCGCTAACCAGTGTATGATGAGCTCCGATGACGTACAGTTGGTTGTAGTAGTGACTTACGACGGCTGGAGCTGGTTTAGTTTCATTTGCGAAGAATTACTTGACTGGCCTCACAGCTCAGTTGGTAGTAACCCTGCCTTGTGCGCTGTACGTCGTGGGTTCGATTCCCACCCAGGGCAAACATTGTTTAGTGTTTGTTCTGTGTCTGGGTGTTGATGTTTATTATATGTATGTATTTACAAAAAGTATTATATCAGTCGTCTGGTTTCTTTGATACAATATGCTTAGCTTACTTTGGGGCTAGATGGCACTGTGTGAAATGTCCCCAATATTTATTAATTATTTAACTCCTGGTCGTTTATGCACTATTACCACAATTTAATTTTTATTTATTAAGACTCAGACGACAGTTACGCCACATCTTTACTCCTCGAAGGCGTGGAGGGAAGTTATCCCACCATACCCATTTCTGCCGCCAAGCAGGAATGCATTCGCATTACTGTGTTCCGGTTGAAAGGTGTGGTTGCCGGTGAAATTACAGGCACATCAGACATGTCACTACACTTCTCAGTTACGGGCGCATATGCAACTTGGGTCTTCCTGTACCTAAGTGGGGGAAGACCCAATTTGTATTGCTTGTTATGGGCACCACTTCATCTGTCGTTCCGTAACTGTTGTTGATATTCAGAGTAAATATATACCTAGAAAATATTTGTATGTTTCAGAGTTGAAGCAGCACCAATTCATAACCGTCCAAAAATGTCCAGGCACATTAGAAATAGAAGACATTGGATTAGGACCGAAAATTTACTAAGTCCATTTAATACAATTTCCGACAATATGCAAATGTTGAATTGCAAATTGTCCTGATGTTTGTAAGTGAAAATGTTAATTTTTCAGTTTTTTTCGATTATATTTGTTTATAAACTTTTTGAGATTTTAATGATTATATTAGTTAATTATTTCTATTTGTTTTATTGAAAGCCCAAACTGATATGAACAATTTATTTTGAATAATTTGTATACATGATATGGATTTCTGTACAACTTTATACAACTCATTCAACTAGATTTCAAGTGAACTAGACATTTTATATGAGTAGCTTATTTAGGTTGTGGCTTATTGATATATACACTCTAAATAGCGTGAATGGAAGCTGTACAATAAACAGTTGACTTATTATTAATTTATTTTAACTTATAATACTTACAGTCATTAAATTACACATTTATGGAATTGGAATATTTATGAGTAAACTACTTACACTTATTAATACATTTAGGACCGTAGATAACTTTACACATAGTAGTAAACTTAAGATAGATTTAAAAACAATTTGGAGTTTTCCTAACTTGGTATAAAGCCATATCACTATTTTATACAAAATCAGTCTCCTACTATTATGTTGCCGAGCTCTGCCACGTCGTAGATGTTTCAAACCGACTTAACAAATGTAAAAGGCAGTAATGCGTTGTAACAGGACGAACACAGCACTGGACGTTTAGTTAATGTGATTGCAAAAATTATGTAAAGTAAGTCACGCAGTTCGTTCGCGTCACTTCAACAAACATCAACTAATTAACACTATGTCGCCCGTTCACTTCAGAAACAACCTCAAACACACCTCAGTGTTTCACAGCCTTGCTACAGTCGTTCCAAGCTCACTCAACTTTACTACGTAGTACTTTTTACAGTCTGTTTATTATTTAGGAATGACAATAAGTTATAGCTACCGTTATTTCTTACGACAATTTAAGAAATAGATTAATATATTAAAACATTATCATAAAGGTTCATGAGGCAAAATGACAAGACAATTTTTTTTTTTTGTACAAATAATAATTAAATAAAAATTCGAAGCCAATGCTAAAATTAACACACCGCGGCTTAAAATTCATAAAGCCAGAGGTAAAATTAAATATTAATCAAATTACTTTTGTTTGAAAAACAAAATGTAGAAAACAAACCGGTGATATATCACAGATCACTCAGGACATATGGATCGTATCCCTCGTATGTACCAGCTGATTGATTCACCCGACACACAATGAGGGTATAAGCAAAACGATATTATAACCATTTAACCGCCGTTTCTCCATCAGCAGGAGGTAAGGAGGTAACATACGCCCCAAAACAATAAGGAGGCGCATTTCATAGTTACTAACTTCTGACCGCAAACTGGCCAAAACCCTAGCACACGCTCTTTATGCGCTGTAGATATACGATATTACCGCTCAGCGTGATGAACGCAGAGAGAGAGAGAGAGACACGTGTCTAGGGCACGAGGGAGTCGCTATCGTAGTTGATGCTCTCAAAGTAGAGCTGGGGCTTGTTGTTCCACAGATGGTTGGACCCGTCCTCGTAGAGGATGGACCGGGTGAGCTCTAGAGCGAGGTTGTCGTGCGGCGGGGAGGGGGCGGGTCGCAGGCTGGCGGGCAGCAGGCGCGTGCGCACGCGCAGCAGCGGCGCCAGCCGCGTCGTGCGCGCCACGTACTCCGCGACCAGCGACTCCCCGACCCTCTGTCAACCAAAACAACATTACCAGCACACCGTGTCCCTACCACACCACGCCACCCTGCCCAAGGTGCTCTTCTTGTAAGCGTCCATCAAACCTCTGGCGGCCAAACGTTACCGGGACCGCAACACCCGAGTGCGTGTCGCTGTATCAACGAGTCTACGGCCGCACATTGGGGCCCAACAGGAACTTGGAGTCCTGAGTTCGAATTTCTTTATAGTCCTGTTGATCTAAAGAATAACCTACTTATCCTCTTATTTTTCTTGCGTTTCAGGAAGGAAAATCTGAATACCTCGAGGGTTTACTCGAAGCGACAAAGGAACTCTCCAACATTGACCGCTCGAATATTTTCTACCACCTGCTCGTAACCTACTGTAAATCCGACGAAACCGACAAAGCCCTCGGATTGTGGACTTTGCTCCAAGAGGAATCCGAAATTCCTAGTGACCAATTCCTAATTTGCCTTGGAAACCACCTTAGGTCGAAGAACAAACCGGTACCCTTCGTCATCCCCAATGACAACAGTAGTCAATCAAAACAGGAAAATGTCATTGAAAAAGTTACCTCTCAAAAGAAACCGAAACAACTCACTAAAGTTGACGTCACGGGATCTGTCGAGGCGGCGATTCAGAGCGGAGAATTGACTAAAGCTATGGACATTGCCATCAAATCCATTAAGGATGGCGTAATCCCCAAACCGAATGCACTGAAATACCTGCTCAGAAATATGGCTCAGAAAGGCTACGTCGAAGAGATTCAAGAGTTTGGCAAACATATTACGGAAGTGATGAAAAGGAAAGTGACGTACGATGACAAACTGACTCTGGCTATATTCACGAAAGGCGCCGGCCCACAGCATATCGACAGCTTGCTTGAGGCTGTGGAAACATCTAAGACAGATGATGATTTTGTAGCGGCTCTCACCAGGTTCCCGAGGAGTAATGCGCTCGCTTCCATTATGAATGATGATGAGCTTTCATCTAAATGTAAGTGATTGTATTATTTACCTTATAATCATTAACCTGTTTTTTCCTGAGAGCAAAAAATTGTATTTAATTTTATCAAAACCTGTTGTGAACCAAATCCACTGTATTTTTGATCAATGCCATCTATGACTCGGGAATCTTTATAAGGGACCAAATATTATGTATTTATAAAATACTTGACTTTTTACGGAATTGAAATCACTTTAATTTTTCGTATTCTTTTATGCATTGCAAATTATAGTGTAGTTATATTAAAAGTATTTTTAAACTGGTTCTGTAACTGTTGAGGGCTCATAATTATTTCGTAATTATCTGCATCAATGTTCGATCAACTCAACAGGATTTCGGATAAAAATTCAAATTTAAAAGATTCGTTCATGAAATGTATTTCAGCTTGAGTGATACGTTAAATTTCGAACCTTTAATTGAAAAAAAAACATCGAGTCTAATTAGTTTATTCGTAAACCTCGCAGCCATTCCCAATACCGAAACACTATAAGTATGTATTTTTCAATTTCTGTTAATCTATTACAGGTCGTAAAGTAGCAGAGAAAGCCGCAGCAAAAGGGCAGTTGATGCCGGCGAACTTGCTATGGATGGAGTACCTTTTGTCGGGGAAAAATGAAGAAGCCGATTCCCTGTGGAATGAATGCTTACAAAACGCAGAAGTAATTGTGTTCAGAAGGTTATTACAAGAAAGCCACGTACGAAAAGAGCCACAGTTGATCGAGAAACTTATTGCTTACTTGAAATCAAACAAATCTCTATCATTGGGTTCTATAGGAAATGCTTATTCTCGGTTAATTAGCTTCCACTTGTCGGAGAAAAACATACATGAGGCTGAGAACGTTCTAGACGAGGCTGTGAAATCAGGAGTTAAATATGAGTATTTAAACAGAAGTGGACTCTCCAGATTGCAGGATGCCGTGGAAGCTGCGGGAAGGGAGTTTAAACATAAGATTTAACAAAGAGTTTTAAAATGATTCAATGTATGTATTAATAGTTGACAGTGCATTTTTAGTTGTGTATTGTGATTAGGTGAATGTGGCTACATCAGTTACCTGAGTTTGATTGACTTTCATGTTGATGCAAAGGTTTACCTTATGATAAACTCATATTTACGCAGCCAAGATTATTTTTACCAAATTACTAGAAGTACCTATGTGTTTATTTAATGTATTATGTACCTAATGATAAATAAATAATTAGACACACTGTTTTGTATCCTCCCTTTGTATACTCCCTCTTTAAAACAACTTTATCTAACTACACCTGGCAATATCACATGGTGGCACACATCATGGTGACGTGACAAGAGTGCAAAAGATAAAATGTGACAAAGTAAGTACTTCGATTCAGTGCTCGGAAACATCAAATTTAAAGCAATAGCTGTGTAGCCAACCAAATCTAATCAAACCCTGGCTGGAGCAGAGCAAACTGTGACTGATGGTCACAGTTTTGTTGGGTCCTGGATATTTTATGTGATAGAATGAGCTGACGGCCCACCTAATGTTAAGTCGTAACCGCCGTCCATGGACAACAACATGACTCAAGTCGCATTGCGTTGCGTCTATCACCCCGAGACAGCCAGACGGGGATATTACGTCTCATGCGCCTGCAATTTCACCGGCACCCACTCCCTTTCGCCAGAACTCAGCCACATGAGTGCATTACTGCTTGGCGGCATATTAGGTGTGGTGGCAGTACTTCTCCGGGCGAACTTGGCACAAGTTTTACTGCTACTTTGGGTTGGTCCTTTCGCACTAATCGAGGGATACGTGTAGGGATTCAAAGGATGTCACGCGAGCAACGCGCGTCCCCCAAAAGTAGTACGCGAAGCTTTGCCCTAACTGTAAAGAGGATCGGCCAAGTTCGCATAGGTTGCTAAGGTTTACCCGAGGTCAAGGGTTGGGCGAAAGTATATAATGCATTATAAGTATACTAAAACTGAATCAGTAAGATTCAGAGAAAGGGGTTTTTGTAGTTTATGATTAAAATTTGGTTTCATAGCCAAAATGTACAACATGGCCGTAATAATTTGGATTCCAAATTTTATATGAATAGCTTTTCAGATGTGTCGGATTCGGGGCAAAAGTGTGAAGTATTGAACATTAATAATGATTTCCATTTCTCGTATTCGTTTAGGGCACAGATATGAACGTAGAAATAAATTTAAAAATATAATACGGAAATAATGCTCATAAAAGTGGTTTTTCACCTATCTTGTGACTCTGTTATGTTATGTCATCAAATTTTATATTTCTTTGAGTATTGTCATTGTCAGCTGTCAAGTTTCATCGTCACAATTCGAAGCCAACGTTTTTGGCGGGACTTGTTGGAGACTTCGATAGTTTTTTCCCCTCTAGTGTATTTGAAATATCAAAGAAAAATGTTTTATCCAGTTGCATCCCTGAAAAAGGGTGGTAGATTCTATTTATGTTGGGTAGCCGACTCGTGGCCTTTGCGTTTTGCCACAATAACTCATCGACAACTGTGGTCGCAAGATGTACGAAAAATATGGTAAGAAATTACATATACTACTTATAACCAGCGCGGTAACCACGTTTATTCATCAATTTACACTCATGAATTCGGAAAGATTATATACCATATATACCTGAGCAATTTGGTTTATTTTTCAGCGATTATATATTAGAGTTTATGACAAACGAGTCTGGGCGTCCGGACCATAGGTTTTCGCTTCGCCTCAGCTCGCAGTTGATGCGAGGATTGGTTAGGATTTACCAGAAGAAAGTCAACGTATTCTTGAGTAAGTTTTTGGCAAACAACATTGAAAAAATAAGTATATACCAGCGTAACTACCATATATGGACAACTGAAGTAATGCCTACATTTTTTTCAGGTGATTTGTGTATGTTAAACGCTAACGTTACGAAGCATGTTAATAGAAAGTGAGTATTGTCTTTTATTCATTGTGACCATTCCATCAGTAAAAACTTGAATATTAATATTGGTGGATGTGTCACACAGTGCCATCTAGCCGCAAAGTAAACAAAACTTGTACACTGGAAATTATTTTCAGATTCATTATCCCAAAAGCCCATGTTGTTCGTCCAGTATCACAACCTCGACTACAAGTAACCGAGCAAATACCTCAGATCACTGTGTCAGAAGAGCCAGAAACTGAGCAGAGGCTTGAAGAAATTTATCAAGTATGTAATGTGTACGGCAATGTGATGGTGTCATTTTATTTTATATATTTTTTGGTAACTATAAGTTTAAATTAACAAAATATTGAAGTGCACCTATCAAAATGTTCCAATGACCTTGAGACCTGAAGATGGAATGTCTCATTTGCTTGTAATCTTACTAGCCCCTATATTCTTTTAAATGAGACACAGCACTGTGGTGCTGTAGCTAATTAATAGTACATAAATAATAAATTTATGTTTGAAATGATCACCAGAAATCTTAGTGTTGCCTTTTCAGATTATTTCCTTAAATTAAATCTATATTTTCATATACTACATATTTTATTTTTGTTGCATAACTTCATACATTTAATGTGTGACAAGTTATAATGATTGTTTTAGTATTATAAATATTGTATTTGTAATGTTAATTTGATATTTAATAATTCTCAATAAAGTATCATAAAAATCTGTGATTTTAGTATTTTAAATATCACCAGATGAATAGTTTCATTACAACAGAACTAATATATAAAAAAAAACGTTTGTGATTTGATATTTAGTAGTTAACTTATTATATATAATTTCAGAAAAGCGGACATGTTGTTACTGACATACAAGATATCACACTCAAAGAGGCAACAATACCAGAGCTTCAACTCCTGCCAACTGTAAGTTTGTCTGCAAAGTTAAATAACTGTAATTAAATATAACTTTCATAATTAAGGCTCCAGAGCTATGTGATAGGAACACTGCCTGCAAAGCGAGTGTACCCGGTTCGATTTCTGGTCCAAGCAGACATTTTTGTGATACTGGTGACAGTTCTGATTGCTATTCCATAGGCGTTTTTTTAGGTATTATGACTAGTGATACTCCCCGTACTGTGATCACTCCCCGGTTTTGCACAGGTAGCAGAGCATATAGCCTAAAAAACATGGTTCAATAATTTAAAAAGGACAATTAACTATTCGTTAACGCGCGCAAGCCAGTAAAGCTCCCAGTCAGCATGTTTTTTTTTTCAACATCTACCACTATCATCATTATATTTCAGCCAACTTTCACAAAACCATTATTAATAATATTCTTAAACCTTTCTCAGAATCACTCCGTCCATTGGTGAAAACCGTATGTTGTTTTTAATGTGTAAACAGTTATAGAACGCACCGTCGCGTCGGCCCACCTGGTGTTAAGTGGTAACCTCGGTACATAACAACCGATGCAGCTTGGGTCGTCCCCTACTAGGTACGGCAAGACCCAAGTCGCCCAAGGCCGGTGAAATTGCAGGTGCATGAGATGTACCTTCCCCGTCTTGGGGTGATGGACACAACGCAATGCGACTTCACTCCTCCCGTACTTTGGTGGAGAGGACTTGAGTATTACTATTCCATCAGGGAGGCCGTCAGCTCTTTTCGTCACTTAAATCACATAAAAATGATGTTTTTTGTTTTTTTTTAATTACTATAGGCTCACATTTGACCGCAATCTCACCTGATGTTAAGTGACGATGCGGTCTACGATGTAGCATGCGCGCCTAGAAAATACCTATTCACTCTCCTCTTGAAGACCTCCAGATTATAGTTCTCGGGAAATACAGACGCAGGCAAGGAGTTCCACTCTTGTAAAATGTGAAGTGCATTGACGATGATTGTTTATGATCAGGATGGTTTCGGTGAGGAGCAAGCGGTGGGAGTAGACCGGACGATGGAGATGATGATGTTCCCCGCGGAGGCGACCGCGCACGCCAGCGCGCTCGACATCACCGGGCTCGAGCTCACCGACCGGTCGCACGAGCACGCGCGGACGCTGCGCGAGCGCCGCATGGAGTGCTTCACAGAACATGACGTCACACTCTTCAGGAAATGTACGTTTGCACACACGTTGTATGAAAATGTAGTATTCATACTTGCTGGTCTGTAGAAAAATACACAAGATGGACGAATATCTGTCGGTTATCTGAATGTGATGCCACATTGCCACATTACAACAAACGTCACAGACATTTTTGCAGAGTTATCACTTAATGTAGGCCCTATAATATTAATAAACCTGACTTTTTTTTTCTAGCTGCTGCAGAGGAAACGGTGCCTGAATTTGGTAAAGGTAAAAAACTTAAACTATCCTACTTATAGATATCAAATAAGTATACTATCAAATATTGCCAACTCCTCTACAATGACCATATTCCTGCAGATATTTCCGAAATCCCTGATATCCCGATTCCTGAACCACACATCCTTCCGCAAGACCAGTAAGTTATTTTATAGTCCTAAAGTCATTTGCTTCCCAGTTTGATTCGCCTCTGGTATGGAAGCTCATTCCGAGGACGAACTCCCTTTTAGTTATTAAGTACTAACATTTGTTTAAATTGATTATATTTTATGTTACTAATATCTTTTTTTTATGTTGTTTGAATAAACAAATTTATTATTAATATGTATATTAAAACGAGTCATTCAGGTAAGGAGGCTGAAAGTATCACTTATGACCTAGATGGTCTTCTGTAGTTGACAAATTGGTGTCTCCGGTCTTTCTGTACGTTTTTCACGCTGCAACGGAGCAACGGATCGATTTGACTTTTTTACCTTAGACATAGTTTATGGGTCGGCGTGCTAGTGCTATATTCTGAAGAAATTGCATGGTAAGTGGAATACAAGAAGTCGAGGGATATACATAATCTTTTGGCAGTATACACAATCTAAGCACTTAAATTTAACTTAAACGCTTAGTTTACAAAAAACAATATTGTGGATATGAAATGTTGAAGCTGTTTTAGACACACCCATTGGTCTCCACTAGGCTGGGCCTGTATTTTAGACGCCAAAATTCAGGTTTGGTTAAGGTATGGTTACGCCTCTTTCAAATGAATAAACACCGTAACTTAAAACCAATAAGCTTAAATTAAATATTTAAAACCTTACCCGCTTTCTACCATATTTGGCAAAGGCAAACTGTAGTTTCAGACTGAACATTATGTCGTGGACCAAGTGATTTATCAGAGCATTATACATAATGCCCGGGCAATATGAAACTTATAATGAACTTGTCTACAAAGATCGAAATCACTTGCTTAGATTAGGGCATTATTTTAATATTATCTTGAAGCAATGTGTGGTGTTATGATGTATTTATCTGTAGGGTGGCAATCGACAAGGAGCATGTAGAGAGATGGGAGGAGCCTATAGAAGCCGCAGCTGTTGCACAGCTTGAAGAGATTGAATTGGAGGTAAGGAAAATGAGATGAGTCCGTCTGATAGTTTAAGTTTACACACGACAGCAATTTTGGAGAAGTACCACACCTGGTAATCTGCCGCCAAGCAGTGATGTATACGTGTTACTGTGCTCCAGTTGAAAAGATATGGTTGCCGGTGGAATTACAGGCTCTTGAGACATTTCACCTTTAAGCCTCAGAGAGTACGATTCGAATTGTGTAGCTAAGCAGGGGAGGACCTTATATCGTATTACTTGTTATGGGCAGAAGTTACCATTAAATTAACACCAGGTGAGTCATCGCTCGTTTCGTAACTTTATAACATAAAAATTTTAGGAACTGGAGGCAGAACCTCAGCCGAAACGTCGCAGGGTCAGGAAACTTATCATCGACAAGAAGACCAAAATCGACGCGAATACACTGCGGGCTCGGATCCAAAACACTCACGTGGAGCTACGATGCGAGGTGAGCAGTTTTATTTTAGTCTCTTATCTATACAAATAAATAAAATTGGAGTGTCTGTTTGTAATATTAAAATAACCGCTATTTACTAAGTGCATATGGATGTATACAAGGTACATATACCAAAACAACATTTTTTTACAATTTTTGTCTGTCTGTCTGTTTGTTCCGGCTAATCTCTGAAATGGCTGGACCGATTTTGACGGGACTTTCACTGGCAGATAGCTGATATAACAAGGAGTAACTTAGGCTGTTTTTCCGAGGGGTAAAATAGGGGTGCGTGATAAAACCGAATTCCACGCGGCGAAGTCGCGGACCACATTTTCAAAATAAATTGACAGTGAAAATGTTTCGACGCAGGTCCCCTTGACGTCACTGGATGATCAGTAACACGAAATAATTTCCGAATGATTTTCCGTACGCTATATCCAAATAAAAAAGAACTTTATTTATGAAGAAATAGGTCGGAAACATCAATAAGTAATATTAAAAACCATAAGGTCACGCGTACCTAATTATCGCTCATGTTGATGCCTGTTCAAACCCTATCCGACTCTCCATGAGAAAGAACTCTAAGAAACCCCTATAGAAGATATTCCTTTTTTTCTCGATCACGATCCTTTTAACAATTTAAGTAGGTATCCAACCAAATTGGAATTAAGTTTCAGATTTAAAAACTAACCTTCGTTAAATTAGGTGGAAAAATAATTTGTAATGAGAATTTGTCTAATATTCTTAGGAGTCAGAAGTTATTTTTGTAATAATAAATAAATAAGTATTGAGTTGATATAAGTTTTTACATGAAAATGAAAAAAAATTGAGGGTTTTGTAACCAGTAGAAGTCAGTAGTGTCGGTAGTTTCACTCATAGACCCGTTAAATCTCACTCTATTCATTGTGAGAAATTAATTGATTCGTGTGAAATTCGCTTTTTGAATACGCCCGCGATTGTAACATATCTAATCTAACAGACCTATCGATGTTTTCAAGCCATTTCTTTATGAATACTGACAAATACTATTTGACTTTGACTTTTATTACTATGTGGGTAGTTTGAAGTTTTTTCCATTTGCCATTTCGCTGTCCTCTTGAATGACATAAAATATCATTTATGGCTAGGCTGTGGGTATAGATTGTCAGTTTCCTAAGGGTAAATTCACTTAGCTGTGTAAAGTAAATTTTAGTGCTAAATTCCGACAATAGGTATCTGATTCACTCGTTACTGTAATTATTCTGTCATAAGCCACAATATAATACGGCGAAGCGGTGGCAGTTAGACCGATTTTGCTAGCGTTTGGTGTATATTTAGAGATATTAGACAAACTGGGGCCGCAGTTTATGACGTTATTTGTTCGCAATTTCAGGACAGTTCGTACGATACAATAGAAATCCGAGTGCCGGTAGAAGTGTACCTACGGCGTCCGTGCCACGCCGGCGCCTCGGTGCGCTCCAACCTCGGCTCGGAAATCACTCGGCTGTTTATGAGAAATCTCGGCGTGGTGCACCGGTCGACGTCGGTTGAAAAGGCCTTCCAGGTATGCTGTGTTTAAATTTTCTGTATTTTTTTTTGGAATTTAAATGCGTTATTTTTTGCTTGCTGTTTATATGGATGCTGAAAATAGGTGCTCTTTCATAATTTGTTTTGGACTGCCTTCTTGCCGGTAACGGGTATTCCGTTATCATTTCAAAACTGTTACAGCGTTTCTGACATCGATTTTGTAAATTTGTGCCTTTTTGCAGTGAATTAATCTTGTTTTCAGAAGTTTTAAGTCTCATGTATAACAAAATATCAAAAGTATCAAACACAAATCATTGGTGGACATTTCTCACAGCGCCATCTAGCCCCAAAATAAACAAAGCATAGCTTGTATATGGCAATAAGACAACTGTTTTTTTTTTTGTAAATACTTATTAACTTTCAGAATAACACAACATAAATCCATGTTCGTCACACAAATGTTTGTCTTAGTACCGAACCCACGGCCTCCAGCGCAGAAGGCACAGTTACTACCAACTGAGCTGTGAGGCCAGTCAAATACTATATGTGGCTGGTTGATTGGTCGGCCAGATCATCGTCCCATCCACGCGCTGTGTCAAATGTACTAACGATATTTATTTATTATTGCAGGAAGAAATAATGTATCGTCCACAAAGGCCACGCATTGTATCGGAGCTCGAACGAGTAGAAGAAGTCGAGCAACCGCCTGCTCCCGAAGAAGAGCGTCCGACGGAACCCATGGAGGCTGTCGAACCCCACCCGGATATCCAGGCGAGGAAGCGTACCTCCTTGAGCGAGACTAGCCCGAGTGTGAGTATTTTTTTTATTGTCTCTGGTGGCGGAACTGCCTGACGGCCCACCCGATGTTAAGTGGTAACCGTCGCCCATAGACAACAATACGACTCAAGTCCTCTCCACCAAAGTACGAGATGACCTAAGTCGCATTGCGTTGCGTCCATCACCCCGAGACGGGGATGTTACGTCTCACGCGCCTGTAATTTCACCGCCACTCCCTTCCACTGGAACACAGCAATACGAGTGCATCACTGCTTGGCGGTAGATTACCAGGTGTGGTGGCAGTACTTCTCCGGGCGAACTTAGCACAAGTTCTACTGCTGCTTTGGGTTGCTCCTTTCGCACCACACGGGGACACGTGTAGGGATTCAAGGAGAATCACTTACGGACGCGATAAACTTGGTCCCCCCAAGTATATGACTACAAAAAAGTTTTTTATGAGATTAAGTTAGGTACTGAACGAGCTGATGGCCCACCTGGTGTTAAGTGGTAACCTCTGCCCATAACACGCAATACGAATTGGGTTCTCCCTCACATAGGTACGTCTAGAACAAAGTCGCATCGTATGCGCCCGTTACTCTAATACTATATATTGGGTCACAAATATATGGACAGACTGGCCTCATAGCTTAGTTGGTAGTAACCCTGCTTTCAGCGCTACAGGTCGTGGGTTCGATTCCCACCCAGGACAAATATTTACGTGACGAGAATTGGTGTTTATTCTGTCTGGGTGTTAATATGTATTTATAAAAAAAGTTTATAACTATTATATCAGTTGTCTGATTTTCGTGACACAAGCTATGCTTAGCTTACTTTGGGGTTAGATGGCGCTGTGTGAAATGTCCACCAATATTTATTTATTATTATACAATATATATTTCGTCTACTCTATTTTCTGTTCTAGAATCTTACTGGAATCGCTAAAAATAATGAATTGAAACTACATAAAAGTAATAAAAAAAAAACTACAAATTGCTCATCATGATTCCTCTGCTCTTGCGCTTTGAGACAATGCATTACCAACCGACGAAGTTATCGCGCGCTCTTCGTCATTTTCGACAAGTTTACGGAATCTGTGCAATAAATAATCGGTTATCTGTTACAGCCCAAAAGACAGCGAGACATGGGTTACGTAACAATCCGGAAGCGACAGCAAGACACACATCTGGAGACCTCTATTCCTGCCGGTATTATATTTTCCATTACGGTTTTGATTATAATTTGTCTTCTTCTTGACTCCCTTCCCGAGAGCGTATTTGCCCAGTGCTGACTCCGAGTTTCAGACAGGAGGTCGCTGGTTCAAATCCCGACGGGCACCAGTGTACGCTTGATAAATTAATGTGCACAATACCACGTTCTCAAAACGGTGAAAGGATCATGAGGAAATCGACATGTTCTAGAACCAAAATATTTACAAAATAATTATAAGTATTATCGTATATATACTTGTCTGGTTTCCATGATACAAGCTATTCTTAGCTTAGTTTCGGGATAGATGGCGCTGTGATGTGTCCACCGATATTTATTTATTACTCGCTGCGCCCCGCGGTGAATAAGTAATCCCACGGTAACTGTACATGTTTGCTTGATAAAAAGTAGCCTATGTATTGTTCCAGATTATAATCTATATATGTGCCAAATTTCATCCATATCTGTTCAGCAATTCCGGCGTGTATTTTCTTCTTTCTTTCTATCCATCCAAACTTTCGCATTTATAATATTAATAAGATAAAAAGGATTGAATCAACAACCATTCGCCAGATGCCAAACTAGCATAGATGTCTGTAAAAATATATAATGAATTATTTCCAGAAGCAGAAGCCCAGCTGACTCTCCAACAGGAACGAGAGCTCGACAAAGAGAACGTCCCCGAAAATATGCAAGAAACATTCATAATGAGAGAAACCGGGAAAAGCTTGACGGAACTGCTTCAAGAGGCTGGTATTGCGGATATTGTGCAAGGTGAAGAGGAGGCAACTTTCGTAGCGCCGGCCGCGGTGAAGTCACAGGTGCGGGGCTCCCGCGCCGCGCCGGGCGCCTCCCGCGACTCCGAGACGCCGCTCGGCAGCCTCGACAGGACCAAGGTGTCACTCGGCGAGTCCGAGGAGTCCACCGAGTCGCGCAGGTTCATAAGGTACATACTAGCTGTTGCCCGCGACGACGTCCGCGTGGAATTCCGTTTTATCACGCACCCCTATTTTACCCCTCGGAAAAGTAGCCTAAGTTACTCCTTGTTACATCAGCTATCTGCCAGTGAAAGTCACCCCCACCTCCGAATAAAGTTATACAAGTTAATAATATAACATTTGAGAAGTAATAAGACTTTTTTAAGTACTATAAATATGTAAGTACAACCAGATGTATTCGCAGCTGGTCAAATTACAGTCACTTGTGATATACCACCTTCACAGTTATTGGCGTATCCGATACGACTTGGGTCTTGAATTAACTAAGTAGGGGAGGGCCCAATTCGTATTGCTTGTTACGGGCAGACTTAACCACTTACACCATGCGGGCCATCTATTAGTTCCGTGACGCCATCAAATAAAAAATATCACATAAAGTAAGAAGCAGGGAATGGGCATTTTTTAAATTGGCCATTATGTTGCAGGAACGAATGGGGAACTGAAGGCACTATGAGGAAAATACTGATTGCAATGAAACAAGGGTTGAAGCCAATTACAGTGAAGACTCTTACTTCCAAAGGGCCAGTGCTATCAGGATATAATCGGTTGATTGCGGCCCGATGCTTTTCTTCGATACTGAGTGAGTATGAACCTGTTTATGGAAGAAAATTGAATGCGTGCGTCGGCGCACCCATTCGCACTTTAGAATTCACTCTTGTATGCTCGTTCGCAGTCTAAGAATATAAAGAGCGAAGTGCTCTCGGAAAAGTAGCCTTAGTTACTCTTTGTTACATCAGCTATCTGCCAGTGTAAGTGCCGTCAAAATCGATCCAGCCATTTCAGAGATTAACAAACAGACAAAACATTGTAAAAAATGTTGTTTTGGTATATGTACCGTGTATACATCCATATGCACTTAGTAAAATGCGGTTATTTTAATATGACAAACAGACACACCAATTTTATTTATTTGTATAGATTGATCACTATTATAACAGGCGCTAACCAGTGTATGATGAGCTCCGATGACGTACAGTTGGTTGTAGTAGTGACTTACGACGGCTGGAGCTGGTTTAGTTTCATTTGCGAAGAATTACTTGACTGGCCTCACAGCTCAGTTGGTAGTAACCCTGCCTTGTGCGCTGTACGTCGTGGGTTCGATTCCCACCCAGGGCAAACATTGTTTAGTGTTCTGTGGCTGGGTGCTGATGTTTATATGTATGTATTTACAAAAAAAGTATTATATCAGTCGTCTGGTTTCTTTGATACAATATGCTTAGCTTACTTTGGGGCTAGATGGCACTGTGTGAAATGTCCCCAATATTTATTTATTATTTAACTCCTGGTCGTTTATGCACTATTACCACAATTTAATTTTTATTTATTAAGACTCAGACGACAGTTACGCCACATCTTTACTCCTCGAAGGCGTGGAGGGAAGTTATCCCACCATACCCATTTCTGCCGCCAAGCAGGAATGCATTCGCATTACTGTGTTCCGGTTGAAAGGTGTGGTTGCCGGTGAAATTACAGGCACATCAGACATGTCACTACACTTCTCAGTTACGGGCGCATATGCAACTTGGGTCTTCCTGTACCTAAGTGGGGGAAGACCCAATTTGTATTGCTTGTTATGGGCACCACTTCATCTGTCGTTCCGTAACTGTTTTTGATATTCAGAGTAAATATATACCTAGAAAATATTTGTATGTTTCAGAGTTGAAGCAGCACCAATTCATAACCGTCCAAAAATGTCCAGGCACATTAGAAATAGAAGACATTGGATTAGGACCGAAAATTTACTAAGTCCATTTAATACAATTTCCGACAATATGCAAATGTTGAATTGCAAATTGTCCTGATGTTTGTAAGTGAAAATGTTAATTTTTCAGTTTTTTTCGATTATATTTGTTTATAAACTTTTTGAGATTTTAATGATTATATTAGTTAATTATTTCTATTTGTTTTATTGAAAGCCCAAACTGATATGAACAATTTATTTTGAATAATTTGTATACATGATATGGATTTCTGTACAACTTTATACAACTCATTCAACTAGATTTCAAGTCAAACTAGACATTTTATATGAGTAGCTTATTTAGGTTGTGGCTTATTGATATATACACTCTAAATAGCGTGAATGGAAGCTGTACAATAAACAGTTGACTTATTATTAATTTATTTTAACTTATAATACTTACAGTCATTAAATTACACATTTATGGAATTGGAATATTTATGAGTAAACTACTTACACTTATTAATACATTTAGGACCGTAGATAACTTTACACATAGTAGTAAACTTAAGATAGATTTAAAAACAATTTGGAGTTTTCCTAACTTGGTATAAAGCCATATCACTATTTTATACAAAATCAGTCTCCTACTATTATGTTGCCGAGCTCTGCCACGTCGTAGATGTTTCAAACCGACTTAACAAATGTAAAAGGCAGTAATGCGTTGTAACAGGACGAACACAGCACTGGACGTTTAGTTAATGTGATTGCAAAAATTATGTAAAGTAAGTCACGCAGTTCGTTCGCGTCACTTCAACAAACATCAACTAATTAACACTATGTCGCCCGTTCACTTCAGAAACAACCTCAAACACACCTCAGTGTTTCACAGCCTTGCTACAGTCGTTCCAAGCTCACTCAACTTTACTACGTAGTACTTTTTACAGTCTGTTTATTATTTAGGAATGACAATAAGTTATAGCTACCGTTATTTCTTACGACAATTTAAGAAATAGATTAATATATTAAAACATTATCATAAAATAAATGTTCATGAGGCAAAATGACAAGACAAATTTTTTTTGTACAAATAATAATTAAATAAAAATTCGAAGCCAATGCTAAAATTAACACACCGCGGCTTAAAATTCATAAAGCCAGAGGTAAAATTAAATATTAATCAAATTACTTTTGTTTCAAAAACAAAATGTAGAAAAACAAACCGGTGATATATCACAGATCACTCAGGACATATGGATCGTATCCCTCATATGTACCAGCTGATTGATTCACCCGACACACAATGAGGGTATAAGCAAAACGATATTATAACCATTTAACCACCGTTTCTCCATCAGTAGCAGTTAAGGAGGTAACACACCCCAAAACAATAAGGAGGCGCATTTCATAGTTACTACCTTCTGACCGCAAACTGGCCAAAACCCTAGCACATGCTCTTTATGCGCTGTAGATATAAGATATTACCGCTCAGCGCGTTGAACGCAGAGAGAGAGAGACACGTGTCTAGGGCACGAGGGAGTCGCTATCGTAGTTGATGCTCTCAAAGTAGAGCTGGGGCTTGTTGTTCCACAGATGGTTGGTCCCGTCCTCGTAGAGGATGGACCGGGTGAGCTCTAGAGCGAGGTTGTCGTGCGGCGGGGAGGGGGCGGGTCGCAGGCTGGCGGGCAGCGGGCGCGTGCGCACGCGCAGCAGCGGCGCCAGCCGCGTCGTGCGCGCCACGTACTCCGCGACCAGCGACTCCCCGACCCTCTGTCAACCAAAACAACATTACCAGGACACCGTGTCGCTACCACACCACGCCACCACGCCACGCCACCCTGCCCAACGGTGCTCTTCTTGTAAGCGTCCATCAAACCTCTGGCGGCCAAACGTTACCGGGACCGCAACACCCGAGTGCGTGTCGCTGTATCAACGAGTCTACGGTTTACTGACTTGTCGATATTAAACTGTCGACAATGGTTTAGTGCGACTGTACGGTTAATGATTGTTGTTTTTATGATTTTGTGTCAGGTGTTATTTCAGAGACAATGATTGTGCGTTTTCGAAGTCTGTGTAAAGATTCAGAGAAAGGGGTTTTTGTAGTTTATGATTAAAATTTGGTTTCATAGCCAAAATGTACAACATGGCCGTAATAATTTGGATTCTAAATTTTATATGAATAGCATTTCAGATGTGTCGGATTCGGGGCAAAAGTGTGAAGTATTGAACATTAATAATGATTTCCATTTCTCGTATTCGTTTAGGGCACAGATATGAACGTAGAAATAAATTTAAAAATATAATACGGAAATAATGCTCATAAAAGTGGTTTTTCACCTATCTTGTGACTCTGTTATGTTATGTCATCAAATTTTATATTTCTTTGAGTATTGTCATTGTCAGTTGTCAAGTTTCATCGTCACAATTCGAAGCCAACGTTTTTGGCGGGACTTGTTTGTTGGAGACTTCGATAGTTTTTTCCCCTCTAGTGTATTTGAAATATCAAAGAAAAATGTTTTATCCAGTTGCATCCCTGAAAAAGGGTGGTAGATTCTATTTATGTTGGGTAGCCGACTCGTGGCCTTTGCGTTTTGCCACAATTACTCATCGACAACTGTGGTCGCAAGATGTACGAAAAATATGGTAAGAAATTACATATACTACTTATAACCAGCGCGGTAACCACGTTTATTCATCAATTTACACTCATGAATTCGGAAAGATTATATACCATATATACCTGAGCAATTTGGTTTATTTTTCAGCGATTATATATTAGAGTTTATGACAAACGAGTCTGGGCGTCCGGACCATAGGTTTTCGCTTCGCCTCAGCTCGCAGTTGATGCGAGGATTGGTTAGGATTTACCAGAAGAAAGTCAACGTATTCTTGAGTAAGTTTTTGGCAAACAACATTGAAAAAATAAGTATATACCAGCGTAACTACCATATATGGACAACTGAAGTAATGCCTACATTTTTTTCAGGTGATTTGTGTATGTTAAACGCTAACGTTACGAAGCATGTTAATAGAAAGTGAGTATTGTCTTTTATTCATTGTGACCATTCCATCGGTAAAAACTTGAATATTAATATTGGTGGATGTGTCACACAGTGCCATCTAGCCGCAAAGTAAACAAAACTTGTACACTGGAAATTATTTTCAGATTCATTATCCCAAAAGCCCATGTTGTTCGTCCAGTATCACAACCTCGACTACAAGTAACCGAGCAAATACCTCAGATCACTGTGTCAGAAGAGCCAGAAACTGAGCAGAGGCTTGAAGAAATTTATCAAGTATGTAATGTGTACGGCAATGTGATGGTGTCATTTTATTTTATATATTTTTTGGTAACTATAAGTTTAAATTAACAAAATATTGAAGTGCACCTATCAAAATGTTCCAATGACCTTGAGACCTGAAGATGGAATGTCTCATTTGCTTGTAATCTTACTAGCCCCTATATTCTTTTAAATGAGACACAGCACTGTGGTGCTGTAGCTAATTAATAGTACATAAATAATAAATTTATGTTTGAAATGATCACCAGAAATCTTAGTGTTGCCTTTTCAGATTATTTCCTTAAATTAAATCTATATTTTCATATACTACATATTTTATTTTTGTTGCATAACTTCATACATTTAATGTGTGACAAGTTATAATGATTGTTTTAGTATTATAAATATTGTATTTGTAATGTTAATTTGATATTTAATAATTCTCAATAAAGTATCATAAAAATCTGTGATTTTAGTATTTTAAATATCACCAGATGAATAGTTTCATTACAACAGAACTAATATATAAAAAAAAACGTTTGTGATTTGATATTTAGTAGTTAACTTATTATATATAATTTCAGAAAAGCGGACATGTTGTTACTGACATACAAGATATCACACTCAAAGAGGCAACAATACCAGAGCTTCAACTCTTGCCAACTGTAAGTTTGTCTGCAAAGTTAAATAACTGTAATTAAATATAACTTTCATAATTAAGGCTCCAGAGCTATGTGATAGGAACACTGCCTGCAAAGCGAGTGTACCCGGTTCGATTTCTGGTCCAAGCAGACATTTTTGTGATACTGGTGACAGTTCTGATTGCTATTCCATAGGCGTTTTTTAGGTACTATGACTAGTGATCACGCTCCGGTTTTGCACAGGTAGCAGAGCATATAGCCTAAAAAACATGGTTCAATAATTTAAAAAGGACAATTAACTATTGGTTAATGCGCGCAAGCCAGTAAAGCTCCCAGTCGGCATGTTTTTTTTTTCAATATCTACCACAATTATCATCATATTTCAGCCGACTTTCACAAAACCATAATAATATTCTTAAACCTGTCTCAGAATCACTCCATCCATTGGTGAAAATGAGTATTATGAATGACTATGCTTTTTTTAATGTGTAAACAGTTATAGAATGCGCCTTCGGCCCACCTGGTGTTAAGTGGTAACCTCGGTACATAACCGATGCAGCTTGGGTCGTCCCCTACTAGGTACGGCAAGACCCAAGTCGCCCAAGGCCGGTGAAATTGCAGGTGCATGAGATGTACCTTCCCCGTCTTGGGGTGATGGACGCAACGCAATGCGACTTCACTCCTCCCGTACTTTGGTGGAGAGGACTTGAGTATTACTATTCCATCGAGGAGGCCGTCAGCTCTTTTCGTCACTTAAATCAAATAAAAATGATGTTTTTTTTTTTTTTAATTACTATAGGCTCACATTTGACCGCAATCTCACCTGATGTTAAGTGACGATGCGGTCTACGATGTAGCATGCGCGCCTAGAAAATACCTATTCACTCTCCTCTTGAAGACCTCCAGATTATAGTTCTCGGGAAATACAGACGCAGGCAAGGAGTTCCACTCTTGTAAAATGTGAAGTGCATTGACGATGATTGTTTATGATCAGGATGGTTTCGGTGAGGAGCAAGCGGTGGGAGTAGACCGGACGATGGAGATGATGATGTTCCCCGCGGAGGCGACCGCGCACGCCAGCGCGCTCGACATCACCGGGCTCGAGCTCACCGACCGGTCGCACGAGCACGCGCGGACGCTGCGCGAGCGCCGCATGGAGTGCTTCACAGAACATGACGTCACACTCTTCAGGAAATGTACGTTTGCACACACGTTGTATGAAAATGTAGTATTCATACTTGCTGGTCTGTAGAAAAATACACAAGATGGACGAATATCTGTCGGTTATCTGAATGTGATGCCACATTGCCACATTACAACAAACGTCACAGACATTTTTGCAGAGTTATCACTTAATGTAGGCCCTATAATATTAATAAACCTGACTTTTTTTTTCTAGCTGCTGCAGAGGAAACGGTGCCTGAATTTGGTAAAGGTAAAAAACTTAAACTATCCTACTTATAGATATCAAATAAGTATACTATCAAATATTGCCAACTCCTCTACAATGACCATATTCCTGCAGATATTTCCGAAATCCCTGATATCCCGATTCCGGAACCACACATCCTTCCGCAAGACCAGTAAGTTATTTTATAGTCCTAAAGTCATTTGCTTCCCAGTTTGATTCGCCTCTGGTATGGAAGCTCATTCCGAGGACGAACTCCCTTTTAGTTATTAAGTACTAACATTTGTTTAAATTGATTATATTTTATGTTACTAATATCTTTTTTTTATGTTGTTTGAATAAACAAATTTATTATTAATATGTATATTAAAACGAGTCATTCAGGTAAGGAAGCTGAAATGAAATTGAAATGAAATTTATTTTCGCCAACAAACATTATTAAATTTAAAAATGCATTAAAAATACAAACGTAGCATACACATAAAACATTTAAACATTTTTTTTGTTTGGAAACACATTGGTACCCAAACTAGGATCACCTGTGTTATGGCGTACCAATGCCCTCCGCCGGGTTAAGTGACTGTTACATAGTTTTACAATAAAATTAAAACATAAAAAAATTATTACTATGACTTCCTTTCTAGCTGAAAGTATCACTTTCGACCTAGATGGTCTTTTGTAGTTACAAGAGATAATAAACATCTGATTTGACAAATTGGTGTGTCTCTGGTCTGTCTGTACGTTTTTCACGCTGCAACGGAGCAACGGATCGATTTGACTTTTTTACCTTAGACATAGTTTATGGGTCGGCGTGCTAGTGCTATATTCTGAAGAAATTGCATGGTAAGTGGAATACAAGAAGTCGAGGGATATACATAATCTTTTGGCAGTATACACAATCTAAGCACTTAAATTTAACTTAAACGCTTAGTTTACAAAAACAATATTGTGGATATGAAATGTTGAAGCTGTTTTAGACACACCCATTGGCCTCCACTAGGCTGGGCCTGTATTTTAGACGCCAAAATTCAGGTTTGTTAAGGTATGGTTACGCCTCTTTCAAATGAATAAACACCGTAACTTAAAACCAATAAGCTTAAATTAAATATTTAAAACCTTACCCGCTTTCTACCATATTTGGCAAAGGCAAACTGTAGTTTCAGACTGAACATTATGTCGTGGACCAAGTGATTTATCAGAGCATTATACATAATGCCCGGGCAATATGAAACTTATAATGAACTTGTCTACAAAGATCGAAATCACTTGCTTAGATTAGGGCATTATTTTAATATTATCTTGAAGCAATGTGTGGTGTTATGATGTATTTATCTGTAGGGTGGCAATCGACAAGGAGCATGTAGAGAGATGGGAGGAGCCTATAGAAGCCGCAGCTGTTGCACAGCTTGAAGAGATTGAATTGGAGGTAAGGAAAATGAGATGAGTCCGTCTGATAGTTTAAGTTTACACACGACAGCAATTTTGGAGAAGTACCACACCTGGTAATCTGCCGCCAAGCAGTGATGTATACGTGTTACTGTGCTCCAGTTGAAAAGATATGGTTGCCGGTGGAATTACAGGCTCTTGAGACATTTCACCTTTAAGTCTCAGAGAGTACGATTCGAATTGTGTAGCTAAGCAGGGGAGGACCTTATATCGTATTACTTGTTATGGGCAGAAGTTACCATTAAATTAACACCAGGTGAGTCATCGCTCGTTTCGTAACTTTATAACATAAAAATTTTAGGAACTGGAGGCAGAACCTCAGCCGAAACGTCGCAGGGTCAGGAAACTTATCATCGACAAGAAGACCAAAATCGACGCGAATACACTGCGGGCTCGGATCCAAAACACTCACGTGGAGCTACGATGCGAGGTGAGCAGTTTTATTTTAGTCTCTTATCTATACAAATAAATAAAATTGGAGTGTCTGTTTGTAATATTAAAATAACCGCTATTTACTAAGTGCATATGGATGTATACAAGGTACATATACCAAAACAACATTTTTTTACAATTTTTGTCTGTCTGTCTGTTTGTTCCGGCTAATCTCTGAAATGGCTGGACCGATTTTGACGGGACTTTCACTGGCAGATAGCTGATATAACAAGGAGTAACTTAGGCTGTTTTTCCGAGGGGTAAAATAGGGGTGCGTGATAAAACCGAATTCCACGCGGCGAAGTCGCGGACCACATTTTCAAAATAAATTGACAGTGAAAATGTTTCGACGCAGGTCCCCTTGACGTCACTGGATGATCAGTAACACGAAATAATTTCCGAATGATTTTCCGTACGTTATATCCAAATAAAAAAGAACTTTATTTATGAAGAAATAGGTCGGAAACATCAATAAGTAATATTAAAAACCATAAGGTCACGCGTACCTAATTATCGCTCATGTTGATGCCTGTTCAAACCCTATCCGACTCTCCATGAGAAAGAACTCTAAGAAACCCCTATAGAAGATATTCCTTTTTTTCTCGATCACGATCCTTTTAACAATTTAAGTAGGTATCCAACCAAATTGGAATTAAGTTTCAGATTTAAAAACTAACCTTCGTTAAATTAGGTGGAAAAATAATTTGTAATGAGAATTTGTCTAATATTCTTAGGAGTCAGAAGTTATTTTTGTAATAATAAATAAATAAGTATTGAGTTGATATAAGTTTTTACATGAAAATGAAAAAAAATTGAGGGTTTTGTAACCAGTAGAAGTCAGTAGTGTCGGTAGTTTCACTCATAGACCAGTTAAATCTCACTCTATTCATTGTGAGAAATTAATTGATTCGTGTGAAATTCGCTTTTTGAATACGCCCGCGATTGTAACATATCTAATCTAACAGACCTATCGATGTTTTCAAGCCATTTCTTTATGAATACTGACAAATACTATTTGACTTTGACTTTTATTACTATGTGGGTAGTTTGAAGTTTTTTCCATTTGCCATTTCGCTGTCCTCTTGAATGACATAAAATATCATTTATGGCTAGGCTGTGGGTATAGATTGTCAGTTTCCTAAAGGGTAAATTCACTTAGCTGTGTAAAGTAAATTTTAGTGCTAAATTCCGACAATAGGTATCTGATTCACTCGTTACTGTAATTATTCTGTCATAAGCCATAATATAATACAGCGAAGTGGTGGCAGTTAGACCGATTTTGCTAGCGTTTGGTGTATATTTAGAGATATTAGACAAACTGGGGCCGCAGTTTATGACGTTATTTGTTCGCAATTTCAGGACAGTTCGTACGATACAATAGAAATCCGAGTGCCGGTAGAAGTGTACCTACGGCGTCCGTGCCACGCCGGCGCCTCGGTGCGCTCCAACCTCGGCTCGGAAATCACTCGGCTGTTTATGAGAAATCTCGGCGTGGTGCACCGGTCGACGTCGGTTGAAAAGGCCTTCCAGGTATGCTGTGTTTAAATTTTCTGTATTTTATTTGGAATTTATATGCGTTTTTTTGTTGCTATTTATATGGATGCTGAAAATAAGTGCTCTCTCATAATTTGTTTTGAACTGCCTTCTTGCCGGTAAACGGGTATTCCGTTATCATTTCAAAACTGTTACAGCGTTTCTGACATCGATTTTGTAAATTTATGCCTTTTTGCAGTGAATTAATCTTGTTTTCAGAAGTTTTAAGTCTCATGTATAACAAAATATCAAAAGTATCAAACACAAATCATTGGTGGACATTTCTCACAGCGCCATCTAGCCCCAAAATAAACAAAGCATAGCTTGTATATGGCAATAAGACAACTGTTTTTTTTTTTGTAAATACGTATTAACTTTCAGAATAACACAACATAAATCCATGTTCGTCACACAAATGTTTGTCTTAGTACCGAACCCACGGCCTCCAGCGCAGAAGGCACAGTTACTACCAACTGAGCTGTGAGGCCAGTCAAATAGAATAGATGGCTGGTTGATTGGTCGGCCAGATCATCGTCCCATCCACGCGCTGTGTCAAATGTACTAACGATATTTATTTATTATTGCAGGAAGAAATAATGTACCGTCCACAAAGGCCACGCATTGTATCGGAGCTCGAACGAGTAGAAGAAGTCGAGCAACCGCCTGCTCCCGAAGAAGAGCGTCCGACGGAACCCATGGAGGCTGTCGAACCCCACCCGGATATCCAGGCGAGGAAGCGTACCTCCTTGAGCGAGACTAGCCCGAGTGTGAGTATTTTTTTTATTGTCTCTGGTGGCGGAACTGCCTGACGGCCCACCCGATGTTAAGTGGTAACCGTCGCCCATAGACAACAATACGACTCAAGTCCTCTCCACCAAAGTACGAGATGACCTAAGTCGCATTGCGTTGCGTCCATCACCCCGAGACGGGGATGTTACGTCTCACGCGCCTGCAATTTCACCGGCATCCACTCCCTTCCACTGGAACACAGCAATACGAGTGCATCACTGCTTGGCGGCAGATTACCAGGTGTGGTGGCAGTACTTCTCCGGGCGAACTTAGCACAAGTTCTACTGCTGCTTTGGGTTGCTCCTTTCGCACCACACGGGGACACGTGTAGGGATTCAAGGAGAATCACTTACGGACGCGATAAACTTGGTCCCCCAAATTTATGACTACAAAAAAGTTTTGTATGAGATTAAGTTAGGTACTGAACGAGCTGATGGCCCACCTGGTGTTAAGTGGTAACCTCTGCCCATAACACGCAATACGAATTGGGTTCTCCCTCACATAGGTACGTCTAGAACAAAGTCGCATCGTATGCGCCCGTTACTCTAAGACTATATATTGGGTCACAAATATATGGACAGACTGGCCTCATAGCTTAGTTGGTAGTAACCCTGCTTTCAGCGCTACAGGTCGTGGGTTCGATTCCCATCCAGGACAAACATTTACGTGACGAGAATTGGTGTTTATCCTGTCTGGGTGTTAATATGTATTTATAAAAAAAGTTTATAACTATTATATCAGTTGTCTGATTTTCGTGACACAAGCTATGCTTAGCTTACTTTGGGGTTAGATGGCGCTGTGTGAAATGTCCACCAATATTTATTTATTGTTATACAATATATATTTCGTCTACTCTATTTTATGTTCTAGAATCTTACTGGAATTGCTAAAAATAATGAATTGAAACTACATAAATGTAATAAAAAAAAAACTACAAATTGCTCATCATGATTCCTCTGCTCTTGCGCTTTGAGACAATGCATTACCAACCGACGAAGTTATCGCGCGCTCTTCGTCATTTTCGACAAGTTTACGGAATCTGTGCAATAAATAATCGGTTATCTGTTACAGCCCAAAAGACAGCGAGACATGGGTTACGTAACAATCCGGAAGCGACAGCAAGACACACGTCTGGAGACCTCTATTCCTGCCGGTATTATATTTTACAATATTTTATTTTTTTATGGCTTTGATTTTGATTATAGTTATCGTCTTTTGACTCCCTTACCGAGAGCGTATTTGCCCAGTGCTGACTCCGAGTTTCAGACAGGAGGTCGCTGGTTCAAATCCCGACGGGCACCAGTGTACGCTTGATAAATTAATGTGCACAATACCACGTTCTCAAAACGGTGAAAATCGGCATGTTCTAGAACCAAAATATTTACAAAATAATTATAAGTATTATCGTATATATACTTGTCTGGTTTCCATGATACAAGCTATTCTTAGCTTACTTTGGGGATAGATGGCGCTGTTATGTGTCCACCGATATTTATTTATTACTCGCTGCGCCCCGCGGTGAATAAGTAATCCCACGGTAACTGTACATGTTTGCTTGATCAAAAGTAGCCTATGTATTGTTCCAGATTATAATCTATATATGTGCCAAATTTCATCCATATCTGTTCAGCAATTCCGGCGTGTATTTTCTTCTTTCTTTCCATCTATCCAAACTTTCGCATTTATAATATTAATAAGATAAAAAGGATTGAATCAGCAACCATTCGCCAGATGCCAAACTAGCATAGATGTCTGTAAAAATATATAATGAATTATTTCCAGAAGCAGAAGCCCAGTTGACTCTCCAACAGGAACGAGAGCTCGACAAAGAGAACGTCCCCGAAAATATGCAAGAGACATTCATAATGAGAGAAACCGGGAAAAGCTTGACGGAACTGCTTCAAGAGGCTGGTATTGCGGATATTGTGCAAGGTCAAGAGGAGGCAACTTTCGTAGCGCCGGCCGCGGTGACGTCACAGGTGCGGGGCTCCCGCGCCGCGCCGGGCGCCTCCCGCGACTCCGAGACGCCGCTCGGCAGCCTCGACAGGACCAAGGTGTCACTCGGCGAGTCCGAGGAGTCCACCGAGTCGCGCAGGTTCATAAGGTACATACTAGCTGTTGCCCGCGACGCCGTCCGCGTGGAATTCCGTTTTATCGCCCACCCCTATTTTACCCCTCTGAAAAGTAGCCTAAGTTACTCCTTGTTACATCAGCCATCTGCCAGTGAAAGTCACCCCCACCTCCGAATAAAGTTATACAAGTTAATAATATAACATTTGAGAAGTAATAAGACTTTTTTAAGTACTATAAATATGTAAGTACAACCAGATGTATTCGCAGCTGGTCAAATTACAGTCACTTGTGATATACCACCTTCACAGTTATTGGCGTATCCGATACGACTCGGGTCTTGAATTAACTAAGTAGGGGAGGGCCCAATTCGTATTGCTTGTTACGGGCAGACTTAACCACTTACACCATGCGGGCCATCTATTAGTTCCGTGACGCCATCAAATAAAAAATATCACATAAAGTAAGAAGCAGGGAATGGGCATTTTTTAAATTGGCCATTATGTTGCAGGAACGAATGGGGAACTGAAGGCACTATGAGGAAAATACTGATTGCAATGAAACAAGGGTTGAAGCCAATTACAGTGAAGACTCTTACTTCCAAAGGGCCAGTGCTATCAGGATATAATCGGTTGATTGCGGCCCGATGCTTTTCTTCGATACTGAGTGAGTATGAACCTGTTTATGGAAGAAAATTGAATGCGTGCGTCGGCGCACCCATTCGCACTTTAGAATTCACTCTTGTATGCTCGTTCGCAGTCTAAGAATATAAAGAGCGAAGTGCTCTCGGAAAAGTAGCCTTAGTTACTCTTTGTTACATCAGCTATCTGCCAGTGTAAGTGCCGTCAAAATCGATCCAGCCATTTCAGAGATTAACAAACAGACAAAACATTGTAAAAAATGTTGTTTTGGTATATGTACCGTGTATACATCCATATGCACTTAGTAAAATGCGGTTATTTTAATATGACAAACAGACACACCAATTTTATTTATTTGTATAGATTGATCACTATTATAACAGGCGCTAACCAGTGTATGATGAGCTCCGATGACGTACAGTTGGTTGTAGTAGTGACTTACGACGGCTGGAGCTGGTTTAGTTTCATTTGCGAAGAATTACTTGACTGGCCTCACAGCTCAGTTGGTAGTAACCCTGCCTTGTGCGCTGTACGTCGTGGGTTCGATTCCCACCCAGGGCAAACATTGTTTAGTGTTTGTTCTGTGTCTGGGTGTTGATGTTTATTATATGTATGTATTTACAAAAAGTATTATATCAGTCGTCTGGTTTCTTTGATACAATATGCTTAGCTTACTTTGGGGCTAGATGGCACTGTGTGAAATGTCCCCAATATTTATTAATTATTTAACTCCTGGTCGTTTATGCACTATTACCACAATTTAATTTTTATTTATTAAGACTCAGACGACAGTTACGCCACATCTTTACTCCTCGAAGGCGTGGAGGGAAGTTATCCCACCATACCCATTTCTGCCGCCAAGCAGGAATGCATTCGCATTACTGTGTTCCGGTTGAAAGGTGTGGTTGCCGGTGAAATTACAGGCACATCAGACATGTCACTACACTTCTCAGTTACGGGCGCATATGCAACTTGGGTCATCCTGTACCTAAGTGGGGGAAGACCCAATTTGTATTGCTTGTTATGGGCACCACTTCATCTGTCGTTCCGTAACTGTTGTTGATATTCAGAGTAAATATATACCTAGAAAATATTTGTATGTTTCAGAGTTGAAGCAGCACCAATTCATAACCGTCCAAAAATGTCCAGGCACATTAGAAATAGAAGACATTGGATTAGGACCGAAAATTTACTAAGTCCATTTAATACAATTTCCGACAATATGCAAATGTTGAATTGCAAATTGTCCTGATGTTTGTAAGTGAAAATGTTAATTTTTCAGTTTTTTTCGATTATATTTGTTTATAAACTTTTTGAGATTTTAATGATTATATTAGTTAATTATTTCTATTTGTTTTATTGAAAGCCCAAACTGATATGAACAATTTATTTTGAATAATTTGTATACATGATATGGATTTCTGTACAACTTTATACAACTCATTCAACTAGATTTCAAGTGAACTAGACATTTTATATGAGTAGCTTATTTAGGTTGTGTCTTATTGATATATACACTCTAAATAGCGTGAATGGAAGCTGTACAATAAACAGTTGACTTATTATTAATTTATTTTAACTTATAATACTTACAGTCATTAAATTACACATTTATGGAATTGGAATATTTATGAGTAAACTACTTACACTTATTAATACATTTAGGACCGTAGATAACTTTACACATAGTAGTAAACTTAAGATAGATTTAAAAACAATTTGGAGTTTTCCTAACTTGGTATAAAGCCATATCACTATTTTATACAAAATCAGTCTCCTACTATTATGTTGCCGAGCTCTGCCACGTCGTAGATGTTTCAAACCGACTTAACAAATGTAAAAGGCAGTAATGCGTTGTAACAGGACGAACACAGCACTGGACGTTTAGTTAATGTGATTGCAAAAATTATGTAAAGTAAGTCACGCAGTTCGTTCGCGTCACTTCAACAAACATCAACTAATTAACACTATGTCGCCCGTTCACTTCAGAAACAACCTCAAACACACCTCAGTGTTTCACAGCCTTGCTACAGTCGTTCCAAGCTCACTCAACTTTACTACGTAGTACTTTTTACAGTCTGTTTATTATTTAGGAATGACAATAAGTTATAGCTACCGTTATTTCTTACGACAATTTAAGAAATAGATTAATATATTAAAACATTATCATAAAGGTTCATGAGGCAAAATGACAAGACAATTTTTTTTTTTGTACAAATAATAATTAAATAAAAATTCGAAGCCAATGCTAAAATTAACACACCGCGGCTTAAAATTCATAAAGCCAGAGGTAAAATTAAATATTAATCAAATTACTTTTGTTTGAAAAACAAAATGTAGAAAACAAACCGGTGATATATCACAGATCACTCAGGACATATGGATCGTATCCCTCGTATGTACCAGCTGATTGATTCACCCGACACACAATGAGGGTATAAGCAAAACGATATTATAACCATTTAACCGCCGTTTCTCCATCAGCAGGAGGTAAGGAGGTAACATACGCCCCAAAACAATAAGGAGGCGCATTTCATAGTTACTAACTTCTGACCGCAAACTGGCCAAAACCCTAGCACACGCTCTTTATGCGCTGTAGATATACGATATTACCGCTCAGCGTGATGAACGCAGAGAGAGAGAGAGAGACACGTGTCTAGGGCACGAGGGAGTCGCTATCGTAGTTGATGCTCTCAAAGTAGAGCTGGGGCTTGTTGTTCCACAGATGGTTGGTCCCGTCCTCGTAGAGGATGGACCGGGTGAGCTCTAGAGCGAGGTTGTCGTGCGGCGGGGAGGGGGCGGGTCGCAGGCTGGCGGGCAGCGGGCGCGTGCGCACGCGCAGCAGCGGCGCCAGCCGCGTCGTGCGCGCCACGTACTCCGCGACCAGCGACTCCCCGACCCTCTGTCAACCAAAACAACATTACCAGCACACCGTGTCGCTACCACACCACGCCACCACGCCACGCCACCCTGCCCAAGGTGCTCTTCTTGTAAGCGTCCATCAAACCTCTGGCGGCCAAACGTTACCGGGACCGCAACACCCGAGTGCGTGTCGCTGTATCAACGAGTCTACGGCCGCACATTGGGGCCCAACAGGAACTTGGAGGCCTGAGTTCGAATTTCTTTATAGTCCTGTTGATCTAAAGAATAACCTACTTATCCTCTTATTTTTCTTGCGTTTCAGGAAGGAAAATCTGAATACCTCGAGGGTTTACTCGAAGCGACAAAGGAACTCTCCAACATTGACCGCTCGAATATTTTCTACCACCTGCTCGTAACCTACTGTAAATCCGACGAAACCGACAAAGCCCTCGGATTGTGGACTTTGCTCCAAGAGGAATCCGAAATTCCTAGTGACCAATTCCTAATTTGCCTTGGAAACCACCTTAGGTCGAAGAACAAACCGGTACCCTTCGTCATCCCCAATGACAACAGTAGTCAATCAAAACAGGAAAATGTCATTGAAAAAGTTACCTCTCAAAAGAAACCGAAACAACTCACTAAAGTTGACGTCACGGGATCTGTCGAGGCGGCGATTCAGAGCGGAGAATTGACTAAAGCTATGGACATTGCCATCAAATCCATTAAGGATGGCGTAATCCCCAAACCGAATGCACTGAAATACCTGCTCAGAAATATGGCTCAGAAAGGCTACGTCGAAGAGATTCAAGAGTTTGGCAAACATATTACGGAAGTGATGAAAAGGAAAGTGACGTACGATGACAAACTGACTCTGGCTATATTCACGAAAGGCGCCGGCCCACAGCATATCGACAGCTTGCTTGAGGCTGTGGAAACATCTAAGACAGATGATGATTTTGTAGCGGCTCTCACCAGGTTCCCGAGGAGTAATGCGCTCGCTTCCATTATGAATGATGATGAGCTTTCATCTAAATGTAAGTGATTGTATTATTTACCTTATAATCATTAACCTGTTTTTTCCTGAGAGCAAAAAATTGTATTTAATTTTATCAAAACCTGTTGTGAACCAAATCCACTGTATTTTTGATCAATGCCATCTATGACTCGGGAATCTTTATAAGGGACCAAATATTATGTATTTATAAAATACTTGACTTTTTACGGAATTGAAATCACTTTAATTTTTCGTATTCTTTTATGCATTGCAAATTATAGTGTAGTTATATTAAAAGTATTTTTAAACTGGTTCTGTAACTGTTGAGGGCTCATAATTATTTCGTAATTATCTGCATCAATGTTCGATCAACTCAACAGGATTTCGGATAAAAATTAAAATTTAAAAGATTCGTTCATGAAATGTATTTCAGCTTGAGTGATACGGTAAATTTCGAACCTTTAATTGAAAAAAAAACATCGAGTCTAATTAGTTTATTCGTAAACCTCGCAGCCATTCCCAATACCGAAACACTATAAGTATGTATTTTTCAATTTCTGTTAATCTATTACAGGTCGTAAAGTAGCAGAGAAAGCCGCAGCAAAAGGGCAGTTGATGCCGGCGAACTTGCTATGGATGGAGTACCTTTTGTCGGGGAAAAATGAAGAAGCCGATTCCCTGTGGAATGAATGCTTACAAAACGCAGAAGTAATTGTGTTCAGAAGGTTATTACAAGAAAGCCACGTACGAAAAGAGCCACAGTTGATCGAGAAACTTATTGCTTACTTGAAATCAAACAAATCTCTATCATTGGGTTCTATAGGAAATGCTTATTCTCGGTTAATTAGCTTCCACTTGTCGGAGAAAAACATACATGAGGCTGAGAACGTTCTAGACGAGGCTGTGAAATCAGGAGTTAAATATGAGTATTTAAACAGAAGTGGACTCTCCAGATTGCAGGATGCCGTGGAAGCTGCGGGAAGGGAGTTTAAACATAAGATTTAACAAAGAGTTTTAAAATGATTCAATGTATGTATTAATAGTTGACAGTGCATTTTTAGTTGTGTATTGTGATTAGGTGAATGTGGCTACATCAGTTACCTGAGTTTGATTGACTTTCATGTTGATGCAAAGGTTTACCTTATGATAAACTCATATTTACGCAGCCAAGATTATTTTTACCAAATTACTAGAAGTACCTATGTGTTTATTTAATGTATTATGTACCTAATGATAAATAAATAATTAGACACACTGTTTTGTATCCTCCCTTTGTATACTCCCTCTTTAAAACAACTTTATCTAACTACACCTGGCAATATCACATGGTGGCACACATCATGGTGACGTGACAAGAGTGCAAAAGATAAAATGTGACAAAGTAAGTACTTCGATTCAGTGCTCGGAAACATCAAATTTAAAGCAATAGCTGTGTAGCCAACCAAATCTAATCAAACCCTGGCTGGAGCAGAGCAAACTGTGACTGATGGTCACAGTTTTGTTGGGTCCTGGATATTTTATGTGATAGAATGAGCTGACGGCCCACCTAATGTTAAGTCGTAACCGCCGTCCATGGACAACAACATGACTCAAGTCGCATTGCGTTGCGTCTATCACCCCGAGACAGCCAGACGGGGATATTACGTCTCATGCGCCTGCAATTTCACCGGCACCCACTCCCTTTCGCCAGAACTCAGCCACATGAGTGCATTACTGCTTGGCGGCATATTAGGTGTGGTGGCAGTACTTCTCCGGGCGAACTTGGCACAAGTTTTACTGCTACTTTGGGTTGGTCCTTTCGCACTAATCGAGGGATACGTGTAGGGATTCAAAGGATGTCACGCGAGCAACGCGCGTCCCCCAAAAGTAGTACGCGAAGCTTTGCCCTAACTGTAAAGAGGATCGGCCAAGTTCGCATAGGTTGCTAAGGTTTACCCGAGGTCAAGGGTTGGGCGAAAGTATATAATGCATTATAAGTATACTAAAACTGAATCAGTAAGATTCAGAGAAAGGGGTTTTTGTAGTTTATGATTAAAATTTGGTTTCATAGCCAAAATGTACAACATGGCCGTAATAATTTGGATTCCAAATTTTATATGAATAGCTTTTCAGATGTGTCGGATTCGGGGCAAAAGTGTGAAGTATTGAACATTAATAATGATTTCCATTTCTCGTATTCGTTTAGGGCACAGATATGAACGTAGAAATAAATTTAAAAATATAATACGGAAATAATGCTCATAAAAGTGGTTTTTCACCTATCTTGTGACTCTGTTATGTTATGTCATCAAATTTTATATTTCTTTGAGTATTGTCATTGTCAGTTGTCAAGTTTCATCGTCACAATTCGAAGCCAACGTTTTTGGCGGGACTTGTTGGAGACTTCGATAGTTTTTTCCCCTCTAGTGTATTTGAAATATCAAAGAAAAATGTTTTATCCAGTTGCATCCCTGAAAAAGGGTGGTAGATTCTATTTATGTTGGGTAGCCGACTCGTGGCCTTTGCGTTTTGCCACAATAACTCATCGACAACTGTGGTCGCAAGATGTACGAAAAATATGGTAAGAAATTACATATACTACTTATAACCAGCGCGGTAACCACGTTTATTCATCAATTTACACTCATGAATTCGGAAAGATTATATACCATATATACCTGAGCAATTTGGTTTATTTTTCAGCGATTATATATTAGAGTTTATGACAAACGAGTCTGGGCGTCCGGACCATAGGTTTTCGCTTCGCCTCAGCTCGCAGTTGATGCGAGGATTGGTTAGGATTTACCAGAAGAAAGTCAACGTATTCTTGAGTAAGTTTTTGGCAAACAACATTGAAAAAATAAGTATATACCAGCGTAACTACCATATATGGACAACTGAAGTAATGCCTACATTTTTTTCAGGTGATTTGTGTATGTTAAACGCTAACGTTACGAAGCATGTTAATAGAAAGTGAGTATTGTCTTTTATTCATTGTGACCATTCCATCGGTAAAAACTTGAATATTAATATTGGTGGATGTGTCACACAGTGCCATCTAGCCGCAAAGTAAACAAAACTTGTACACTGGAAATTATTTTCAGATTCATTATCCCAAAAGCCCATGTTGTTCGTCCAGTATCACAACCTCGACTACAAGTAACCGAGCAAATACCTCAGATCACTGTGTCAGAAGAGCCAGAAACTGAGCAGAGGCTTGAAGAAATTTATCAAGTATGTAATGTGTACGGCAATGTGATGGTGTCATTTTATTTTATATATTTTTTGGTAACTATAAGTTTAAATTAACAAAATATTGAAGTGCACCTATCAAAATGTTCCAATGACCTTGAGACCTGAAGATGGAATGTCTCATTTGCTTGTAATCTTACTAGCCCCTATATTCTTTTAAATGAGACACAGCACTGTGGTGCTGTAGCTAATTAATAGTACATAAATAATAAATTTATGTTTGAAATGATCACCAGAAATCTTAGTGTTGCCTTTTCAGATTATTTCCTTAAATTAAATCTATATTTTCATATACTACATATTTTATTTTTGTTGCATAACTTCATACATTTAATGTGTGACAAGTTATAATGATTGTTTTAGTATTATAAATATTGTATTTGTAATGTTAATTTGATATTTAATAATTCTCAATAAAGTATCATAAAAATCTGTGATTTTAGTATTTTAAATATCACCAGATGAATAGTTTCATTACAACAGAACTAATATATAAAAAAAAACGTTTGTGATTTGATATTTAGTAGTTAACTTATTATATATAATTTCAGAAAAGCGGACATGTTGTTACTGACATACAAGATATCACACTCAAAGAGGCAACAATACCAGAGCTTCAACTCCTGCCAACTGTAAGTTTGTCTGCAAAGTTAAATAACTGTAATTAAATATAACTTTCATAATTAAGGCTCCAGAGCTATGTGATAGGAACACTGCCTGCAAAGCGAGTGTACCCGGTTCGATTTCTGGTCCAAGCAGACATTTTTGTGATACTGGTGACAGTTCTGATTGCTATTCCATAGGCGTTTTTTTAGGTACTATGACTAGTGATACTCCCCGTACTGTGATCACTCCCCGGTTTTGCACAGGTAGCAGAGCATATAGCCTAAAAAACATGGTTCAATAATTTAAAAAGGACAATTAACTATTCGTTAACGCGCGCAAGCCAGTAAAGCTCCCAGTCAGCATGTTTTTTTTTTCAACATCTACCACAATCATCATTATATTTCAGCCGACTTTCACAAAACCATTATTAATAATATTCTTAAACCTTTCTCAGAATCACTCCGTCCATTGGTGAAAACCGTATGTTGTTTTTAATGTGTAAACAGTTATAGAACGCACCGTCGCGTCGGCCCACCTGGTGTTAAGTGGTAACCTCGGTACATAACAACCGATGCAGCTTGGGTCGTCCCCTACTAGGTACGGCAAGACCCAAGTCGCCCAAGGCCGGTGAAATTGCAGGTGCATGAGATGTACCTTCCCCGTCTTGGGGTGATGGACACAACGCAATGCGACTTCACTCCTCCCGTACTTTGGTGGAGAGGACTTGAGTATTACTATTCCATCAGGGAGGCCGTCAGCTCTTTTCGTCACTTAAATCACATAAAAATGATGTTTTTTGTTTTTTTTTAATTACTATAGGCTCACATTTGACCGCAATCTCACCTGATGTTAAGTGACGATGCGGTCTACGATGTAGCATGCTTGCCTAGAAAATACCTATTCACTCTCCTCTTGAAGACCTCCAGATTATAGTTCTCGGGAAATACAGACGCAGGCAAGGAGTTCCACTCTTGTAAAATGTGAAGTGCATTGACGATGATTGTTTATGATCAGGATGGTTTCGGTGAGGAGCAAGCGGTGGGAGTAGACCGGACGATGGAGATGATGATGTTCCCCGCGGAGGCGACCGCGCACGCCAGCGCGCTCGACATCACCGGGCTCGAGCTCACCGACCGGTCGCACGAGCACGCGCGGACGCTGCGCGAGCGCCGCATGGAGCGCTTCACAGAACATGACGTCACACTCTTCAGGAAATGTACGTTTGCACACACGTTGTATGAAAATGTAGTATTCATACTTGCTGGTCTGTAGAAAAATACACAAGATGGACGAATATCTGTCGGTTATCTGAATGTGATGCCACATTGCCACATTACAACAAACGTCACAGACATTTTTGCAGAGTTATCACTTAATGTAGGCCCTATAATATTAATAAACCTGACTTTTTTTTTCTAGCTGCTGCAGAGGAAACGGTGCCTGAATTTGGTAAAGGTAAAAAACTTAAACTATCCTACTTATAGATATCAAATAAGTATACTATCAAATATTGCCAACTCCTCTACAATGACCATATTCCTGCAGATATTTCCGAAATCCCTGATATCCCGATTCCTGAACCACACATCCTTCCGCAAGACCAGTAAGTTATTTTATAGTCCTAAAGTCATTTGCTTCCCAGTTTGATTCGCCTCTGGTATGGAAGCTCATTCCGAGGACGAACTCCCTTTTAGTTATTAAGTACTAACATTTGTTTAAATTGATTATATTTTATGTTACTAATATCTTTTTTTTATGTTGTTTGAATAAACAAATTTATTATTAATATGTATATTAAAACGAGTCATTCAGGTAAGGAAGCTGAAAGTATCACTTTCGACCTAGATGGTCTTTTGTAGTTACAAGAGGTAATAATTAAACATCGTTTTACCCTCCTGACTTGACAAATTGGTGTCTCTGGTCTGTCTGTACGTTTTTCACGCTGCAACGGAGCAACGGATCGATTTGACTTTTTTACCTTAGACATAGTTTATGGGTCGGCGTGCTAGTGCTATATTCTGAAGAAATTGCATGGTAAGTGGAATACAAGAAGTCGAGGGATATACATAATCTTTTGGCAGTATACACAATCTAAGCACTTAAATTTAACTTAAACGCTTAGTTTACAAAAAACAATATTGTGGATATGAAATGTTGAAGCTGTTTTAGACACACCCATTGGTCTCCACTAGGCTGGGCCTGTATTTTAGACGCCAAAATTCAGGTTTGGTTAAGGTATGGTTACGCCTCTTTCAAATGAATAAACACCGTAACTTAAAACCAATAAGCTTAAATTAAATATTTAAAACCTTACCCGCTTTCTACCATATTTGGCAAAGGCAAACTGTAGTTTCAGACTGAACATTATGTCGTGGACCAAGTGATTTATCAGAGCATTATACATAATGCCCGGGCAATATGAAACTTATAATGAACTTGTCTACAAAGATCGAAATCACTTGCTTAGATTAGGGCATTATTTTAATATTATCTTGAAGCAATGTGTGGTGTTATGATGTATTTATCTGTAGGGTGGCAATCGACAAGGAGCATGTAGAGAGATGGGAGGAGCCTATAGAAGCCGCAGCTGTTGCACAGCTTGAAGAGATTGAATTGGAGGTAAGGAAAATGAGATGAGTCCGTCTGATAGTTTAAGTTTACACACGACAGCAATTTTGGAGAAGTACCACACCTGGTAATCTGCCGCCAAGCAGTGATGTATACGTGTTACTGTGCTCCAGTTGAAAAGATATGGTTGCCGGTGGAATTACAGGCTCTTGAGACATTTCACCTTTAAGCCTCAGAGAGTACGATTCGAATTGTGTAGCTAAGCAGGGGAGGACCTTATATCGTATTACTTGTTATGGGCAGAAGTTACCATTAAATTAACACCAGGTGAGTCATCGCTCGTTTCGTAACTTTATAACATAAAAATTTTAGGAACTGGAGGCAGAACCTCAGCCGAAACGTCGCAGGGTCAGGAAACTTATCATCGACAAGAAGACCAAAATCGACGCGAATACACTGCGGGCTCGGATCCAAAACACTCACGTGGAGCTACGATGCGAGGTGAGCAGTTTTATTTTAGTCTCTTATCTATACAAATAAATAAAATTGGAGTGTCTGTTTGTAATATTAAAATAACCGCTATTTACTAAGTGCATATGGATGTATACAAGGTACATATACCAAAACAACATTTTTTTACAATTTTTGTCTGTCTGTCTGTTTGTTCCGGCTAATCTCTGAAATGGCTGGACCGATTTTGACGGGACTTTCACTGGCAGATAGCTGATATAACAAGGAGTAACTTAGGCTGTTTTTCCGAGGGGTAAAATAGGGGTGCGTGATAAAACCGAATTCCACGCGGCGAAGTCGCGGACCACATTTTCAAAATAAATTGACAGTGAAAATGTTTCGACGCAGGTCCCCTTGACGTCACTGGATGATCAGTAACACGAAATAATTTCCGAATGATTTTCCGTACGCTATATCCAAATAAAAAAGAACTTTATTTATGAAGAAATAGGTCGGAAACATCAATAAGTAATATTAAAAACCATAAGGTCACGCGTACCTAATTATCGCTCATGTTGATGCCTGTTCAAACCCTATCCGACTCTCCATGAGAAAGAACTCTAAGAAACCCCTATAGAAGATATTCCTTTTTTTCTCGATCACGATCCTTTTAACAATTTAAGTAGGTATCCAACCAAATTGGAATTAAGTTTCAGATTTAAAAACTAACCTTCGTTAAATTAGGTGGAAAAATAATTTGTAATGAGAATTTGTCTAATATTCTTAGGAGTCAGAAGTTATTTTTGTAATAATAAATAAATAAGTATTGAGTTGATATAAGTTTATACATGAAAATGAAAAAAAATTGAGGGTTTTGTAACCAGTAGAAGTCAGTAGTGTCAGTAGTTTCACTCATATAATAGTTAAATCTCACTGTATTCATTGTGAGAAATTAATTGATTCGTGTGAAATTCGCTTTTTGAATACGCCCGCGATTGTAACATATCTAATCTAACAGACCTATCGATGTTTTCAAGCCATTTCTTTATGAATACTGACAAATACTATTTGACTTTGACTTTTATTACTATGTGGGTAGTTTGAAGTTTTTTCCATTTGCCATTTCGCTGTCCTCTTGAATGACATAAAATATCATTTATGGCTAGGCTGTGGGTATAGATTGTCAGTTTCCTAAGGGTAAATTCACTTAGCTGTGTAAAGTAAATTTTAGTGCTAAATTCCGACAATAGGTATCTGATTCACTCGTTACTGTAATTATTCTGTCATAAGCCATAATATAATACAGCGAAGTGGTGGCAGTTAGACCGATTTTGCTAGCGTTTGGTGTATATTTAGAGATATTAGACAAACTGGGGCCGCAGTTTATGACGTTATTTGTTCGCAATTTCAGGACAGTTCGTACGATACAATAGAAATCCGAGTGCCGGTAGAAGTGTACCTACGGCGTCCGTGCCACGCCGGCGCCTCGGTGCGCTCCAACCTCGGCTCGGAAATCACTCGGCTGTTTATGAGAAATCTCGGCGTGGTGCACCGGTCGACGTCGGTTGAAAAGGCCTTCCAGGTATGCTGTGTTTAAATTTTCTGTATTTTTTTTTGGAATTTATATGCGTTTTTTTTTGCTTGCTGTTTATATGGATGCTGAAAATAGGTGCTCTTTCATAATTTGTTTTGGACTGCCTTCTTGCCGGTAACGGGTATTCCGTTATCATTTCAAAACTGTTACAGCGTTTCTGACATCGATTTTGTAAATTTGTGCCTTTTTGCAGTGAATTAATCTTGTTTTCAGAAGTTTTAAGTCTCATATATAACAAAATATCAAAAGTATCAAACACAAATCATTGGTGGACATTTCTCACAGCGCCATCTAGCCCCAAAATAAACAAAGCATAGCTTGTATATGGCAATAAGACAACTGTTTTTTTTTTTGTAAATACGTATTAACTTTCAGAATAACACAACATAAATCCATGTTCGTCACACAAATGTTTGTCTTAGTACCGAACCCACGGCCTCCAGCGCAGAAGGCACAGTTACTACCAACTGAGCTGTGAGGCCAGTCAAATAGAATAGATGGCTGGTTGATTGGTCGGCCAGATCATCGTCCCATCCACGCGCTGTGTGAAATGTACTAACGATATTTATTTATTATTGCAGGAAGAAATAATGTATCGTCCACAAAGGCCACGCATTGTATCGGAGCCCGAACGAGTAGAAGAAGTCGAGCAACCGCCTGCTCCCGAAGAAGAGCGTCCGACGGAACCCATGGAGGCTGTCGAACCCCACCCGGATATCCAGGCGAGGAAGCGTACCTCCTTGAGCGAGACTAGCCCGAGTGTGAGTATTTTTTTTATTGTCTCTGGTGGCGGAACTGCCTGACGGCCCACCCCATGTTAAGTGGTAACCGTCGCCCATAGACAACAATACGACTCAAGTCCTCTCCACCAAAGTACGAGATGACCTAAGTCGCATTGCGTTGCGTCCATCACCCCGAGACGGGGATGTTACGTCTCACGCGCCTGCAATTTCACCGGCACCCACTCCCTTCCACTGGAACACAGCAATACGAGTGCATCACTGCTTGGCGGCAGATTACCAGGTGTGGTGGCAGTACTTCTCCGGGCGAACTTAGCACAAGTTCTACTGCTGCTTTGGGTTGCTCCTTTCGCACCACACGGGGACACGTGTAGGGATTCAAGGAGAATCACTTACGGACGCGATAAACTTGGTCCCCCCAAGTATATGACTACAAAAAAGTTTTGTATGAGATTAAGTTAGGTACTGAACGAGCTGATGGCCCACCTGGTGTTAAGTGGTAACCTCTGCCCATAACACGCAATACGAATTGGGTTCTCCCTCACATAGGTACGTCTAGAACAAAGTCGCATCGTATGCGCCCGTTACTCTAAGACTATATATTGGGTCACAAATATATGGACAGACTGGCCTCATAGCTTAGTTGGTAGTAACCCTGCTTTCAGCGCTACAGGTCGTGGGTTCGATTCCCATCCAGGACAAACATTTACGTGACGAGAATTGGTGTTTATCCTGTCTGGGTGTTAATATGTATTTATAAAAAAAGTTTATAACTATTATATCAGTTGTCTGATTTTCGTGACACAAGCTATGCTTAGCTTACTTTGGGGTTAGATGGCGCTGTGTGAAATGTCCACCAATATTTATTTATTGTTATACAATATATATTTCGTCTACTCTATTTTATGTTCTAGAAACTTACTGGAATCGCTAAAAATAATGAATTGAAACTACATAAAAGTAAAAAAAAAAAAAGACTACAAATTGCTCATCATGATTCCTCTGCTCTTGCGCTTTGAGACAATGCATTACCAACCGACGAAGTTATCGCGCGCTCTTCGTCATTTTCGACAAGTTTACGGAATCTGTGCAATAAATAATCGGTTATCTGTTACAGCCCAAAAGACAGCGAGACATGGGTTACGTAACAATCCGGAAGCGACAGCAAGACACACATCTGGAGACCTCTATTCCTGCCGGTATTATATTTTCCATTACGGTTTTGATTATAATTTGTCTTCTTCTTGACTCCCTTACCGAGAGCGTATTTGCCCAGTGCTGACTCCGAGTTTCAGACAGGAGGTCGCTGGTTCAAATCCCGACGGGCACCAGTGTACGCTTGATAAATTAATGTGCACAATACCACGTTCTCAAAACGGTGAAAGGATCATGAGGAAATCGACATGTTCTAGAACCAAAATATTTACAAAATAATTATAAGTATTATCGTATATATACTTGTCTGGTTTCCATGATACAAGCTATTCTTAGCTTACTTTCGGGATAGATGGCGCTGTGATGTGTCCACCGATATTTATTTATTACTCGCTGCGCCCCGCGGTGAATAAGTAATCCCACGGTAACTGTACATGTTTGCTTGATAAAAAGTAGCCTATGTATTGTTCCAGATTATAATCTATATATGTGCCAAATTTCATCCATATCTGTTCAGCAATTCCGGCGTGTATTTTCTTCTTTCTTTCTATCCATCCAAACTTTCGCATTTATAATATTAATAAGATAAAAAGGATTGAATCAACAACCATTCGCCAGATGCCAAACTAGCATAGATGTCTGTAAAAATATATAATGAATTATTTCCAGAAGCAGAAGCCCAGTTGACTCTCCAACAGGAACGAGAGCTCGACAAAGAGAACGTCCCCGAAAATATGCAAGAGACATTCATAATGAGAGAAACCGGGAAAAGCTTGACGGAACTGCTTCAAGAGGCTGGTATTGCGGATATTGTGCAAGGTCAAGAGGAGGCAACTTTCGTAGCGCCGGCCGTGGTGACGTCACAGGTGCGGGGCTCCCGCGCCGCGCCGGGCGCCTCCCGCGACTCCGAGACGCCGCTCGGCAGCCTCGACAGGACCAAGGTGTCACTCGGCGAGTCCGAGGAGACCACCGACTCGCGCAGGTTCATAAGGTACATACTAGCTGTTGCCCGCGACGCCGTCCGCGTGGAATTCCGTTTTATCGCCCACCCCTATTTTACCCCTCTGAAAAGTAGCCTAAGTTACTCCTTGTTACATCAGCCATCTGCCAGTGAAAGTCACCCCCACCTCCGAATAAAGTTATACAAGTTAATAATATAACATTTGAGAAGTAATAAGACTTTTTTAAGTACTATAAATATGTAAGTACAACCAGATGTATTCGCAGCTGGTCAAATTACAGTCACTTGTGATATACCACCTTCACAGTTATTGGCGTATCCGATACGACTCGGGTCTTGAATTAACTAAGTAGGGGAGGGCCAAATTCGTATTGCTTGTTACGGGCAGACTTAACCACTTACACCATGCGGGCCATCTATTAGTTCCGTGACGCCATCAAATAAAAAATATCACATAAAGTAAGAAGCAGGGAATGGGCATTTTTTAAATTGGCCATTATGTTGCAGGAACGAATGGGGAACTGAAGGCACTATGAGGAAAATACTGATTGCAATGAAACAAGGGTTGAAGCCAATTACAGTGAAGACTCTTACTTCCAAAGGGCCAGTGCTATCAGGATATAATCGGTTGATTGCGGCCCGATGCTTTTCTTCGATACTGAGTGAGTATGAACCTGTTTATGGAAGAAAATTGAATGCGTGCGACGGCGCACCCATTCGCACTTTAGAATTCACTCTTGTATGCTCGTTCGCAGTCTAAGAATATAAAGAGCGAAGTGCTCTCGGAAAAGTAGCCTTAGTTACTCTTTGTTACATCAGCTATCTGCCAGTGTAAGTCCCGTCAAAATCGATCCAGCCATTTCAGAGATTAACGAACAGACAGACAAAACATTGTAAAAAAATGTTGTTTTGGTATATGTACCGTGTATACATCCATATGCACTTAGTAAAAAGCGGTTATTTTAATATTCCAAAACAGACACTCCAATTTTATTTATTTGTATAGAGTGATCACTATTATACAGGCGCTAACCAGTGTATGATGAGCTCCGATGACGTACAGTTGGTTGTAGTAGTGACTTACGACGGCTGGAGCTGGTTTAGTTTCATTTGCGAAGAATTACTTGACTGGCCTCACAGCTCAGTTGGTAGTAACCCTGCCTTGTGCGCTGTACGTCGTGGGTTCGATTCCCACCCAGGGCAAACATTGTTTAGTGTTCTGTGGCTGGGTGCTGATGTTTATATGTATGTATTTACAAAAAAGTATTATATCAGTCGTCTGGTTTCTTTGATACAATATGCTTAGCTTACTTTGGGGCTAGATGGCACTGTGTGAAATGTCCCCAATATTTATTTATTATTTAACTCCTGGTCGTTTATGCACTATTACCACAATTTAATTTTTATTTATTAAGACTCAGACGACAGTTACGCCACATCTTTACTCCTCGAAGGCGTGGAGGGAAGTTATCCCACCATACCCATTTCTGCCGCCAAGCAGGAATGCATTCGCATTACTGTGTTCCGGTTGAAAGGTGTGGTTGCCGGTGAAATTACAGGCACATCAGACATGTCACTACACTTCTCAGTTACGGGCGCATATGCAACTTGGGTCTTCCTGTACCTAAGTGGGGGAAGACCCAATTTGTATTGCTTGTTATGGGCACCACTTAACATCTGTCGTTCCGTAACTGTTGTTGATATTCAGAGTTAATATATACCTAGAAAATATTTGTATGTTTCAGAGTTGAAGCAGCACCATTTCATAACCGTCCAAAAATGTCCAGGCACATTAGAAATAGAAGACATTGGATTAGGACCGAAAATTTACTAGGTCCATTTAATACAATTTCCGACAATATGCAAATGTTGAATTGCAAATTGTCCTGATGTTTGTAAGTGAAAATGTTAATTTTTCAGTTTTTTTCGATTATATTTGTTTATAAATTTTTTGAGATTTTAATGATTATATTAGTTAATTATTTCTATTTGTTTTATTGAAAGCCCAAACTGATATGAACAATTTATTTTGAATAATTTGTATACATGATATGGATTTCTGTACAACTTTATACAACTCATTCAACTAGATTTCAAGTCAAACTAGACATTTTATATGAGTATCTTATTTAGGTTGTGGCTTATTGATATATACACTCTAAATAGCGTGAATGGAAGCTGTACAATAAACAGTTGACTTATTATTAATTTATTTTAACTTATAATACTTACAGTCATTAAATTACACATTTATGGAATTGGAATATTTATGAGTAAACTACTTACACTTATTAATACATTTAGGACCGTAGATAACTTTACACATAGTAGTAAACTTAAGATAGATTTAAAAACAATTTGGAGTTTTCCTAACTTGGTATAAAGCCATATCACTATTTTATACAAAATCAGTCTCCTACTATTATGTTGCCGAGCTCTGCCACGTCGTAGATGTTTCAAACCGACTTAACAAATGTAAAAGGCAGTAATGCGTTGTAACAGGACGAACACAGCACTGGACGTTTAGTTAATGTGATTGCAAAAATTATGTAAAGTAAGTCACGCAGTTCGTTCGCGTCACTTCAACAAACATCAACTAATTAACACTATGTCGCCCGTTCACTTCAGAAACAACCTCAAACACACCTCAGTGTTTCACAGCCTTGCTACAGTCGTTCCAAGCTCACTCAACTTTACTACGTAGTACTTTTTACAGTCTGTTTATTATTTAGGAATGACAATAAGTTATAGCTACCGTTATTTCTTACGACAGTTTAAGAAATAGATTAATATATTAAAACATTATCATAAAGGTTCATGAGGCAAAATGACAAGACATAATTTTTTTTTTGTACAAATAATAATTAAATAAAAATTCGAAGACAATGCTAAAATTAACACACCGCGGCTTAAAATTCATAAAGCCAGAGGTAAAATTAAATATTAATCAAATTATTTTTGTTTGAAAAACAAAATGTAGAAAACAAACCGGTGATATATCACAGATCACTCAGGACATATGGATCGTATCCCTCATATGTACCAGCTGATTGATTCACCCGACACACAATGAGGGTATAAGCAAAACGATATTATAACCATTTAACCGCCGTTTCTCCATCAGCAGCAGGTAAGGAGGTAACATACGCCCCAAAACAATAAGGAGGCGCATTTCATAGTTACTAACTTCTGACCGCAAACTGGCCAAAACCCTAGCACACGCTCTTTATGCGCTGTAGATATACGATATTACCGCTCAGCGTGATGAACGCAGAGAGAGAGAGAGACACGTGTCTAGGGCACGAGGGAGTCGCTATCGTAGTTGATGCTCTCAAAGTAGAGCTGGGGCTTGTTGTTCCACAGATGGTTGGTCCCGTCCTCGTAGAGGATGGACCGGGTGAGCTCTAGAGCGAGGTTGTCGTGCGGCGGGGAGGGGGCGGGTCGCAGGCTGGCGGGCAGCGGGCGCGTGCGCACGCGCAGCAGCGGCGCCAGCCGCGTCGTGCGCGCCACGTACTCCGCGACCAGCGACTCCCCGACCCTCTGTCAACCAAAACAACATTACCAGGACACCGTGCCGCTACCACACCACGCCACCACGCCACGCCACCCTGCCCAACGGTGCTCTTCTTGTAAGCGTCCATCAAACCTCTGGCGGCCAAACGTTACCGGGACCGCAACACCCGAGTGCGTGTCGCTGTATCAACGAGTCTACGGTTTACTGACTTGTCGATATTAAACTGTCGACAATGGTTTAGTGCGACTGTACGGTTAATGATTGTTGTTTTTTATGATATTGTGTCAGGTGTTATTTCGGAGACAATGATTGTGCGTTTTCGAAGTCTGTGTTACTGCCATGTGAAAGCGCTTGTAAGTTACGTTGTGAGCCAATTATTCTGCCGATATGCCACTATGTCAATTAAATCCAAATTAAAAATAAATAAAATTTTAAAAACTAAATCTTTACTAAAATATAACGTTTCTAATAATTTAGCGGCATAAATAAAATAGCTAGTAAAATAATGTTTCGTTTTTCACTTACCACAGTGAACGTTCCGCGTGATCACTCGACTGCTAAGAGATACACTGTATAAAATTATTTACGTAACATGAGTATAATCATCGGTGTACATTAATACAAACACAAAACGTGTGTCTGTGTAAATCGGCCATGTCCCAATCCAACGTTAACATAATGGTCGCGCATGAGAACGTGAGAGACGCGATCAATAAAGCTTCCCCCCAATCCCATACGCGACTTTTACAAGTAATTAATGTATGTCATAAAAGTAACACTATACATTTAAAAGTGATGGCATGAAAATCAAGTCGTAACATTTCTGTACAAATAAACCATTTCAGGTTAGCCGCACACAACATTATCGACAATATTCATGGTAAATTCTCTTTCATAATTAATATAACTTTAGATAGAGACAAGTAATAAAATACTGTCAAAAAATTGTGCGGCTAGCCCTAGTCTTCGCAGAAAACATTTTACATGGGCGGGAGTCAAACTACATTTAACGACAATTAAAATATAATATAAAATTAATATTCACAACCGAAAACTCAGACAGATGTCAAAACAGACGTTCAGGCCACACGATTGATTAGTAACATATATCAAAAACATGCTCACCACAACTATATCGAACGAAACACTAAATAACCACGACAACGCAAGCGTAAAATATCCAAACTGAAAACTTACGATCGACATAATGGCATGAGCTAGGTTTCTCTCACACGGTGGGGGGGGGGGGGGGTTGGGGGGGGAGAGCGAGGGTCGGGGGATGTTATTTAGAGAACCAGTTCCAGAAGTTGCGGGGCCGCACCTTGGAATCCGCGGGTGGCGAGCGGCGGACGGGTACCGACGACTTGTGCGAGCGCGCCGAGCGGACGGAGTGCGCGGAGGGGGGTCGCGAGAGGGGGTGCGACGGCGGGCGGGGCGCGGCGCCCTTCCCGTGCGGCTGCGGGATGCGGGAGGGGCGCCGCCGCGGCGTCTCCGATATGCGCTCCTCCTCGTCGGGCAGCTGCAGGGGCTCCATGTCCCGCATGGAGCCGCGCGACGCGGGCCTCGCGCCGCCGCCGCAGCCCGGGGTGAGGCTCTCGCCGCCGCGGGACTCCAGCTGGCGCACGCGTGCGCGCGTCCCTTCCAACTCTATACTCTTCTCCTCCAGCTGGAACATTTACATTTAATCATTAAACTTTGGTTGACATTTCACACAGCGCCACCTAGCCCCAAATTAAGCATAGCTTCTATCGGTACCGGATAACTGCAAGAATCATTTTTTATTTTGGGAATACATACTAGCTTCTACCAACGGCTTCGCTCGCGTTAATGTTGATCATGTCAACCACTAAAGCAAATCGGACGACGTAATAAAAAGTTTCACGCAAGTTGATCCCTCCCCTTACATCATCCCCTATAAGTTTTTAGCGAGAAAAAGTGGCCTATAACCGTCTCCAGGGTCCCATCTATCTATATCAAAATTCATCATAATCGATTGAGCGGTTTAGGCGTGAAAGCGTAACAAACAAACAAATAACTTATATTTATTTATAAAATTTTAAGCAATTTAGGAAAACTAACAGCTAATGTTAAGAAAAGTAATATAAAAAAGTATAGAAAAAAACGTATAACAAGTTTCCACAGATTGATAAACAGATATTTTGAAAATAACAGCTTACAGAAGACAAAAAAATTTTATATGAATAGCTTTTCAGATGTGTCGGATTCGGGGCAAAAGTGTGAAGTATTGAACATTAATAATGATTTCCATTTCTCGTATTCGTTTAGGGCACAGATATGAACGTAGAAATAAATTTAAAAATATAATACGGAAATAATGCTCATAAAAGTGGTTTTTCACCTATCTTGTGACTCTGTTATGTTATGTCATCAAATTTTATATTTCTTTGAGTATTGTCATTGTCAGTTGTCAAGTTTCATCGTCACAATTCGAAGCCAACGTTTTTGGCGGGACTTGTTTGTTGGAGACTTCGATAGTTTTTCCCCTCTAGTGTATTTGAAATATCAAAGAAAAATGTTTTATCCAGTTGCATCCCTGAAAAAGGGTGGTAGATTCTATTTATGTTGGGTAGCCGACTCGTGGCCTTTGCGTTTTGCCACAATAACTCATCGACAACTGTGGTCACAAGATGTACGAAAAATATGGTAAGAAATTACATATACTACTTATAACCAGCGCGGTAACCACGTTTATTCATCAATTTACACTCATGAATTCGGAAAGATTATATACCATATATACCTGAGCAATTTGGTTTATTTTTCAGCGATTATATATTAGAGTTTATGACAAACGAGTCTGGGCGTCCGGACCATAGGTTTTCGCTTCGCCTCAGCTCGCAGTTGATGCGAGGATTGGTTAGGATTTACCAGAAGAAAGTCAACGTATTCTTGAGTAAGTTTTTGGCAAACAACATTGAAAAAATAAGTATATACCAGCGTAACTACCATATATGGACAACTGAAGTAATGCCTACATTTTTTTCAGGTGATTTGTGTATGTTAAACGCTAACGTTACGAAGCATGTTAATAGAAAGTGAGTATTGTCTTTTATTCATTGTGACCATTCCATCGGTAAAAACTTGAATATTAATATTGGTGGATGTGTCACACAGTGCCATCTAGCCGCAAAGTAAACAAAACTTGTACACTGGAAATTATTTTCAGATTCATTATCCCAAAAGCCCATGTTGTTCGTCCAGTATCACAACCTCGACTACAAGTAACCGAGCAAATACCTCAGATCACTGTGTCAGAAGAGCCAGAAACTGAGCAGAGGCTTGAAGAAATTTATCAAGTATGTAATGTGTACGGCAATGTGATGGTGTCATTTTATTTTATATATTTTTTGGTAACTATAAGTTTAAATTAACAAAATATTGAAGTGCACCTATCAAAATGTTCCAATGACCTTGAGACCTGAAGATGGAATGTCTCATTTGCTTGTAATCTCACTAGCACCTACATTCTTTTAAATGAGACACAGTTATGTGGTGCTATAGCTAATTAATATTACAAAAAAAAAAAAAAAATGTTTGAAATGATCACCAGAAATCTTAGTGTTGCCTTTTCAGATTATTTCCTTAAATTAAATCTATATTTTCATATACTACATATTTTATTTTTGTTGCATAACTTCATACATTTAATGTGTGACAAGTTATAATGATTGTTTTAGTATTATAAATATTGTATTTGTAATGTTAATTTGATATTTAATAATTCTCAATAAAGTATCATAAAAATCTGTGATTTTAGTATTTTAAATATCACCAGATGAATAGTTTCATTACAACAGAACTAATATATAAAAAAAAAGTTTGTGATTTGATATTTAGTAGTTAACTTATTATATATAATTTCAGAAAAGCGGACATGTTGTTACTGACATACAAGATATCACACTCAAAGAGGCAACAATACCAGAGCTTCAACTCTTGCCAACTGTAAGTTTGTCTGCAAAGTTAAATAACTGTAATTAAATATAACTTTCATAATTAAGGCTCCAGAGCTATGTGATAGGAACACTGCCTGCAAAGCGAGTGTACCCGGTTCGATTTCTGGTCCAAGCAGACATTTTTGTGATACTGGTGACAGTTCTGATTGCTATTCCATAGGCGTTTTTTAGGTACTATGACTAGTGATCACGCTCCGGTTTTGCACAGGTAGCAGAGCATATAGCCTAAAAAACATGGTTCAATAATTTAAAAAGGACAATTAACTATTGGTTAATGCGCGCAAGCCAGTAAAGCTCCCAGTCGGCATGTTTTTTTTTTCAATATCTACCACAATTATCATCATATTTCAGCCGACTTTCACAAAACCATAATAATATTCTTAAACCTGTCTCAGAATCACTCCATCCATTGGTGAAAATGAGTATTATGAATGACTATGCTTTTTTTTAATGTGTAAACAGTTATAGAATGCGCCTTCGGCCCACCTGGTGTTAAGTGGTAACCTCGGTACATAACCGATGCAGCTTGGGTCGTCCCCTACTAGGTACGGCAAGACCCAAGTCGCCCAAGGCCGGTGAAATTGCAGGTGCATGAGATGTACCTTCCCCGTCTTGGGGTGATGGACGCAACGCAATGCGACTTCACTCCTCCCGTACTTTGGTGGAGAGGACTTGAGTATTACTATTCCATCAGGGAGGCCGTCAGCTCTTTTCGTCACTTAAATCACATAAAAATGATGTTTTTTTTTTTTTTTTAATTACTATAGGCTCACATTTGACCGCAATCTCACCTGATGTTAAGTGACGATGCGGTCTACGATGTAGCATGCTTGCCTAGAAAATACCTATTCACTCTCCTCTTGAAGACCTCCAGATTATAGTTCTCGGGAAATACAGACGCAGGCAAGGAGTTCCACTCTTGTAAAATGTGAAGTGCATTGACGATGATTGTTTATGATCAGGATGGTTTCGGTGAGGAGCAAGCGGTGGGAGTAGACCGGACGATGGAGATGATGATGTTCCCCGCGGAGGCGACCGCGCACGCCAGCGCGCTCGACATCACCGGGCTCGAGCTCACCGACCGGTCGCACGAGCACGCGCGGACGCTGCGCGAGCGCCGCATGGAGCGCTTCATAGAACATGACGTCACACTCTTCAGGAAATGTACGTTTGCACACACGTTGTATGAAAATGTAGTATTCATACTTGCTGGTCTGTAGAAAAATACACAAGATGGACGAATATCTGTCGGTTATCTGAATGTGATGCCACATTGCCACATTACAACAAACGTCACAGACATTTTTGCAGAGTTATCACTTAATGTAGGCCCTATAATATTAATAAACCTGACTTTTTTTTTCTAGCTGCTGCAGAGGAAACGGTGCCTGAATTTGGTAAAGGTAAAAAACTTAAACTATCCTACTTATAGATATCAAATAAGTATACTATCAAATATTGCCAACTCCTCTACAATGACCATATTCCTGCAGATATTTCCGAAATCCCTGATATCCCGATTCCTGAACCACACATCCTTCCGCAAGACCAGTAAGTTATTTTATAGTCCTAAAGTCATTTGCTTCCCAGTTTGATTCGCCTCTGGTATGGAAGCTCATTCCGAGGACGAACTCCCTTTTAGTTATTAAGTACTAACATTTGTTTAAATTGATTATATTTTATGTTACTAATATCTTTTTTTTATGTTGTTTGAATAAACAAATTTATTATTAATATGTATATTAAAACGAGTCATTCAGGTAAGGAGGCTGAAAGTATCACTTATGACCTAGATGGTCTTCTGTAGTTGACAAATTGGTGTCTCCGGTCTTTCTGTACGTTTTTCACGCTGCAACGGAGCAACGGATCGATTTGACTTTTTTACCTTAGACATAGTTTATGGGTCGGCGTGCTAGTGCTATATTCTGAAGAAATTGCATGGTAAGTGGAATACAAGAAGTCGAGGGATATACATAATCTTTTGGCAGTATACACAATCTAAGCACTTAAATTTAACTTAAACGCTTAGTTTACAAAAAACAATATTGTGGATATGAAATGTTGAAGCTGTTTTAGACACACCCATTGGTCTCCACTAGGCTGGGCCTGTATTTTAGACGCCAAAATTCAGGTTTGGTTAAGGTATGGTTACGCCTCTTTCAAATGAATAAACACCGTAACTTAAAACCAATAAGCTTAAATTAAATATTTAAAACCTTACCCGCTTTCTACCATATTTGGCAAAGGCAAACTGTAGTTTCAGACTGAACATTATGTCGTGGACCAAGTGATTTATCAGAGCATTATACATAATGCCCGGGCAATATGAAACTTATAATGAACTTGTCTACAAAGATCGAAATCACTTGCTTAGATTAGGGCATTATTTTAATATTATCTTGAAGCAATGTGTGGTGTTATGATGTATTTATCTGTAGGGTGGCAATCGACAAGGAGCATGTAGAGAGATGGGAGGAGCCTATAGAAGCCGCAGCTGTTGCACAGCTTGAAGAGATTGAATTGGAGGTAAGGAAAATGAGATGAGTCCGTCTGATAGTTTAAGTTTACACACGACAGCAATTTTGGAGAAGTACCACACCTGGTAATCTGCCGCCAAGCAGTGATGCACTCGTGTTACTGTGCTCCAGTTGGAAAGATGTGGTTGCCGGTGGAATTACAGGCTCTTGAGACATTCCACCTTCAGGTCTCAGAGATACGGGCGCGTACGATTCGACTTGTGTACCTAAGTAGGGGAGGACCATATGTCGTATTGCTTGTTATGGGCAGAAGTTACCATTAACTTGACACCAGGTGAGTCATCGCTCGTTTCCTAACTTTATAACATAAAAATTTTAGGAACTGGAGGAGGCAGAACCTCAGCCGAAACGACGCAGGGTCAGGAAACTTATCATCGACAAGAAGACCAAAATCGACGCGAATACACTGCGGGCTCGGATCCAAAACACTCACGTGGAGCTACGATGCGAGGTGAGCAGTTTTATTTTAGTCTCTTATCTATACAAATAAATAAAATTGGAGTGTCTGTTTGTAATATTAAAATAACCGCTATTTACTAAGTGCATATGGATGTATACAAGGTACATATACCAAAACAACATTTTTTTACAATTTTTGTCTGTCTGTCTGTTTGTTCCGGCTAATCTCTGAAATGGCTGGACCGATTTTGACGGGACTTTCACTGGCAGATAGCTGATATAACAAGGAGTAACTTAGGCTGTTTTTCCGAGGGGTAAAATAGGGGTGCGTGATAAAACCGAATTCCACGCGGCGAAGTCGCGGACCACATTTTCAAAATAAATTGACAGTGAAAATGTTTCGACGCAGGTCCCCTTGACGTCACTGGATGATCAGTAACACGAAATAATTTCCGAATGATTTTCCGTACGCTATATCCAAATAAAAAAGAACTTTATTTATGAAGAAATAGGTCGGAAACATCAATAAGTAATATTAAAAACCATAAGGTCACGCGTACCTAATTATCGCTCATGTTGATGCCTGTTCAAACCCTATCCGACTCTCCATGAGAAAGAACTCTAAGAAACCCCTATAGAAGATATTCCTTTTTTTCTCGATCACGATCCTTTTAACAATTTAAGTAGGTATCCAACCAAATTGGAATTAAGTTTCAGATTTTAAAACTAACCTTCGTTAAATTAGGTGGAAAAATAATTTGTAATGAGAATTTGTCTAATATTCTTAGGAGTCAGAAGTTATTTTTGTAATAATAAATAAATAAGTATTGAGTTGATATAAGTTTTTACATGAAAATGAAAAAAAATTGAGGGTTTTGTAACCAGTAGAAGTCAGTAGTGTCAGTAGTTTCACTCATAGACCAGTTAAATCTCACTCTATTCATTGTGAGAAATTAATTGATTCGTGTGAAATTCGCTTTTTGAATACGCCCGCGATTGTAACATATCTAATCTAACAGACCTATCGATGTTTTCAAGCCATTTCTTTATGAATACTGACAAATACTATTTGACTTTGACTTTTATTACTATGTGGGTAGTTTGAAGATTTTTCCATTTGCCATTTCGCTGTCCTCTTGAATGACATAAAATATCATTTATAGCTAGGCTGTGGGTATAGATTGTCAGTTTCCTAAAGGGTAAATTCACTTAGCTGTGTAAAGTAAATTTTAGTGCTAAATTCCGACAATAGGTATCTGATTCACTCGTTACTGTAATTATTCTGTCATAAGCCATAATATAATACAGCGAAGTGGTGGCAGTTAGACCGATTTTGCTAGCGTTTGGTGTATATTTAGAGATATTAGACAAACTGGGGCCGCAGTTTATGACGTTATTTGTTCGCAATTTCAGGACAGTTCGTACGATACAATAGAAATCCGAGTGCCGGTAGAAGTGTACCTACGGCGTCCGTGCCACGCCGGCGCCTCGGTGCGCTCCAACCTCGGCTCGGAAATCACTCGGCTGTTTATGAGAAATCTCGGCGTGGTGCACCGGTCGACGTCGGTTGAAAAGGCCTTCCAGGTATGCTGTGTTTAAATTTTCTGTATTTTTTTTTGGAATTTAAATGCGTTTTTTTTTGCTTGCTGTTTATATGGATGCTGAAAATAGGTGCTCTTTCATAATTTGTTTTGGACTGCCTTCTTGCCGGTAACGGGTATTCCGTTATCATTTCAAAACTGTTACAGCGTTTCTGACATCGATTTTGTAAATTTGTGCCTTTTTGCAGTGAATTAATCTTGTTTTCAGAAGTTTTAAGTCTCATATATAACAAAATATCAAAAGTATCAAACACAAATCATTGGTGGACATTTCTCACAGCGCCATCTAGCCCCAAAATAAACAAAGCATAGCTTGTATATGGCAATAAGACAACTGTTTTTTTTTTTGTAAATACGTATTAACTTTCAGAATAACACAACATAAATCCATGTTCGTCACACAAATGTTTGTCTTAGTACCGAACCCACGGCCTCCAGCGCAGAAGGCACAGTTACTACCAACTGAGCTGTGAGGCCAGTCAAATAGAATAGATGGCTGGTTGATTGGTCGGCCAGATCATCGTCCCATCCACGCGCTGTGTGAAATGTACTAACGATATTTATTTATTATTGCAGGAAGAAATAATGTATCGTCCACAAAGGCCACGCATTGTATCGGAGCCCGAACGAGTAGAAGAAGTCGAGCAACCGCCTGCTCCCGAAGAAGAGCGTCCGACGGAACCCATGGAGGCTGTCGAACCCCACCCGGATATCCAGGCGAGGAAGCGTACCTCCTTGAGCGAGACTAGCCCGAGTGTGAGTATTTTTTTTATTGTCTCTGGTGGCGGAACTGCCTGACGGCCCACCCCATGTTAAGTGGTAACCGTCGCCCATAGACAACAATACGACTCAAGTCCTCTCCACCAAAGTACGAGATGACCTAAGTCGCATTGCGTTGCGTCCATCACCCCGAGACGGGGATGTTACGTCTCACGCGCCTGCAATTTCACCGGCACCCACTCCCTTCCACTGGAACACAGCAATACGAGTGCATCACTGCTTGGCGGCAGATTACCAGGTGTGGTGGCAGTACTTCTCCGGGCGAACTTAGCACAAGTTCTACTGCTGCTTTGGGTTGCTCCTTTCGCACCACACGGGGACACGTGTAGGGATTCAAGGAGAATCACTTACGGACGCGATAAACTTGGTCCCCCCAAGTATATGACTACAAAAAAGTTTTGTATGAGATTAAGTTAGGTACTGAACGAGCTGATGGCCCACCTGGTGTTAAGTGGTAACCTCTGCCCATAACACGCAATACGAATTGGGTTCTCCCTCACATAGGTACGTCTAGAACAAAGTCGCATCGTATGCGCCCGTTACTCTAAGACTATATATTGGGTCACAAATATATGGACAGACTGGCCTCATAGCTTAGTTGGTAGTAACCCTGCTTTCAGCGCTACAGGTCGTGGGTTCGATTCCCATCCAGGACAAACATTTACGTGACGAGAATTGGTGTTTATCCTGTCTGGGTGTTAATATGTATTTATAAAAAAAGTTTATAACTATTATATCAGTTGTCTGATTTTCGTGACACAAGCTATGCTTAGCTTACTTTGGGGTTAGATGGCGCTGTGTGAAATGTCCACCAATATTTATTTATTGTTATACAATATATATTTCGTCTACTCTATTTTATGTTCTAGAATCTTACTGGAATCGCTAAAAATAATGAATTGAAACTACATAAAAGTAATAAAAAAAAAACTACAAATTGCTCATCATGATTCCTCTGCTCTTGCGCTTTGAGACAATGCATTACCAACCGACGAAGTTATCGCGCGCTCTTCGTCATTTTCGACAAGTTTACGGAATCTGTGCAATAAATAATCGGTTATCTGTTACAGCCCAAAAGACAGCGAGACATGGGTTACGTAACAATCCGGAAGCGACAGCAAGACACACATCTGGAGACCTCTATTCCTGCCGGTATTATATTTTCCATTACGGTTTTGATTATAATTTGTCTTCTTCTTGACTCCCTTACCGAGAGCGTATTTGCCCAGTGCTGACTCCGAGTTTCAGACAGGAGGTCGCTGGTTCAAATCCCGACGGGCACCAGTGTACGCTTGATAAATTAATGTGCACAATACCACGTTCTCAAAACGGTGAAAGGATCATGAGGAAATCGACATGTTCTAGAACCAAAATATTTACAAAATAATTATAAGTATTATCGTATATATACTTGTCTGGTTTCCATGATACAAGCTATTCTTAGCTTACTTTCGGGATAGATGGCGCTGTGATGTGTCCACCGATATTTATTTATTACTCGCTGCGCCCCGCGGTGAATAAGTAATCCCACGGTAACTGTACATGTTTGCTTGATAAAAAGTAGCCTATGTATTGTTCCAGATTATAATCTATATATGTGCCAAATTTCATCCATATCTGTTCAGCAATTCCGGCGTGTATTTTCTTCTTTCTTTCTATCCATCCAAACTTTCGCATTTATAATATTAATAAGATAAAAAGGATTGAATCAACAACCATTCGCCAGATGCCAAACTAGCATAGATGTCTGTAAAAATATATAATGAATTATTTCCAGAAGCAGAAGCCCAGTTGACTCTCCAACAGGAACGAGAGCTCGACAAAGAGAACGTCCCCGAAAATATGCAAGAGACATTCATAATGAGAGAAACCGGGAAAAGCTTGACGGAACTGCTTCAAGAGGCTGGTATTGCGGATATTGTGCAAGGTCAAGAGGAGGCAACTTTCGTAGCGCCGGCCGCGGTGACGTCACAGGTGCGGGGCTCCCGCGCCGCGCCGGGCGCCTCCCGCGACTCCGAGACGCCGCTCGGCAGCCTCGACAGGACCAAGGTGTCACTCGGCGAGTCCGAGGAGACCACCGACTCGCGCAGGTTCATAAGGTACATACTAGCTGTTGCCCGCGACGCCGTCCGCGTGGAATTCCGTTTTATCGCCCACCCCTATTTTACCCCTCTGAAAAGTAGCCTAAGTTACTCCTTGTTACATCAGCCATCTGCCAGTGAAAGTCACCCCCACCTCCGAATAAAGTTATACAAGTTAATAATATAACATTTGAGAAGTAATAAGACTTTTTTAAGTACTATAAATATGTAAGTACAACCAGATGTATTCGCAGCTGGTCAAATTACAGTCACTTGTGATATACCACCTTCACAGTTATTGGCGTATCCGATACGACTCGGGTCTTGAATTAACTAAGTAGGGGAGGGCCAAATTCGTATTGCTTGTTACGGGCAGACTTAACCACTTACACCATGCGGGCCATCTATTAGTTCCGTGACGCCATCAAATAAAAAATATCACATAAAGTAAGAAGCAGGGAATGGGCATTTTTTAAATTGGCCATTATGTTGCAGGAACGAATGGGGAACTGAAGGCACTATGAGGAAAATACTGATTGCAATGAAACAAGGGTTGAAGCCAATTACAGTGAAGACTCTTACTTCCAAAGGGCCAGTGCTATCAGGATATAATCGGTTGATTGCGGCCCGATGCTTTTCTTCGATACTGAGTGAGTATGAACCTGTTTATGGAAGAAAATTGAATGCGTGCGTCGGCGCACCCATTCGCACTTTAGAATTCACTCTTGTATGCTCGTTCGCAGTCTAAGAATATAAAGAGCGAAGTGCTCTCGGAAAAGTAGCCTTAGTTACTCTTTGTTACATCAGCTATCTGCCAGTGTAAGTCCCGTCAAAATCGATCCAGCCATTTCAGAGATTAACGAACAGACAGACAAAACATTGTAAAAAAATGTTGTTTTGGTATATGTACCGTGTATACATCCATATGCACTTAGTAAAAAGCGGTTATTTTAATATTCCAAAACAGACACTCCAATTTTATTTATTTGTATAGAGTGATCACTATTATACAGGCGCTAACCAGTGTATGATGAGCTCCGATGACGTACAGTTGGTTGTAGTAGTGACTTACGACGGCTGGAGCTGGTTTAGTTTCATTTGCGAAGAATTACTTGACTGGCCTCACAGCTCAGTTGGTAGTAACCCTGCCTTGTGCGCTGTACGTCGTGGGTTCGATTCCCACCCAGGGCAAACATTGTTTAGTGTTCTGTGGCTGGGTGCTGATGTTTATATGTATGTATTTACAAAAAAGTATTATATCAGTCGTCTGGTTTCTTTGATACAATATGCTTAGCTTACTTTGGGGCTAGATGGCACTGTGTGAAATGTCCCCAATATTTATTTATTATTTAACTCCTGGTCGTTTATGCACTATTACCACAATTTAATTTTTATTTATTAAGACTCAGACGACAGTTACGCCACATCTTTACTCCTCGAAGGCGTGGAGGGAAGTTATCCCACCATACCCATTTCTGCCGCCAAGCAGGAATGCATTCGCATTACTGTGTTCCGGTTGAAAGGTGTGGTTGCCGGTGAAATTACAGGCACATCAGACATGTCACTACACTTCTCAGTTACGGGCGCATATGCAACTTGGGTCTTCCTGTACCTAAGTGGGGGAAGACCCAATTTGTATTGCTTGTTATGGGCACCACTTAACATCTGTCGTTCCGTAACTGTTGTTGATATTCAGAGTTAATATATACCTAGAAAATATTTGTATGTTTCAGAGTTGAAGCAGCACCATTTCATAACCGTCCAAAAATGTCCAGGCACATTAGAAATAGAAGACATTGGATTAGGACCGAAAATTTACTAAGTCCATTTAATACAATTTCCGACAATATGCAAATGTTGAATTGCAAATTGTCTTGATGTTTGTAAGTGAAAATGTTAATTTTTCAGTTTTTTTCGATTATATTTGTTTATAAATTTTTTGAGATTTTAATGATTATATTAGTTAATTATTTCTATTTGTTTTATTGAAAGCCCAAACTGATATGAACAATTTATTTTGAATAATTTGTATACATGATATGGATTTCTGTACAACTTTATACAACTCATTCAACTAGATTTCAAGTGAACTAGACATTTTATATGAGTAGCTTATTTAGGTTGTGGCTTATTGATATATACACTCTAAATAGCGTGAATGGAAGCTGTACAATAAACAATTGACTTATTATTAATTTATTTTAACTTATAATACTTACAGTCATTAAATTACACATTTATGGAATTGGAATATTTATGAGTAAACTACTTACACTTATTAATACATTTAGGACCGTAGATAACTTTACACATAGTAGTAAACTTAAGATAGATTTAAAAACAATTTGGAGTTTTCCTAACTTGGTATAAAGCCATATCACTATTTTATACAAAATCAGTCTCCTACTATTATGTTGCCGAGCTCTGCCACGTCGTAGATGTTTCAAACCGACTTAACAAATGTAAAAGGCAGTAATGCGTTGTAACAGGACGAACACAGCACTGGACGTTTAGTTAATGTGATTGCAAAAATTATGTAAAGTAAGTCACGCAGTTCGTTCGCGTCACTTCAACAAACATCAACTAATTAACACTATGTCGCCCGTTCACTTCAGAAACAACCTCAAACACACCTCAGTGTTTCACAGCCTTGCTACAGTCGTTCCAAGCTCACTCAACTTTACTACGTAGTACTTTTTACAGTCTGTTTATTATTTAGGAATGACAATAAGTTATAGCTACCGTTATTTCTTACGACAATTTAAGAAATAGATTAATATATTAAAACATTATCATAAAGGTTCATGAGGCAAAATGACAAGACAATTTTTTTTTTGTACAAATAATAATTAAATAAAAATTCGAAGCCAATGCTAAAATTAACACACCGCGGCTTAAAATTCATAAAGCCAGAGGTAAAATTAAATATTAATCAAATTACTTTTGTTTGAAAAACAAAATGTAGAAAACAAACCGGTGATATATCACAGATCACTCAGGACATATGGATCGTATCCCTCATATGTACCAGCTGATTGATTCACCCGACACACAATGAGGGTATAAGCAAAACGATATTATAACCATTTAACCGCCGTTTCTCCATCAGCAGGAGGTAAGGAGGTAACATACGCCCCAAAACAATAAGGAGGCGCATTTCATAGTTACTAACTTCTGACCGCAAACTGGCCAAAACCCTAGCACACGCTCTTTATGCGCTGTAGATATACGATATTACCGCTCAGCGTGATGAACGCAGAGAGAGAGAGAGACACGTGTCTAGGGCACGAGGGAGTCGCTATCGTAGTTGATGCTCTCAAAGTAGAGCTGGGGCTTGTTGTTCCACAGATGGTTGGACCCGTCCTCGTAGAGGATGGACCGGGTGAGCTCTAGAGCGAGGTTGTCGTGCGGCGGGGAGGGGGCGGGTCGCAGGCTGGCGGGCAGCAGGCGCGTGCGCACGCGCAGCAGCGGCGCCAGCCGCGTCGTGCGCGCCACGTACTCCGCGACCAGCGACTCCCCGACCCTCTGTCAACCAAAACAACATTACCAGGACACCGTGTCGCTACCACACCACGCCACCACGCCACGCCACCCTGCCCAAGGTGCTCTTCTTGTAAGCGTCCATCAAACCTCTGGCGGCCAAACGTTACCGGGACCGCAACACCCGAGTGCGTGTCGCTGTATCAACGAGTCTACGGCCGCACATTGGGGCCCAACAGGAACTTGGAGGCCTGAGTTCGAATTTCTTTATAGTCCTGTTGATCTAAAGAATAACCTACTTATCCTCTTATTTTTCTTGCGTTTCAGGAAGGAAAATCTGAATACCTCGAGGGTTTACTCGAAGCGACAAAGGAACTCTCCAACATTGACCGCTCGAATATTTTCTACCACCTGCTCGTAACCTACTGTAAATCCGACGAAACCGACAAAGCCCTCGGATTGTGGACTTTGCTCCAAGAGGAATCCGAAATTCCTAGTGACCAATTCCTAATTTGCCTTGGAAACCACCTTAGGTCGAAGAACAAACCGGTACCCTTCGTCATCCCCAATGACAACAGTAGTCAATCAAAACAGGAAAATGTCATTGAAAAAGTTACCTCTCAAAAGAAACCGAAACAACTCACTAAAGTTGACGTCACGGGATCTGTCGAGGCGGCGATTCAGAGCGGAGAATTGACTAAAGCTATGGACATTGCCATCAAATCCATTAAGGATGGCGTAATCCCCAAACCGAATGCACTGAAATACCTGCTCAGAAATATGGCTCAGAAAGGCTACGTCGAAGAGATTCAAGAGTTTGGCAAACATATTACGGAAGTGATGAAAAGGAAAGTGACGTACGATGACAAACTGACTCTGGCTATATTCACGAAAGGCGCCGGCCCACAGCATATCGACAGCTTGCTTGAGGCTGTGGAAACATCTAAGACAGATGATGATTTTGTAGCGGCTCTCACCAGGTTCCCGAGGAGTAATGCGCTCGCTTCCATTATGAATGATGATGAGCTTTCATCTAAATGTAAGTGATTGTATTATTTACCTTATAATCATTAACCTGTTTTTTCCTGAGAGCAAAAAATTGTATTTAATTTTATCAAAACCTGTTGTGAATCAAATCCACTGAGCTATTCATCAAGGGAATATCTGTACTGGCCATCTATGACTCGGGAATCTTTATAAGGGACCAGATATTATGTATTTATAAAATACTTGACTTTTTACAGAATTGAAATCACTTTAATTTTTCGTATTCTTTTATGCATTGCAAATTATAGTGTAGTTATATTAAAAGTATTTTTAAACTGGTTTTGTAACTGAGGGCTCATAATTATTTCGTAATTATCTGCATCAATGTTCGATCAACTCAACAGGATTTCGGATAAAAATTAAAATTTAAAAGATTCGTTCATGAAATGTATTTCAGCTTGAGTGATACGGTAAATTTCGAACCTTTAATTGAAAAAAAAACATCGAGTCTAATTAGTTTATTCGTAAACCTCGCAGCCATTCCCAATACCGAAACACTATAAGTATGTATTTTTCAATTTCTGTTAATCTATTACAGGTCGTAAAGTAGCAGAGAAAGCCGCAGCAAAAGGGCAGTTGATGCCGGCGAACTTGCTATGGATGGAGTACCTTTTGTCGGGGAAAAATGAAGAAGCCGATTCCCTGTGGAATGAATGCTTACAAAACGCAGAAGTAATTGTGTTCAGAAGGTTATTACAAGAAAGCCACGTACGAAAAGAGCCACAGTTGATCGAGAAACTTATTGCTTACTTGAAATCAAACAAATCTCTATCATTGGGTTCTATAGGAAATGCTTATTCTCGGTTAATTAGCTTCCACTTGTCGGAGAAAAACATACATGAGGCTGAGAACGTTCTAGACGAGGCTGTGAAATCAGGAGTTAAATATGAGTATTTAAACAGAAGTGGACTCTCCAGATTGCAGGATGCCGTGGAAGCTGCGGGAAGGGAGTTTAAACATAAGATTTAACAAAGAGTTTTAAAATGATTCAATGTATGTATTAATAGTTGACAGTGCATTTTTAGTTGTGTATTGTGATTAGGTGAATGTGGCTACATCAGTTACTTGAGTTTGATTGACTTTCATGTTGATGCAAAGGTTTACCTTATGATAAACTCATATTTACGCAGCCAAGATTATTTTTACCAAATTACTAGAAGTACCTATGTGTTTATTTAATGTATTATGTACCTAATGATAAATAAATAATTAGACACACTGTTTTGTATCCTCCCTTTGTATACTCCCTCTTTAAAACAACTTTATCTAACTACACCTGGCAATATCACATGGTGGCACACATCATGGTGACGTGACAAGAGTGCAAAAGATAAAATGTGACAAAGTAAGTACTTCGATTCAGTGCTCGGAAACATCAAATTTAAAGCAATAGCTGTGTAGCCAACCAAATCTAATCAAACCCTGGCTGGAGCAGAGCAAACTGTGACTGATGGTCACAGTTTTGTTGGGTCCTGGATATTTTATGTGATAGAATGAGCTGACGGCCCACCTAATGTTAAGTCGTAACCGCCGTCCATGGACAACAACATGACTCAAGTCGCATTGCGTTGCGTCTATCACCCCGAGACAGCCAGACGGGGATATTACGTCTCATGCGCCTGCAATTTCACCGGCACCCACTCCCTTTCGCCAGAACTCAGCCACATGAGTGCATTACTGCTTGGCGGCATATTAGGTGTGGTGGCAGTACTTCTCCGGGCGAACTTGGCACAAGTTTTACTGCTACTTTGGGTTGGTCCTTTCGCACTAATCGAGGGATACGTGTAGGGATTCAAAGGATGTCACGCGAGCAACGCGCGTCCCCCAAAAGTAGTACGCGAAGCTTTGCCCTAACTGTAAAGAGGATCGGCCAAGTTCGCATAGGTTGCTAAGGTTTACCCGAGGTCAAGGGTTGGGCGAAAGTATATAATGCATTATAAGTATACTAAAACTGAATCAGTAAGATTCAGAGAAAGGGGTTTTTGTAGTTTATGATTAAAATTTGGTTTCATAGCCAAAATGTACAACATGGCCGTAATAATTTGGATTCCAAATTTTATATGAATAGCTTTTCAGATGTGTCGGATTCGGGGCAAAAGTGTGAAGTATTGAACATTAATAATGATTTCCATTTCTCGTATTCGTTTAGGGCACAGATATGAACGTAGAAATAAATTTAAAAATATAATACGGAAATAATGCTCATAAAAGTGGTTTTTCACCTATCTTGTGACTCTGTTATGTTATGTCATCAAATTTTATATTTCTTTGAGTATTGTCATTGTCAGTTGTCAAGTTTCATCGTCACAATTCGAAGCCAACGTTTTTGGCGGGACTTGTTGGAGACTTCGATAGTTTTTTCCCCTCTAGTGTATTTGAAATATCAAAGAAAAATGTTTTATCCAGTTGCATCCCTGAAAAAGGGTGGTAGATTCTATTTATGTTGGGTAGCCGACTCGTGGCCTTTGCGTTTTGCCACAATTACTCATCGACAACTGTGGTCGCAAGATGTACGAAAAATATGGTAAGAAATTACATATACTACTTATAACCAGCGCGGTAACCACGTTTATTCATCAATTTACACTCATGAATTCGGAAAGATTATATACCATATATACCTGAGCAATTTGGTTTATTTTTCAGCGATTATATATTAGAGTTTATGACAAACGAGTCTGGGCGTCCGGACCATAGGTTTTCGCTTCGCCTCAGCTCGCAGTTGATGCGAGGATTGGTTAGGATTTACCAGAAGAAAGTCAACGTATTCTTGAGTAAGTTTTTGGCAAACAACATTGAAAAAATAAGTATATACCAGCGTAACTACCATATATGGACAACTGAAGTAATGCCTACATTTTTTTCAGGTGATTTGTGTATGTTAAACGCTAACGTTACGAAGCATGTTAATAGAAAGTGAGTATTGTCTTTTATTCATTGTGACCATTCCATCGGTAAAAACTTGAATATTAATATTGGTGGATGTGTCACACAGTGCCATCTAGCCGCAAAGTAAACAAAACTTGTACACTGGAAATTATTTTCAGATTCATTATCCCAAAAGCCCATGTTGTTCGTCCAGTATCACAACCTCGACTACAAGTAACCGAGCAAATACCTCAGATCACTGTGTCAGAAGAGCCAGAAACTGAGCAGAGGCTTGAAGAAATTTATCAAGTATGTAATGTGTACGGCAATGTGATGGTGTCATTTTATTTTATATATTTTTTGGTAACTATAAGTTTAAATTAACAAAATATTGAAGTGCACCTATCAAAATGTTCCAATGACCTTGAGACCTGAAGATGGAATGTCTCATTTGCTTGTAATCTTACTAGCCCCTATATTCTTTTAAATGAGACACAGCACTGTGGTGCTGTAGCTAATTAATAGTACATAAATAATAAATTTATGTTTGAAATGATCACCAGAAATCTTAGTGTTGCCTTTTCAGATTATTTCCTTAAATTAAATCTATATTTTCATATACTACATATTTTATTTTTGTTGCATAACTTCATACATTTAATGTGTGACAAGTTATAATGATTGTTTTAGTATTATAAATATTGTATTTGTAATGTTAATTTGATATTTAATAATTCTCAATAAAGTATCATAAAAATCTGTGATTTTAGTATTTTAAATATCACCAGATGAATAGTTTCATTACAACAGAACTAATATATAAAAAAAAACGTTTGTGATTTGATATTTAGTAGTTAACTTATTATATATAATTTCAGAAAAGCGGACATGTTGTTACTGACATACAAGATATCACACTCAAAGAGGCAACAATACCAGAGCTTCAACTCCTGCCAACTGTAAGTTTGTCTGCAAAGTTAAATAACTGTAATTAAATATAACTTTCATAATTAAGGCTCCAGAGCTATGTGATAGGAACACTGCCTGCAAAGCGAGTGTACCCGGTTCGATTTCTGGTCCAAGCAGACATTTTTGTGATACTGGTGACAGTTCTGATTGCTATTCCATAGGCGTTTTTTTAGGTACTATGACTAGTGATACTCCCCGTACTGTGATCACTCCCCGGTTTTGCACAGGTAGCAGAGCATATAGCCTAAAAAACATGGTTCAATAATTTAAAAAGGACAATTAACTATTCGTTAACGCGCGCAAGCCAGTAAAGCTCCCAGTCAGCATGTTTTTTTTTTCAACATCTACCACAATCATCATTATATTTCAGCCGACTTTCACAAAACCATTATTAATAATATTCTTAAACCTTTCTCAGAATCACTCCGTCCATTGGTGAAAACCGTATGTTGTTTTTAATGTGTAAACAGTTATAGAACGCACCGTCGCGTCGGCCCACCTGGTGTTAAGTGGTAACCTCGGTACATAACAACCGATGCAGCTTGGGTCGTCCCCTACTAGGTACGGCAAGACCCAAGTCGCCCAAGGCCGGTGAAATTGCAGGTGCATGAGATGTACCTTCCCCGTCTTGGGGTGATGGACACAACGCAATGCGACTTCACTCCTCCCGTACTTTGGTGGAGAGGACTTGAGTATTACTATTCCATCAGGGAGGCCGTCAGCTCTTTTCGTCACTTAAATCACATAAAAATGATGTTTTTTGTTTTTTTTTAATTACTATAGGCTCACATTTGACCGCAATCTCACCTGATGTTAAGTGACGATGCGGTCTACGATGTAGCATGCTTGCCTAGAAAATACCTATTCACTCTCCTCTTGAAGACCTCCAGATTATAGTTCTCGGGAAATACAGACGCAGGCAAGGAGTTCCACTCTTGTAAAATGTGAAGTGCATTGACGATGATTGTTTATGATCAGGATGGTTTCGGTGAGGAGCAAGCGGTGGGAGTAGACCGGACGATGGAGATGATGATGTTCCCCGCGGAGGCGACCGCGCACGCCAGCGCGCTCGACATCACCGGGCTCGAGCTCACCGACCGGTCGCACGAGCACGCGCGGACGCTGCGCGAGCGCCGCATGGAGCGCTTCACAGAACATGACGTCACACTCTTCAGGAAATGTACGTTTGCACACACGTTGTATGAAAATGTAGTATTCATACTTGCTGGTCTGTAGAAAAATACACAAGATGGACGAATATCTGTCGGTTATCTGAATGTGATGCCACATTGCCACATTACAACAAACGTCACAGACATTTTTGCAGAGTTATCACTTAATGTAGGCCCTATAATATTAATAAACCTGACTTTTTTTTTCTAGCTGCTGCAGAGGAAACGGTGCCTGAATTTGGTAAAGGTAAAAAACTTAAACTATCCTACTTATAGATATCAAATAAGTATACTATCAAATATTGCCAACTCCTCTACAATGACCATATTCCTGCAGATATTTCCGAAATCCCTGATATCCCGATTCCTGAACCACACATCCTTCCGCAAGACCAGTAAGTTATTTTATAGTCCTAAAGTCATTTGCTTCCCAGTTTGATTCGCCTCTGGTATGGAAGCTCATTCCGAGGACGAACTCCCTTTTAGTTATTAAGTACTAACATTTGTTTAAATTGATTATATTTTATGTTACTAATATCTTTTTTTTATGTTGTTTGAATAAACAAATTTATTATTAATATGTATATTAAAACGAGTCATTCAGGTAAGGAAGCTGAAAGTATCACTTTCGACCTAGATGGTCTTTTGTAGTTACAAGAGGTAATAATTAAACATCGTTTTACCCTCCTGACTTGACAAATTGGTGTCTCTGGTCTGTCTGTACGTTTTTCACGCTGCAACGGAGCAACGGATCGATTTGACTTTTTTACCTTAGACATAGTTTATGGGTCGGCGTGCTAGTGCTATATTCTGAAGAAATTGCATGGTAAGTGGAATACAAGAAGTCGAGGGATATACATAATCTTTTGGCAGTATACACAATCTAAGCACTTAAATTTAACTTAAACGCTTAGTTTACAAAAAACAATATTGTGGATATGAAATGTTGAAGCTGTTTTAGACACACCCATTGGTCTCCACTAGGCTGGGCCTGTATTTTAGACGCCAAAATTCAGGTTTGGTTAAGGTATGGTTACGCCTCTTTCAAATGAATAAACACCGTAACTTAAAACCAATAAGCTTAAATTAAATATTTAAAACCTTACCCGCTTTCTACCATATTTGGCAAAGGCAAACTGTAGTTTCAGACTGAACATTATGTCGTGGACCAAGTGATTTATCAGAGCATTATACATAATGCCCGGGCAATATGAAACTTATAATGAACTTGTCTACAAAGATCGAAATCACTTGCTTAGATTAGGGCATTATTTTAATATTATCTTGAAGCAATGTGTGGTGTTATGATGTATTTATCTGTAGGGTGGCAATCGACAAGGAGCATGTAGAGAGATGGGAGGAGCCTATAGAAGCCGCAGCTGTTGCACAGCTTGAAGAGATTGAATTGGAGGTAAGGAAAATGAGATGAGTCCGTCTGATAGTTTAAGTTTACACACGACAGCAATTTTGGAGAAGTACCACACCTGGTAATCTGCCGCCAAGCAGTGATGTATACGTGTTACTGTGCTCCAGTTGAAAATATATGGTTGCCGGTGGAATTACAGGCTCTTGAGACATTTCACCTTTAAGCCTCAGAGAGTACGATTCGAATTGTGTAGCTAAGCAGGGGAGGACCTTATATCGTATTACTTGTTATGGGCAGAAGTTACCATTAAATTAACACCAGGTGAGTCATCGCTCGTTTCGTAACTTTATAACATAAAAATTTTAGGAACTGGAGGCAGAACCTCAGCCGAAACGTCGCAGGGTCAGGAAACTTATCATCGACAAGAAGACCAAAATCGACGCGAATACACTGCGGGCTCGGATCCAAAACACTCACGTGGAGCTACGATGCGAGGTGAGCAGTTTTATTTTAGTCTCTTATCTATACAAATAAATAAAATTGGAGTGTCTGTTTGTAATATTAAAATAACCGCTATTTACTAAGTGCATATGGATGTATACAAGGTACATATACCAAAACAACATTTTTTTACAATTTTTGTCTGTCTGTCTGTTTGTTCCGGCTAATCTCTGAAATGGCTGGACCGATTTTGACGGGACTTTCACTGGCAGATAGCTGATATAACAAGGAGTAACTTAGGCTGTTTTTCCGAGGGGTAAAATAGGGGTGCGTGATAAAACCGAATTCCACGCGGCGAAGTCGCGGACCACATTTTCAAAATAAATTGACAGTGAAAATGTTTCGACGCAGGTCCCCTTGACGTCACTGGATGATCAGTAACACGAAATAATTTCCGAATGATTTTCCGTACGCTATATCCAAATAAAAAAGAACTTTATTTATGAAGAAATAGGTCGGAAACATCAATAAGTAATATTAAAAACCATAAGGTCACGCGTACCTAATTATCGCTCATGTTGATGCCTGTTCAAACCCTATCCGACTCTCCATGAGAAAGAACTCTAAGAAACCCCTATAGAAGATATTCCTTTTTTTCTCGATCACGATCCTTTTAACAATTTAAGTAGGTATCCAACCAAATTGGAATTAAGTTTCAGATTTAAAAACTAACCTTCGTTAAATTAGGTGGAAAAATAATTTGTAATGAGAATTTGTCTAATATTCTTAGGAGTCAGAAGTTATTTTTGTAATAATAAATAAATAAGTATTGAGTTGATATAAGTTTATACATGAAAATGAAAAAAAATTGAGGGTTTTGTAACCAGTAGAAGTCAGTAGTGTCAGTAGTTTCACTCATATAATAGTTAAATCTCACTGTATTCATTGTGAGAAATTAATTGATTCGTGTGAAATTCGCTTTTTGAATACGCCCGCGATTGTAACATATCTAATCTAACAGACCTATCGATGTTTTCAAGCCATTTCTTTATGAATACTGACAAATACTATTTGACTTTGACTTTTATTACTATGTGGGTAGTTTGAAGTTTTTTCCATTTGCCATTTCGCTGTCCTCTTGAATGACATAAAATATCATTTATGGCTAGGCTGTGGGTATAGATTGTCAGTTTCCTAAGGGTAAATTCACTTAGCTGTGTAAAGTAAATTTTAGTGCTAAATTCCGACAATAGGTATCTGATTCACTCGTTACTGTAATTATTCTGTCATAAGCCATAATATAATACAGCGAAGTGGTGGCAGTTAGACCGATTTTGCTAGCGTTTGGTGTATATTTAGAGATATTAGACAAACTGGGGCCGCAGTTTATGACGTTATTTGTTCGCAATTTCAGGACAGTTCGTACGATACAATAGAAATCCGAGTGCCGGTAGAAGTGTACCTACGGCGTCCGTGCCACGCCGGCGCCTCGGTGCGCTCCAACCTCGGCTCGGAAATCACTCGGCTGTTTATGAGAAATCTCGGCGTGGTGCACCGGTCGACGTCGGTTGAAAAGGCCTTCCAGGTATGCTGTGTTTAAATTTTCTGTATTTTTTTTTGGAATTTATATGCGTTTTTTTTTGCTTGCTGTTTATATGGATGCTGAAAATAGGTGCTCTTTCATAATTTGTTTTGGACTGCCTTCTTGCCGGTAACGGGTATTCCGTTATCATTTCAAAACTGTTACAGCGTTTCTGACATCGATTTTGTAAATTTGTGCCTTTTTGCAGTGAATTAATCTTGTTTTCAGAAGTTTTAAGTCTCATATATAACAAAATATCAAAAGTATCAAACACAAATCATTGGTGGACATTTCTCACAGCGCCATCTAGCCCCAAAATAAACAAAGCATAGCTTGTATATGGCAATAAGACAACTGTTTTTTTTTTTGTAAATACGTATTAACTTTCAGAATAACACAACATAAATCCATGTTCGTCACACAAATGTTTGTCTTAGTACCGAACCCACGGCCTCCAGCGCAGAAGGCACAGTTACTACCAACTGAGCTGTGAGGCCAGTCAAATAGAATAGATGGCTGGTTGATTGGTCGGCCAGATCATCGTCCCATCCACGCGCTGTGTGAAATGTACTAACGATATTTATTTATTATTGCAGGAAGAAATAATGTATCGTCCACAAAGGCCACGCATTGTATCGGAGCCCGAACGAGTAGAAGAAGTCGAGCAACCGCCTGCTCCCGAAGAAGAGCGTCCGACGGAACCCATGGAGGCTGTCGAACCCCACCCGGATATCCAGGCGAGGAAGCGTACCTCCTTGAGCGAGACTAGCCCGAGTGTGAGTATTTTTTTTATTGTCTCTGGTGGCGGAACTGCCTGACGGCCCACCCCATGTTAAGTGGTAACCGTCGCCCATAGACAACAATACGACTCAAGTCCTCTCCACCAAAGTACGAGATGACCTAAGTCGCATTGCGTTGCGTCCATCACCCCGAGACGGGGATGTTACGTCTCACGCGCCTGCAATTTCACCGGCACCCACTCCCTTCCACTGGAACACAGCAATACGAGTGCATCACTGCTTGGCGGCAGATTACCAGGTGTGGTGGCAGTACTTCTCCGGGCGAACTTAGCACAAGTTCTACTGCTGCTTTGGGTTGCTCCTTTCGCACCACACGGGGACACGTGTAGGGATTCAAGGAGAATCACTTACGGACGCGATAAACTTGGTCCCCCCAAGTATATGACTACAAAAAAGTTTTGTATGAGATTAAGTTAGGTACTGAACGAGCTGATGGCCCACCTGGTGTTAAGTGGTAACCTCTGCCCATAACACGCAATACGAATTGGGTTCTCCCTCACATAGGTACGTCTAGAACAAAGTCGCATCGTATGCGCCCGTTACTCTAAGACTATATATTGGGTCACAAATATATGGACAGACTGGCCTCATAGCTTAGTTGGTAGTAACCCTGCTTTCAGCGCTACAGGTCGTGGGTTCGATTCCCATCCAGGACAAACATTTACGTGACGAGAATTGGTGTTTATCCTGTCTGGGTGTTAATATGTATTTATAAAAAAAGTTTATAACTATTATATCAGTTGTCTGATTTTCGTGACACAAGCTATGCTTAGCTTACTTTGGGGTTAGATGGCGCTGTGTGAAATGTCCACCAATATTTATTTATTGTTATACAATATATATTTCGTCTACTCTATTTTATGTTCTAGAAACTTACTGGAATCGCTAAAAATAATGAATTGAAACTACATAAAAGTAAAAAAAAAAAAAGACTACAAATTGCTCATCATGATTCCTCTGCTCTTGCGCTTTGAGACAATGCATTACCAACCGACGAAGTTATCGCGCGCTCTTCGTCATTTTCGACAAGTTTACGGAATCTGTGCAATAAATAATCGGTTATCTGTTACAGCCCAAAAGACAGCGAGACATGGGTTACGTAACAATCCGGAAGCGACAGCAAGACACACATCTGGAGACCTCTATTCCTGCCGGTATTATATTTTCCATTACGGTTTTGATTATAATTTGTCTTCTTCTTGACTCCCTTACCGAGAGCGTATTTGCCCAGTGCTGACTCCGAGTTTCAGACAGGAGGTCGCTGGTTCAAATCCCGACGGGCACCAGTGTACGCTTGATAAATTAATGTGCACAATACCACGTTCTCAAAACGGTGAAAGGATCATGAGGAAATCGACATGTTCTAGAACCAAAATATTTACAAAATAATTATAAGTATTATCGTATATATACTTGTCTGGTTTCCATGATACAAGCTATTCTTAGCTTACTTTCGGGATAGATGGCGCTGTGATGTGTCCACCGATATTTATTTATTACTCGCTGCGCCCCGCGGTGAATAAGTAATCCCACGGTAACTGTACATGTTTGCTTGATAAAAAGTAGCCTATGTATTGTTCCAGATTATAATCTATATATGTGCCAAATTTCATCCATATCTGTTCAGCAATTCCGGCGTGTATTTTCTTCTTTCTTTCTATCCATCCAAACTTTCGCATTTATAATATTAATAAGATAAAAAGGATTGAATCAACAACCATTCGCCAGATGCCAAACTAGCATAGATGTCTGTAAAAATATATAATGAATTATTTCCAGAAGCAGAAGCCCAGTTGACTCTCCAACAGGAACGAGAGCTCGACAAAGAGAACGTCCCCGAAAATATGCAAGAGACATTCATAATGAGAGAAACCGGGAAAAGCTTGACGGAACTGCTTCAAGAGGCTGGTATTGCGGATATTGTGCAAGGTCAAGAGGAGGCAACTTTCGTAGCGCCGGCCGTGGTGACGTCACAGGTGCGGGGCTCCCGCGCCGCGCCGGGCGCCTCCCGCGACTCCGAGACGCCGCTCGGCAGCCTCGACAGGACCAAGGTGTCACTCGGCGAGTCCGAGGAGACCACCGACTCGCGCAGGTTCATAAGGTACATACTAGCTGTTGCCCGCGACGCCGTCCGCGTGGAATTCCGTTTTATCGCCCACCCCTATTTTACCCCTCTGAAAAGTAGCCTAAGTTACTCCTTGTTACATCAGCCATCTGCCAGTGAAAGTCACCCCCACCTCCGAATAAAGTTATACAAGTTAATAATATAACATTTGAGAAGTAATAAGACTTTTTTAAGTACTATAAATATGTAAGTACAACCAGATGTATTCGCAGCTGGTCAAATTACAGTCACTTGTGATATACCACCTTCACAGTTATTGGCGTATCCGATACGACTCGGGTCTTGAATTAACTAAGTAGGGGAGGGCCAAATTCGTATTGCTTGTTACGGGCAGACTTAACCACTTACACCATGCGGGCCATCTATTAGTTCCGTGACGCCATCAAATAAAAAATATCACATAAAGTAAGAAGCAGGGAATGGGCATTTTTTAAATTGGCCATTATGTTGCAGGAACGAATGGGGAACTGAAGGCACTATGAGGAAAATACTGATTGCAATGAAACAAGGGTTGAAGCCAATTACAGTGAAGACTCTTACTTCCAAAGGGCCAGTGCTATCAGGATATAATCGGTTGATTGCGGCCCGATGCTTTTCTTCGATACTGAGTGAGTATGAACCTGTTTATGGAAGAAAATTGAATGCGTGCGTCGGCGCACCCATTCGCACTTTAGAATTCACTCTTGTATGCTCGTTCGCAGTCTAAGAATATAAAGAGCGAAGTGCTCTCGGAAAAGTAGCCTTAGTTACTCTTTGTTACATCAGCTATCTGCCAGTGTAAGTCCCGTCAAAATCGATCCAGCCATTTCAGAGATTAACGAACAGACAGACAAAACATTGTAAAAAAATGTTGTTTTGGTATATGTACCGTGTATACATCCATATGCACTTAGTAAAAAGCGGTTATTTTAATATTCCAAAACAGACACTCCAATTTTATTTATTTGTATAGAGTGATCACTATTATACAGGCGCTAACCAGTGTATGATGAGCTCCGATGACGTACAGTTGGTTGTAGTAGTGACTTACGACGGCTGGAGCTGGTTTAGTTTCATTTGCGAAGAATTACTTGACTGGCCTCACAGCTCAGTTGGTAGTAACCCTGCCTTGTGCGCTGTACGTCGTGGGTTCGATTCCCACCCAGGGCAAACATTGTTTAGTGTTCTGTGGCTGGGTGCTGATGTTTATATGTATGTATTTACAAAAAAGTATTATATCAGTCGTCTGGTTTCTTTGATACAATATGCTTAGCTTACTTTGGGGCTAGATGGCACTGTGTGAAATGTCCCCAATATTTATTTATTATTTAACTCCTGGTCGTTTATGCACTATTACCACAATTTAATTTTTATTTATTAAGACTCAGACGACAGTTACGCCACATCTTTACTCCTCGAAGGCGTGGAGGGAAGTTATCCCACCATACCCATTTCTGCCGCCAAGCAGGAATGCATTCGCATTACTGTGTTCCGGTTGAAAGGTGTGGTTGCCGGTGAAATTACAGGCACATCAGACATGTCACTACACTTCTCAGTTACGGGCGCATATGCAACTTGGGTCTTCCTGTACCTAAGTGGGGGAAGACCCAATTTGTATTGCTTGTTATGGGCACCACTTAACATCTGTCGTTCCGTAACTGTTGTTGATATTCAGAGTTAATATATACCTAGAAAATATTTGTATGTTTCAGAGTTGAAGCAGCACCATTTCATAACCGTCCAAAAATGTCCAGGCACATTAGAAATAGAAGACATTGGATTAGGACCGAAAATTTACTAGGTCCATTTAATACAATTTCCGACAATATGCAAATGTTGAATTGCAAATTGTCCTGATGTTTGTAAGTGAAAATGTTAATTTTTCAGTTTTTTTCGATTATATTTGTTTATAAATTTTTTGAGATTTTAATGATTATATTAGTTAATTATTTCTATTTGTTTTATTGAAAGCCCAAACTGATATGAACAATTTATTTTGAATAATTTGTATACATGATATGGATTTCTGTACAACTTTATACAACTCATTCAACTAGATTTCAAGTCAAACTAGACATTTTATATGAGTATCTTATTTAGGTTGTGGCTTATTGATATATACACTCTAAATAGCGTGAATGGAAGCTGTACAATAAACAGTTGACTTATTATTAATTTATTTTAACTTATAATACTTACAGTCATTAAATTACACATTTATGGAATTGGAATATTTATGAGTAAACTACTTACACTTATTAATACATTTAGGACCGTAGATAACTTTACACATAGTAGTAAACTTAAGATAGATTTAAAAACAATTTGGAGTTTTCCTAACTTGGTATAAAGCCATATCACTATTTTATACAAAATCAGTCTCCTACTATTATGTTGCCGAGCTCTGCCACGTCGTAGATGTTTCAAACCGACTTAACAAATGTAAAAGGCAGTAATGCGTTGTAACAGGACGAACACAGCACTGGACGTTTAGTTAATGTGATTGCAAAAATTATGTAAAGTAAGTCACGCAGTTCGTTCGCGTCACTTCAACAAACATCAACTAATTAACACTATGTCGCCCATTTTTTATTTTGGGAATACATACTAGCTTCTACCAACGGCTTCGCTCGCGTTAATGTTGATCATGTCAACCACTAAAGCAAATCGGCCGACGTAATAAAAAGTTTCACGCAAGTTGATCCCTCCCCTTACATCATCCCCTATAAGTTTTTAGCGAGAAAAAGTGGCCTATAACCGTCTCCAGGGTCCCATCTATCTATATCAAAATTCATCATAATCGATTGAGCGGTTTAGGCGTGAAAGCGTAACAAACAAACAAATAACTTATATTTATTTATAAAATTTTAAGCAATTTAGGAAAACTAACAGCTAATGTTAAGAAAAGTAATATAAAAAAGTATAGAAAAAAACGTATAACAAGTTTCCACAGATTGATAAACAGATATTTTGAAAATAACAGCTTACAGAAGACAAAAAAATTTTATATGAATAGCTTTTCAGATGTGTCGGATTCGGGGCAAAAGTGTGAAGTATTGAACATTAATAATGATTTCCATTTCTCGTATTCGTTTAGGGCACAGATATGAACGTAGAAATAAATTTAAAAATATAATACGGAAATAATGCTCATAAAAGTGGTTTTTCACCTATCTTGTGACTCTGTTATGTTATGTCATCAAATTTTATATTTCTTTGAGTATTGTCATTGTCAGTTGTCAAGTTTCATCGTCACAATTCGAAGCCAACGTTTTTGGCGGGACTTGTTGGAGACTTCGATAGTTTTTTCCCCTCTAGTGTATTTGAAATATCAAAGAAAAATGTTTTATCCAGTTGCATCCCTGAAAAAGGGTGGTAGATTCTATTTATGTTGGGTAGCCGACTCGTGGCCTTTGCGTTTTGCCACAATAACTCATCGACAACTGTGGTCGCAAGATGTACGAAAAATATGGTAAGAAATTACATATACTACTTATAACCAGCGCGGTAACCACGTTTATTCATCAATTTACACTCATGAATTCGGAAAGATTATATACCATATATACCTGAGCAATTTGGTTTATTTTTCAGCGATTATATATTAGAGTTTATGACAAACGAGTCTGGGCGTCCGGACCATAGGTTTTCGCTTCGCCTCAGCTCGCAGTTGATGCGAGGATTGGTTAGGATTTACCAGAAGAAAGTCAACGTATTCTTGAGTAAGTTTTTGGCAAACAACATTGAAAAAATAAGTATATACCAGCGTAACTACCATATATGGACAACTGAAGTAATGCCTACATTTTTTTCAGGTGATTTGTGTATGTTAAACGCTAACGTTACGAAGCATGTTAATAGAAAGTGAGTATTGTCTTTTATTCATTGTGACCATTCCATCGGTAAAAACTTGAATATTAATATTGGTGGATGTGTCACACAGTGCCATCTAGCCGCAAAGTAAACAAAACTTGTACACTGGAAATTATTTTCAGATTCATTATCCCAAAAGCCCATGTTGTTCGTCCAGTATCACAACCTCGACTACAAGTAACCGAGCAAATACCTCAGATCACTGTGTCAGAAGAGCCAGAAACTGAGCAGAGGCTTGAAGAAATTTATCAAGTATGTAATGTGTACGGCAATGTGATGGTGTCATTTTATTTTATATATTTTTTGGTAACTATAAGTTTAAATTAACAAAATATTGAAGTGCACCTATCAAAATGTTCCAATGACCTTGAGACCTGAAGATGGAATGTCTCATTTGCTTGTAATCTTACTAGCCCCTATATTCTTTTAAATGAGACACAGCACTGTGGTGCTGTAGCTAATTAATAGTACATAAATAATAAATTTATGTTTGAAATGATCACCAGAAATCTTAGTGTTGCCTTTTCAGATTATTTCCTTAAATTAAATCTATATTTTCATATACTACATATTTTATTTTTGTTGCATAACTTCATACATTTAATGTGTGACAAGTTATAATGATTGTTTTAGTATTATAAATATTGTATTTGTAATGTTAATTTGATATTTAATAATTCTCAATAAAGTATCATAAAAATCTGTGATTTTAGTATTTTAAATATCACCAGATGAATAGTTTCATTACAACAGAACTAATATATAAAAAAAAAACGTTTGTGATTTGATATTTAGTAGTTAACTTATTATATATAATTTCAGAAAAGCGGACATGTTGTTACTGACATACAAGATATCACACTCAAAGAGGCAACAATACCAGAGCTTCAACTCTTGCCAACTGTAAGTTTGTCTGCAAAGTTAAATAACTGTAATTAAATATAACTTTCATAATTAAGGCTCCAGAGCTATGTGATAGGAACACTGCCTGCAAAGCGAGTGTACCCGGTTCGATTTCTGGTCCAAGCAGACATTTTTGTGATACTGGTGACAGTTCTGATTGCTATTCCATAGGCGTTTTTTAGGTACTATGACTAGTGATCACGCTCCGGTTTTGCACAGGTAGCAGAGCATATAGCCTAAAAAACATGGTTCAATAATTTAAAAAGGACAATTAACTATTGGTTAATGCGCGCAAGCCAGTAAAGCTCCCAGTCGGCATGTTTTTTTTTTCAATATCTACCACAATTATCATCATATTTCAGCCGACTTTCACAAAACCATAATAATATTCTTAAACCTGTCTCAGAATCACTCCATCCATTGGTGAAAATGAGTATTATGAATGACTATGCTTTTTTTTAATGTGTAAACAGTTATAGAATGCGCCTTCGGCCCACCTGGTGTTAAGTGGTAACCTCGGTACATAACCGATGCAGCTTGGGTCGTCCCCTACTAGGTACGGCAAGACCCAAGTCGCCCAAGGCCGGTGAAATTGCAGGTGCATGAGATGTACCTTCCCCGTCTTGGGGTGATGGACGCAACGCAATGCGACTTCACTCCTCCCGTACTTTGGTGGAGAGTACTTGAGTATTACTATTCCATCAGGGAGGCCGTCAGCTCTTTTCGTCACTTAAATCACATAAAAATGATGTTTTTTGTTTTTTTTTAATTACTATAGGCTCACATTTGACCGCAATCTCACCTGATGTTAAGTGACGATGCGGTCTACGATGTAGCATGCGCGCCTAGAAAATACCTATTCACTCTCCTCTTGAAGACCTCCAGATTATAGTTCTCGGGAAATACAGACGCAGGCAAGGAGTTCCACTCTTGTAAAATGTGAAGTGCATTGACGATGATTGTTTATGATCAGGATGGTTTCGGTGAGGAGCAAGCGGTGGGAGTAGACCGGACGATGGAGATGATGATGTTCCCCGCGGAGGCGACCGCGCACGCCAGCGCGCTCGACATCACCGGGCTCGAGCTCACCGACCGGTCGCACGAGCACGCGCGGACGCTGCGCGAGCGCCGCATGGAGTGCTTCACAGAACATGACGTCACACTCTTCAGGAAATGTACGTTTGCACACACGTTGTATGAAAATGTAGTATTCATACTTGCTGGTCTGTAGAAAAATACACAAGATGTGATGAACGAATATCATGAATGGTCACGTTTATTAGACCCCCAAATGGAGTTGTTATCCGATCATGATGTCACACTCTGTGAGAAATGTAGGTTTTTACAAAATAATTCACTAGTAACTAGACCTGTACAAAAATCACGAATGTCGACCTCCAGCTACAGCGGTTATCTGAATGTGATGCCACATTGCCACATTACAACAAACGTCACAGACATTTTTGCAGAGTTATCACTTAATGTAGGCCCTATAATATTAATAAACCTGACTTTTTTTTTCTAGCTGCTGCAGAGGAAACGGTGCCTGAATTTGGTAAAGGTAAAAAACTTAAACTATCCTACTTATAGATATCAAATAAGTATACTATCAAATATTGCCAACTCCTCTACAATGACCATATTCCTGCAGATATTTCCGAAATCCCTGATATCCCGATTCCTGAACCACACATCCTTCCGCAAGACCAGTAAGTTATTTTATTAGTCCTAAACGCATTTGCTTCCCAGTTTGATTCGCCTCTGGTATGGAAATTCATTCCGAGGACGAACTCTCTTTTAGTTATTAAGTACATTGGTTTAAGTTGATTATATTTTATGTTACTAATATCGGTGATTATGTTGTTTGAAGAAACAAATTTATTATTAACTAGCTGTGCCCGCGACTTCGTTCGCGTGGAATAGTGACTTTTCAATTTTCTTTATAACTGAATCCTTATGGCAGCGGCGCGGCTCTCAGCGCGCTTTATATAGCCACGGACGCTCAGGCGCGAGGCGTGTAGTACGTAGGTACTCTGTACGTTAAAAATGTTCGCCGTGATTCTTTAAATTGACATAACTTTTTTATTTATGAACCGATTGACATGAAACAAACACTAAATGTTAAGTGAAGCTTACTACAATATATTAGTGAAAACCGTATCTAAATCGAATAAGCCGTTTCTGATATTAGCGTGCACAAACACACAGACAAACAGACAAAAAAAAATTAATTACAATTTCGGGTTCGGCATCGATATAATAACAACGCCTGCTACTTTTTTTTATATATTTCCATTGTACAGACACCACTTTTCTACAATTTTATTATATGTATAGATAAGTATATTAAAACGAGGCATTCAGGTAAGGAGGCTGAAAGTATCACTTTCGACCTAGATGGTCTTTTGTAGTTACAAGAGGTAATAATTAAACATCGTTTTACCCTCCTGACTTGACAAATTGGTGTCTCTGGTCTGTCTGTACGTTTTTCACGCTGCAACGGAGCAACGGATCGATTTGACTTTTTTACCTTAGACATAGTTTATGGGTCGGCGTGCTAGTGCTATGCCTGAAGAATTTACATGGTAAGTGGAATACAAGAAGTCGAGGGATATACATAATCTTTTGGCAGTATACACAATCTAAGCACTTAAATTTAACTTAAACGCTTAGTTTACAAAAAACAATATTGTGGATATGAAATGTTGAAGCTGTTTTAGACACACCCATTGGTCTCCACTAGGCTGGGCCTGTATTTTAGACGCCAAAATTCAGGTTTGGTTAAGGTATGGTTACGCCTCTTTCAAATGAATAAACACCGTAACTTAAAACCAATAAGCTTAAATTAAATATTTAAAACCTTACCCGCTTTCTACCATATTTGGCAAAGGCAAACTGTAGTTTCAGACTGAACATTATGTCGTGGACCAAGTGATTTATCAGAGCATTATACATAATGCCCGGGCAATATGAAACTTATAATGAACTTGTCTACAAAGATCGAAATCACTTGCTTAGATTAGGGCATTATTTTAATATTATCTTGAAGCAATGTGTGGTGTTATGATGTATTTATCTGTAGGGTGGCAATCGACAAGGAGCATGTAGAGAGATGGGAGGAGCCTATAGAAGCCGCAGCTGTTGCACAGCTTGAAGAGATTGAATTGGAGGTAAGGAAAATGAGATGAGTCCGTCTGATAGTTTAAGTTTACACACGACAGCAATTTTGGAGAAGTACCACACCTGGTAATCTGCCGCCAAGCAGTGATGCACTCGTGTTATTGTGCTCCAGTTGGAAAGATGTGGTTGCCGGTGGAATTACAGGCTCTTGAGACATTCCACCTTTAAGTCTCAGAGAGTACGATTCGAATTGTGTACCTAAGCAGGGGAGGACCTTATATCGTATTGCTTGTTATGGGCAGAAGTTACCATTAAATTAACACCAGGTGAGTCATCGGTCGTTTCGTAACTTTATAACATAAAAATTTTAGGAACTGGAGGAGGCAGAACCTCAGCCGAAACGACGCAGGGTCAGGAAACTTATCATCGACAAGAAGACCAAAATCGACGCGAATACACTGCGGGCTCGGATCCAAAACACTCACGTGGAGCTACGATGCGAGGTGAGCAGTTTTATTTTAGTCTCTTATCTATACAAATAAATAAAATTGGAGTGTCTGTTTGTAATATTAAAATAACCGCTATTTACTAAGTGCATATGGATGTATACAAGGTACATATACCAAAACAACATTTTTTTACAATTTTTGTCTGTCTGTCTGTTTGTTCCGGCTAATCTCTGAAATGGCTGGACTGATTTTGACGGGACTTTCACTGGCAGATAGCTGATATAACAAGGAGTAACTTAGGCTGTTTTTCCGAGGGGTAAAATAGGGGTGCGTGATAAAACCGAATTCCACGCGGCGAAGTCGCGGACCACATTTTCAAAATAAATTGACAGTGAAAATGTTTCGACGCAGGTCCCCTTGACGTCACTGGATGATCAGTAACACGAAATAATTTCCGAATGATTTTCCGTACGCTATATCCAAATAAAAAAGAACTTTATTTATGAAGAAATAGGTCGGAAACATCAATAAGTAATATTAAAAACCATAAGGTCACGCGTACCTAATTACCGCTCATTTTGATGCCTGTTCAAACCCTATCCGACTCTCCATGAGAAAGAACTCTAAGAAACCCCTATAGAAGATATTCCTTTTTTTCTCGATCACGATCCTTTTAACAATTTAAGTAGGTATCCAACCAAATTGGAATTAAGTTTCAGATTTAAAAACTAACCTTCGTTAAATTAGGTGGAAAAATAATTTGTAATGAGAATTTGTCTAATATTCTTAGGAGTCAGAAGTTATTTTTGTAATAATAAATAAATAAATATTAAGTTGATATAAGTTTTTACATGAAAATGAAACAAATTTTGAGGGTTTTGTAACCAGTAGAAGTCAGTAGTGTCAGTAGTTTCACTCATATAATAGTTAAATCTCACTGTATTCATTGTGAGAAATTAATTGATTCGTGTGAAATTCGCTTTTTGAATACGCCCGCGATTGTAACATATCTAATCTAACAGACCTATCGATGTTTTCAAGCCATTTCTTTATGAATACTGACAAATACTATTTGACTTTGACTTTTATTACTATGTGGGTAGTTTGAAGATTTTTCCATTTGCCATTTCGCTGTCCTCTTGAATGACATAAAATATCATTTATGGCTAGGCTGTGGGTATAGATTGTCAGTTTCCTAAAGGGTAAATTCACTTAGCTGTGTAAAGTCAATTTTAGTGCTAAATTCCGACAATAGGTCAATAGGTTGATTCACTCGTTAATGTAATTATTCTGTCATAAGCCATAATATAATACAGAGAAGTGGTGGCAGTTAGACCGATTTTGCTAGCGTTTGGTGTATATTTAGAGATATTAGACAAACTGGGGCCGCAGTTTATGACGTTATTTGTTCGCAATTTCAGGACAGTTCGTACGATACAATAGAAATCCGAGTGCCGGTAGAAGTGTACCTACGGCGTCCGTGCCACGCCGGCGCCTCGGTGCGCTCCAACCTCGGCTCGGAAATCACTCGGCTGTTTATGAGAAATCTCGGCGTGGTGCACCGGTCGACGTCGGTTGAAAAGGCCTTCCAGGTATGCTGTGTTTAAATTTTCTGTATTTTTTTTTGGAATTTAAATGCGTTTTTTTTTGCTTGCTGTTTATATGGATGCTGAAAATAGGTGCTCTTTCATAATTTGTTTTGGACTGCCTTCTTGCCGGTAACGGGTATTCCGTTATCATTTCAAAACTGTTACAGCGTTTCTGACATCGATTTTGTAAATTTGTGCCTTTTTGCAGTGAATTAATCTTGTTTTCAGAAGTTTTAAGTCTCATATATAACAAAATATCAAAAGTATCAAACACAAATCATTGGTGGACATTTCTCACAGCGCCATCTAGCCCCAAAATAAACAAAGCATAGCTTGTATATGGCAATAAGACAACTGTTTTTTTTTTTGTAAATACGTATTAACTTTCAGAATAACACAACATAAATCCATGTTCGTCACACAAATGTTTGTCTTAGTACCGAACCCACGGCCTCCAGCGCAGAAGGCACAGTTACTACCAACTGAGCTGTGAGGCCAGTCAAATAGAATAGATGGCTGGTTGATTGGTCGGCCAGATCATCGTCCCATCCACGCGCTGTGTGAAATGTACTAACGATATTTATTTATTATTGCAGGAAGAAATAATGTATCGTCCACAAAGGCCACGCATTGTATCGGAGCCCGAACGAGTAGAAGAAGTCGAGCAACCGCCTGCTCCCGAAGAAGAGCGTCCGACGGAACCCATGGAGGCTGTCGAACCCCACCCGGATATCCAGGCGAGGAAGCGTGCCTCCTTGAGCGAGACTAGCCCGAGTGTGAGTATTTTTTTTATTGTCTCTGGTGGCGGAACTGCCTGACGGCCCACCCGATGTTAAGTGGTAACCGTCGCCCATAGACAACAATACGACTCAAGTCCTCTCCACCAAAGTACGAGATGACCTAAGTCGCATTGCGTTGCGTCCATCACCCCGAGACGGGGATGTTACGTCTCACGCGCCTGCAATTTCACCGGCACCCACTCCCTTCCACCGGAACACAGCAACACGAGTGCATCACTGCTTGGCGGCAGATTACCAGGTGTGGTGGCAGTACTTCTCCGGGCGAACTTAGCACAAGTTCTACTGCTGCTTTGGGTTGCTCCTTTCGCACCACACGGGGACACGTGTAGGGATTCAAGGAGAATCACTTACGGACGCGATAAACTTGGTCCCCCCAAGTATATGACTACAAAAAAGTTTTGTATGAGATTAAGTTAGGTACTGAACGAGCTGATGGCCCACCTGGTGTTAAGTGGTAACCTCTGCCCATAACACGCAATACGAATTGGGTTCTCCCTCACATAGGTACGTCTAGAACAAAGTCGCATCGTATGCGCCCGTTACTCTAAGACTATATATTGGGTCACAAATATATGGACAGACTGGCCTCATAGCTTAGTTGGTAGTAACCCTGCTTTCAGCGCTACAGGTCGTGGGTTCGATTCCCATCCAGGACAAACATTTACGTGACGAGAATTGGTGTTTATCCTGTCTGGGTGTTAATATGTATTTATAAAAAAAGTTTATAACTATTATATCAGTTGTCTGATTTTCGTGACACAAGCTATGCTTAGCTTACTTTGGGGTTAGATGGCGCTGTGTGAAATGTCCACCAATATTTATTTATTATTATACAATATATATTTCGTCTACTCTATTTTCTGTTCTAGAATCTTACTGGAATCGCTAAAAATAATGAATTGAAACTACATAAAAGTAAAAAAAAAAAAACTACAAATTGCTCATCATGATTCCTCTGCTCTTGCGCTTTGAGACAATGCATTACCAACCGACGAAGTTATCGCGCGCTCTTCGTCATTTTCGACAAGTTTACGGAATCTGTGCAATAAATAATCGGTTATCTGTTACAGCCCAAAAGACAGCGAGACATGGGTTACGTAACAATCCGGAAGCGACAGCAAGACACACATCTGGAGACCTCTATTCCTGCCGGTATTATATTTTCCATTACGGTTTTGATTATAATTTGTCTTCTTCTTGACTCCCTTACCGAGAGCGTATTTGCCCAGTGCTGACTCCGAGTTTCAGACAGGAGGTCGCTGGTTCAAATCCCGACGGGCACCAGTGTACGCTTGATAAATTAATGTGCACAATACCACGTTCTCAAAACGGTGAAAGGATCATGAGGAAATCGACATGTTCTAGAACCAAAATATTTACAAAATAATTATAAGTATTATCGTATATATACTTGTCTGGTTTCCATGATACAAGCTATTCTTAGCTTACTTTCGGGATAGATGGCGCTGTGATGTGTCCACCGATATTTATTTATTACTCGCTGCGCCCCGCGGTGAATAAGTAATCCCACGGTAACTGTACATGTTTGCTTGATAAAAAGTAGCCTATGTATTGTTCCAGATTATAATCTATATATGTGCCAAATTTCATCCATATCTGTTCAGCAATTCCGGCGTGTATTTTCTTCTTTCTTTCTATCCATCCAAACTTTCGCATTTATAATATTAATAAGATAAAAAGGATTGAATCAACAACCATTCGCCAGATGCCAAACTAGCATAGATGTCTGTAAAAATATATAATGAATTATTTCCAGAAGCAGAAGCCCAGTTGACTCTCCAACAGGAACGAGAGCTCGACAAAGAGAACGTCCCCGAAAATATGCAAGAGACATTCATAATGAGAGAAACCGGGAAAAGCTTGACGGAACTGCTTCAAGAGGCTGGTATTGCGGATATTGTGCAAGGTCAAGAGGAGGCAACTTTCGTAGCGCCGGCCGCGGTGACGTCACAGGTGCGGGGCTCCCGCGCCGCGCCGGGCGCCTCCCGCGACTCCGAGACGCCGCTCGGCAGCCTCGACAGGACCAAGGTGTCACTCGGCGAGTCCGAGGAGACCACCGACTCGCGCAGGTTCATAAGGTACATACTAGCTGTTGCCCGCGACGCCGTCCGCGTGGAATTCCGTTTTATCGCCCACCCCTATTTTACCCCTCTGAAAAGTAGCCTAAGTTACTCCTTGTTACATCAGCCATCTGCCAGTGAAAGTCACCCCCACCTCCGAATAAAGTTATACAAGTTAATAATATAACATTTGAGAAGTAATAAGACTTTTTTAAGTACTATAAATATGTAAGTACAACCAGATGTATTCGCAGCTGGTCAAATTACAGTCACTTGTGATATACCACCTTCACAGTTATTGGCGTATCCGATACGACTCGGGTCTTGAATTAACTAAGTAGGGGAGGGCCCAATTCGTATTGCTTGTTACGGGCAGACTTAACCACTTACACCATGCGGGCCATCTATTAGTTCCGTGACGCCATCAAATAAAAAATATCACATAAAGTAAGAAGCAGGGAATGGGCATTTTTTAAATTGGCCATTATGTTGCAGGAACGAATGGGGAACTGAAGGCACTATGAGGAAAATACTGATTGCAATGAAACAAGGGTTGAAGCCAATTACAGTGAAGACTCTTACTTCCAAAGGGCCAGTGCTATCAGGATATAATCGGTTGATTGCGGCCCGATGCTTTTCTTCGATACTGAGTGAGTATGAACCTGTTTATGGAAGAAAATTGAATGCGTGCGTCGGCGCACCCATTCGCACTTTAGAATTCACTCTTGTATGCTCGTTCGCAGTCTAAGAATATAAAGAGCGAAGTGCTCTCGGAAAAGTAGCCTTAGTTACTCTTTGTTACATCAGCTATCTGCCAGTGTAAGTCCCGTCAAAATCGATCCAGCCATTTCAGAGATTAACGAACAGACAGACAAAACATTGTAAAAAAATGTTGTTTTGGTATATGTACCGTGTATACATCCATATGCACTTAGTAAAAAGCGGTTATTTTAATATTCCAAAACAGACACTCCAATTTTATTTATTTGTATAGAGTGATCACTATTATACAGGCGCTAACCAGTGTATGATGAGCTCCGATGACGTACAGTTGGTTGTAGTAGTGACTTACGACGGCTGGAGCTGGTTTAGTTTCATTTGCGAAGAATTACTTGACTGGCCTCACAGCTCAGTTGGTAGTAACCCTGCCTTGTGCGCTGTACGTCGTGGGTTCGATTCCCACCCAGGGCAAACATTGTTTAGTGTTCTGTGGCTGGGTGCTGATGTTTATATGTATGTATTTACAAAAAAGTATTATATCAGTCGTCTGGTTTCTTTGATACAATATGCTTAGCTTACTTTGGGGCTAGATGGCACTGTGTGAAATGTCCCCAATATTTATTTATTATTTAACTCCTGGTCGTTTATGCACTATTACCACAATTTGATTTTTATTTATTAAGACTCAGACGACAGTTACGCCACATCTTTACTCCTCGAAGGCGTGGAGGGAAGTTATCCCACCATACCCATTTCTGCCGCCAAGCAGGAATGCATTCGCATTACTGTGTTCCGGTTGAAAGGTGTGGTTGCCGGTGAAATTACAGGCACATCAGACATGTCACTACACTTCTCAGTTACGGGCGCATATGCAACTTGGGTCTTCCTGTACCTAAGTGGGGGAAGACCCAATTTGTATTGCTTGTTATGGGCACCACTTAACATCTGTCGTTCCGTAACTGTTGTTGATATTCAGAGTAAATATATACCTAGAAAATATTTGTATGTTTCAGAGTTGAAGCAGCACCATTTCATAACCGTCCAAAAATGTCCAGGCACATTAGAAATAGAAGACATTGGATTAGGACCGAAAATTTACTAAGTCCATTTAATACAATTTCCGACAATATGCAAATGTTGAATTGCAAATTGTCCTGATGTTTGTAAGTGAAAATGTTAATTTTTCAGTTTTTTTCGATTATATTTGTTTATAAATTTTTTGAGATTTTAATGATTATATTAGTTAATTATTTCTATTTGTTTTATTGAAAGCCCAAACTGATATGAACAATTTATTTTGAATAATTTGTATACATGATATGGATTTCTGTACAACTTTATACAACTCATTCAACTAGATTTCAAGTCAAACTAGACATTTTATATGAGTATCTTATTTAGGTTGTGGCTTATTGATATATACACTCTAAATAGCGTGAATGGAAGCTGTACAATAAACAGTTGACTTATTATTAATTTATTTTAACTTATAATACTTACAGTCATTAAATTACACATTTATGGAATTGGAATATTTATGAGTAAACTACTTACACTTATTAATACATTTAGGACCGTAGATAACTTTACACATAGTAGTAAACTTAAGATAGATTTAAAAACAATTTGGAGTTTTCCTAACTTGGTATAAAGCCATATCACTATTTTATACAAAATCAGTCTCCTACTATTATGTTGCCGAGCTCTGCCACGTCGTAGATGTTTCAAACCGACTTAACAAATGTAAAAGGCAGTAATGCGTTGTAACAGGACGAACACAGCACTGGACGTTTAGTTAATGTGATTGCAAAAATTATGTAAAGTAAGTCACGCAGTTCGTTCGCGTCACTTCAACAAACATCAACTAATTAACACTATGTCGCCCGTTCACTTCAGAAACAACCTCAAACACACCTCAGTGTTTCACAGCCTTGCTACAGTCGTTCCAAGCTCACTCAACTTTACTACGTAGTACTTTTTACAGTCTGTTTATTATTTAGGAATGACAATAAGTTATAGCTACCGTTATTTCTTACGACAATTTAAGAAATAGATTAATATATTAAAACATTATCATAAAGGTTCATGAACAAAATGACAAGACATAATTTTTTTTTTGTACAAATAATAATTAAATAAAATTCGAAGACAATGCTAAAATTAACACACCGCGGCTTAAAATTCATAAAGCCAGAGGTAAAATTAAATATTAATCAAATTATTTTTGTTTGAAAAACAAAATGTAGAAAACAAACCGGTGATATATCACAGATCACTCAGGACATATGGATCGTATCACTCATATGTACCAGCTGATTGATTCACCCGACACACAATGAGGGTATAAGCAAAACGATATTATAACCATTTAACCACCGTTTCTCCATCAGCAGCAGGTAAGGAGGTAACATACGCCCCAAAACAATAAGGAGGCGCATTTCATAGTTACTAACTTCTGACCGCAAACTGGCCAAAACCCTAGCACACGCTCTTTATGCGCTGTAGATATACGATATTACCGCTCAGCGTGATGAACGCAGAGAGAGAGAGACACGTGTCTAGGGCACGAGGGAGTCGCTATCGTAGTTGATGCTCTCAAAGTAGAGCTGGGGCTTGTTGTTCCACAGATGGTTGGTCCCGTCCTCGTAGAGGATGGACCGGGTGAGCTCTAGAGCGAGGTTGTCGTGCGGCGGGGAGGGGGCGGGTCGCAGGCTGGCGGGCAGCGGGCGCGTGCGCACGCGCAGCAGCGGCGCAAGCCGCGTCGTGCGCGCCACGTACTCCGCGACCAGCGACTCCCCGACCCTCTGTCAACCAAAACAACATTACCAGGACACCGTGTCGCTACCACACCACGCCACCACGCCACGCCACCCTGCCCAACGGTGCTCTTCTTGTAAGCGTCCATCAAACCTCTGGCGGCCAAACGTTACCGGGACCGCAACACCCGAGTGCGTGTCGCTGTATCAACGAGTCTACGGTTTACTGACTTGTCGATATTAAACTGTCGACAATGGTTTAGTGCGACTGTACGGTTAATGATTGTTGTTTTTTATGATATTGTGTCAGGTGTTATTTCGGAGACAATGATTGTGCGTTTTCGAAGTCTGTGTTACTGCCATGTGAGAGCGCTTGTAAGTTACGTTGTGAGTTAGCCAATTATTCTGCCGATATGCCACTATGTCAATTAAATCCAAATTAAAAATAAATAAAATTTTAAAAACTAAATCTTTACGCAAAATATAACGTTCTAATAATTTAGCGGCATAAATAAAATAGCTAGTAAAATAATGTTTCGTTTTTCACTTACCACAGTGAACGTTCCGCGTGATCACTCGACTGCTAAGAGATACACTGTATAAAATTATTTACGTAACATGAGTATAATCATCGGTGTACATTAATACAAACACAAAACGTGTGTCTGTGTAAATCGGCCGTGTCCCAATCCAACGTTAACATAATGGTCGCGCATGAGAACGTGAGAGACGCGATCAATAAAGCTTCCCCCCAATCCCATACGCGACTTTTACAAGTAATTAATGTATGTCATAAAAGTAACACTATACATTTAAAAGTGATGGCATGAAAATCAAGTCGTAACATTTCTGTACAAATAAACCATTTCAGGTTAGCCGCACACAACATTATCGACAATATTCATGGTAAATTCTCTTTCATAATTAATATAACTTTAAATAGAGACAAGTAATAAAATACAGTCAAAAAATTGTGCGGCTAGCCCTAGTCTTCGTAGACAAAATTTTACATGGGCGGGAGTCAAACTTTTACCTCAACTACATTTAACGACAATTAAAATATAATATAAAATTAATATTCACAACCGAAAACTCAGACAGATGTCAAAACAGACGTTCAGGCCACACGATTGATTAGTAACATATATCAAAAACATGCTCACCACAACTATATCGAACGAAACACTAAATAACCACGACAACGCAAGCGTAAAATATCCAAACTGAAAACTTACGATCGACATAATGGCATGAGCTAGGTGTCTCTCACACGGTGGGGGGGTGGGGGGGGGGGGGAGAGCGAGGGTCGGGGGATGTTATTTAGAGAACCAGTTCCAGAAGTTGCGGGGCCGCACCTTGGAATCCGCGGGTGGCGAGCGGCGGACGGGTACCGATGACTTGTGCGAGCGCGCCGAGCGGACGGAGTGCGCGGAGGGGGGTCGCGAGGGGGGGTGCGACGGCGGGCGGGGCGCGGCGCCCTTCCCGTGCGGCTGCGGGATGCGGGAGGGGCGCCGCCGCGGCGTCTCCGATATGCGCTCCTCCTCGTCGGGCAGCTGCAGGGGCTCCATGTCCCGCATGGAGCCGCGCGACGCGGGCCTCGCGCCGCCGCCGCCGCCGCAGCCCGGGGTGAGGCTCTCGCCGCCGCGGGACTCCAGCTGGCGCACGCGGGCGCGCGTCCCTTCCAACTCTATACTCTTCTCCTCCAGCTGGAACATTTACATTTAATCATTAAACCTTGGTTGACATTTCACACAGCGCCACCTAGCCCCAAATTAAGCATAGCTTCTATCGGTACCGGATAACTGCAAGAATCATTTTTTATTTTGGGAATACATACTAGCTGCTACCAACGGCTTCGCTCGCGTTAATGTTGATCATGTCAACCACTAAAGCAAATCGGACGACGTAATAAAAAGTTTCACGCAAGTTGATCCCTCCCCTTACATCATCCCCTATAAGTTTTTAGCGAGAAAAAGTGGCCTATAACCGTCTCCAGGGTCCCATCTATCTATATCAAAATTCATCATAATCGATTGAGCGGTTTAGGCGTGAAAGCGTAACAAACAAACAAATAACTTATATTTATTTATAAAATTTTAAGCAATTTAGGAAAACTAACAGCTAATGTTAAGAAAAGTAATATAAAAAAGTATAGAAAAAAACGTATAACAAGTTTCCACAGATTGATAAACAGATATTTTGAAAATAACAGCTTACAGAAGACAAAAAGTAGGTAGATTTTAGTTCATTAAATTAAATTAGAAGGTAGTAGTAATATTTATTGGAGTGAAGTAGCTAAAAATTTAAACTACTTCTTATTTTAAATTTTTTGAATTGAAATGTTTTAGTAAAGGGACGAGACGGTCGTGTGGCCCACACCTGTCTTTAAAGTGTGTAGATACAACTTAGAGCTCTCGTCCTATTGTCAGGATTTATCACAATGTTTATGATATTTATATCTCCTCTGTAACTTAAATAATATGATATTACAATGAAGAAGCTTCTTTTCTTTTAAAACATTTGTAACATATATATTTGCCAGAATTTGTCTAGTTGCAAGCTACTAGAAATTAGTTAGTTACCACCTTCATTAAGACTGATTATCAATACCACATATTACCCGACTACACCCAGATTGGAAAAATCTCAAGGCAAAACAAATATTCATCATATTATAATAATTATTGTAAGTAGGTACTTTCAAAAACACCGAATAATAAAACAGATCTTATCTATATACATAAAATAGATGTTAAAATATGTATAAAGTGGTTAACTCTAAAACCGGTTAACTATTCGCTATGAAAATTGGCATATCAAAGTGTTTCATCATGGAGGTTTCTTTACTTTTAATTTTGTCTACGGCCGGGTTCTTCTACTAACATAGACAATACGAATAAGCAATCATGTTACACTAAAAACACAAAGCAGTATAAAATATTCTACACTTTAACAGCTTAGAAATCATCCATTCCATACGATTTATTGAAATGGCTTGGGGCACTTACAATGAAACATCATGAATAGAAGGTCAAATGTGGGTTTACATTCGGCAGTAAAACTTAACGAGTACCCCGCAACCCGCCTATGTATCTGGTACTGACTAGAAACAGGCATTAACCCTGAATTTAAATTACGAGGAAATCCAAAGTACAAACCGTTTCCCTTTGCATGCCTCAAAAGAAACTGATTCAATTTTATGGTATGTTCATATACATATGTGAAGATGAGTGACGTTAACAATTGTAGTGATAAAATGAAAAAATATCTTTTAGGCTATCTCCCTATTAAAATGTTAAATAATAGTAACTCAACAACGACGATTTTATGTGATTAAAAATGTATTAATTTATTATTATATTTATAGGTGGTTAATTTTAAGACTTATTATAGCATTCCCCAACCTTAGTGGTTAATTATGCTATTTTAAATATAACTTCATTTGTTAATTTTTGATTTGATAAATAAATAAATAAAAAATCGTCTTTATATGAAAAACAAGCCAAGACGTTTGTAAATTATAATAAAAAATAGTAAATAAAAAAAACTACTTTTATAAAATAGTATTTACCAATATCTTTCTACTTGAATGGCATCTGCTTTCTGCGCTGTCGTAGGTTCGATTCCCACGCCGGACAAACATTTGTATTACCAATATTGATGTTTGTTCTGTGTCTGGGTAGTATTTATTTATATGTAGGTATTGACAAAAAGTATTTATGTAACATAGTGCATATATCAGTCACTTTATACAGATGGATTTTCAAGTTCATCGAGTCACACATTCCGGCTGTACACCGGTAGACGTATGATTTCTTCATTAAAATTTGGTCATTTGCATAAATCCTATAATCAATTTATTACGTAAATCACCGCCACTGAAAAATCAACTTACTCTGAATTTGAGGTCTTCGTTGATATCTCTCTCCCGTTCCATTCTCTCGAGTAGAATGGTTCGTTGCTCCGCCATCTTCCTCAAACGCTCACACAGCACCTGGAAGTCCAAATTGATTTATTTAGATTTGAAAATAAAGTATTGCGTATGCATTGGAGAAAATTTTACCACTTGTAAAGCCTTTCCTTTTTAGAGTGAAGGTCGAGCTTTGCGCTGTACTACCTTTTATTAAATTAATATCCTAGTAGTAGTAGTAGTAACGACCTATTAGTTCGTGCAGGAAGATGGGTCATGATTATAATTAACCACGGCGGACACATACCGTACTATGGAAGATCTAACCCAGATAGTACATCAACTGTTTCGAATTTTAGACTCAAGGCGCTTTCCTTTCAGATTTCCGTCACCGCTTTTAGATACAAAATTGTAGTAGTAACACTGCTTTCGGCGCTATAGGTCATGGATTCGATTCCTACTTAAGACAAACATTTGTGTGAAGAACATTCGAACACAGATGTTTGTTCTGTGTCTGGGTGTTAACATTTTTTTTATTTATTATATGTATGTATTTAAAGAAAGTATTTGTAAGTTGTCTGGTTCCCATGACACAAGCTATGCTTAGCTTACTTTGGGGCTAGATGACACTGTGTGAAATTTCCACCAATATTATTAGTTTTATTAGTTTTCCAAGAATGGAACAATTTAAATGCGAAAATTTGCAAACAATGGCACAAAAAGTAAAGTATGATCGAACAAAGCATACATCATTATAGTGGCACAAAAAATGAAGGCTAAAATCATGAGCGATATTCGGGTGAGTGTGGTAAAAAATTAATTCCGTAAATAAGTTGTGGCACAACCTTGGTTTGGGTAATTGTGCAATGATTTATATTGCGCACTTGTATAAATGTAATATACGTACTAACATGAAACAGTCATTTCATCCATATGAAAAGAGAAATAGGTACGTCAAAAAACTGTTTTACCTTCATTTATCAAGCTAAGTAGCTAGGCAGCCGGTATGCTCACCTAATTCTTTGAAATTTGGTTGAGTTCAAATTTATTTCAAAGAATTAGGTGAGTAGAATACAAGAGAAGCGAAAATAAACCGAGATATTTATTGTTTTTTTACTAAGGTTCAGCTTACTTGCATAAAAATCAGGGCATTTATAAATGTTTAAATGCGAAACAAATTTTACTTACCTTAGTTTTTATGTGATCTAATAATTTCCTTTATTTCTATTTTTGTAGATAAGTAGTTTTTTTTTGTTAGCACGCTGAAGTTCTTTTGTTGCCTTTACGGTTGACTGGTAGAAAATGCATTAGCGTTAAGTCCTCTGTTGCACATTATATTTTTGTTATTTATGTTTGCAATAAAGAATTAAATGAATAAATAAAATAAAACAAGGGCCGAGGTAATATATATGTAACCTACACTTTAATGTATCGTACACTGAAGTGCGCGGGCGCAGGTGTACGTGGCCAGGTCAAGTTCTCGTTGGTTGGGTCACTAGTGTCATAAACTCGGTAATAAATGTAGGATTTACAACAACACTTATCAACGTTGTTTCTTTAGACTAAGAAAAACGCATTGTTTATACAACAGAACCACTATTAAACTTATTAAAAAAATAAGCATTTATTTCTACTGCCTAATAATACACACAAAAGGATATCTAAACCTACAGAACTCTAATTTTTAAATTTCGTTTTATTAAGCTATTGCAAAGCTGCTATCGCGGGCCTTGAGCGTGGAGACCGAATCCAGAAATTCCGTAACGAAAAAAACCTAACAACTCCGACCGGCACAGCGGTGATACTTTTTAGTTTTTCCATCTATCGATAAATACCAGAACTTTTATGAAATATCACGCGAAATAGCTTTACCGCGGCAGTCTCCGAGTGCCACACGTCTTTTTTTTTATTTTATTGACACTAGTTTCTACTCTTCGGCAATAGTCGTCTCTTCATAATGTTATGAAATAAAAAATAATAATATGTAATAATCATAATGCAAGGCGATTACAAATTAAGTGATAAACTAATCCGTTTCTGTTTGCTGTGGCTATAGCATACGTAATGCATTAGTTGTGAAGAAAAATAAAATAAAATCATTAGGTACCTATTTTTCATCCCGAATTACCAGGTCAAGCGAGTGTTAGGCAAAAACTGCAAAGATTTGTAATATTTAATGATTCAAGAATTATTCAAATGATGTGTAACCACGACGAAACGCAACATCTCAACAACCGACAAAGGAGAAGTGAAAAATGTGACATTTTCTAGTTTAATGGCTGGTTATTTCGGCCACACTCCATTAGGTCCGCGGTAACGAGTAATTTTGCCGAAATTGTGTTTGCGTCATCTACATTATAAACTCTCGTTAAGACAGTTTTGTCATTGGCGTAAATGTAGGTTTTTTTGGATAAATACTATTGGGATCATTTAAGGTGACAAATATTAACAAAGAAGTTTTTTTGATGTGAAACATGTATAGCCCGCACGTAAAACCGATTTCTGGCTTGGCGACGCGTCGCCACGGCATGAGCGCTAATTGGTCCGTTCAAGGTTACGTCAGATCATAAACATTATTAGTGATGGGGTACTTAGTTTCTTACAAAATAATGCCGATGTTTCACATCTGCCAGGCGTCCCGTGACGGCTCACATTTTTTTTTATTTAAGTCTTTCTTTCTTTCAAATATAAAAAAAATAACCGAGTTGAAAACATCCTCCCTCAGTTGAAAAACAGCAACGGCCTTGTCTCATCATATCTTTAACAGGTGTATGAAGATTTGATTCGGTTCTCACGGTAATGACTAATGAATCAAAAACAACCTTAGCCAGATAAGATGAAAGGTTATCATTCAAGGTTGGGTGTGAGACCTGTGTTAATTAAGGCATATTTCGCGACTTCAATTTGTCAGTTTTTGTCAACACGTAACAGCGTAGCCAAGTGGACCGAATCTGCATTTTTTCTATTTCAGTTTTCACTGACAACAACAAAAACAAAAGCCGAAATGCTCTACTTTAATGTTTGCAACATAATTTATACTTGTTTCCGTAAGTCTATGGATTTTGTAGTCTCCGTAACAGCAAATGTTAGTTCTATTCGATAAACAGTTAATGAATGAGGCTGAGCACCTGCGTGAACAAGCGTAAAGGTATTGACGATAAGGGAATATATCTAGTTACGTTATTCGACATGTCTCCTCCAGTACGGCAAAATTATAAAGTCAAAAGCCACAATTACTTAAGTGTTCCAAGTTTTAATCATTCTCAAGCGCTTTAAAATTCTTTTTAATGTAGATGGCGGGAAACAACTTGAAGATGTCATTCGATGCGCAGAACTCATTTTTAGTACAAGTGTACATGCGCGAACTTGCCCCCACTTCACCAAATCAAGTTCAAGTTGTTAAGTTACCTACTTGGGTCTTATTTCAAGTTTCCTTTTTCGTCGAAGATACAAATGCAAAATACTAGGCACACTCATTAACGCGACATATCAAACACGATGCTTTCAATCCGAACAGTAAATATTATGAAAGAATTTCATAACATGAGATTGCGCCAAATAGGATTGCGGTTGCAAACTATTTAGGAGACATAGTTACAATACATATTTTTAAACTCTAGTTAGAGATTGGAGTTTAAAATGTACTCAGTGAACACGATAACGCTGGAGCTGATACAACGTACCTGGTCCGACACGGTGGAAATTGGTATCCACCTGGTAGAATAAGGATACAATAACGCTACAGCTAATATAACCTACCTGATTGTGAACCGTGGAAGTGAGTAGCTGCCGTTGCAGTTCGACCGGATTGCTCTCGCTGAGAATCGCGGAGAACTTGGCGGAGCACGGCGTGGGCACGCGGGGCGGGCGCGACGGCGTGTCGAGTACGCCGTCCAGTCGGCCGAGCGGCGTCACGCACGGCGTCACCTGGTGGGGCGACGCGCGCGCCGCCGCCTCCAGCTCAGCCGCCCGCGCCAGCAGCGCGTCGCGCTCCAAACGTAACCTGCAACAGTTTACCACGGGAATTACACACTGTTCCAATATACCTCGAAGTGCGTTCTGTTTGTCTACAACCAGAAGGGGTAGAGTAGCAACGATTGGATAGGAAAGGGACGCAATTTAATTTGTAGGGGGGTAGGGGGTTGGTAGGGCCATGGGAGGCATACATTCATTGATTTAAAACCTACAAGGCAATTCAAAGCCTTAAGCTTTAAGCCTTAGATCAAACTCTGAATAGTATCACACTAATCGCTGTCCAGTAATCAATTAGAGTAAAATAGAAATATACGTGGTAGTAGTGTGTCCAAATACGAACTGTGCAGAAAGATTTGCTGTGCAAAGGAGAGAAGTCGTAATGTCACTGTCAGAGTAGGAAATCGCCAGTATGTTACCTCTGCAAGTCACCACACTGGCAGTCGTGCATCACCCTCGCGAACGACTCCTCAGCGGTCGCGTTGACGTCGATCTCGCTTCGCAGCTGGTCCGCTTCGTCCCGCAGCCGGCCGCCCTTGCGGTGTATCACGTCGAGCAACGCCAACAGTTCATCTTCCAAGGGTCGAGATCGGGAGGCCGACGCGGACGCCGAAGCGGAGGAGTGCGCGTCCTTTCCGCACGACGTTTCAGTGCTGAAGCCGGAATCCTGAGAGAAACGTTTCGGTTAGAAAGAAAGAAAACATTTTTTTTGACCACTCACAAATACACACTAATAAAACGAAACAAAATACATAAACAAAAAGGATACAAATAGGCATATTATTATAAAATTAGTATATAGTGAGAGCCAAAATAGGTCCTGGTCTCAGCTTAAACCCGTACTGCACCAGTAGGTGACAGTGCGACTCTGGTATTCTGACCGGACCTAAGAATGGTGACAGGGACCAAAAACAAACATGGAAAGCTAAAACAAATAGGTAACAATTTATAACAGGCTACAGAGATGATTTTACCCACAAATGTTGAAAACCAAAATGATTCACCTTAATTTGTGACAATAAATGAGTGTCCAAGCTTCGGTCTCTAAACGCTGCTGGATGCACAGAGCTTGTAACTGTTTGTAAAGCGCTTTAGAAACTGGCTTGTGGAGTGGAGTGGACAATACCTGCACGGAGGGTTGGGGTTTGGCTCTAGCCGAGTCTGTTCCCGCGGCCAGTTTCCTCCGCACCCGCACCCCGGGCTCCCAGTCTCGGCGCGTGCTGCTGGCCGGCGTCGATGGCGGCATCTTCGAGCGCAGGTTCGGAAACGTCTCGATGACGAGGTCTCGGAACTCGAGCAGTGCTCCGACCTCATTCTGAAGTTCCTGTGCGGAATGCAACGAGGGTAGCCTGCTGTTAGTTATCATCAAAAGGAACTACGAAAAAATACTGCTGTAATAATAATAAAATGATTGGTATATTAAAATCAGGCAGCAGTAGATGCTAAGTTCCTCCGGGGAAGTACTGCCACCATACCCATTTCTTCCGCCAAGCAGTAATGCATTCTAATGCAAGTTACTGTGTGCCGGTTTGTGGTTGTCGGTGAAGTTACAGGCACATGCGACATTCCCCTTCACGTCTTATCGAGTGTGAGTATACGAAGTGATTTGAGTCTTGTAACTAAGTAGGGGAGGATCCAAGTCGCATTGCTTGTTATGAGTAGAGTTTACCACTTACCCAGGTGTGCCATCTGATCGCTCCGTGACTTTATCACATTTTTTTTTTGTTAGATTTATGAGACAATTTTTTCCCAATATGTACTGAATAAAAGGTTATTCATGGAAAACAAAGACAGAGAGTGTTACAGAGAAAAACAATGACGCAAACACCCATTTTCCACTGAAACAATGCAAAGTGTGTCGATACTGTTTCTAAATTTATTACTTTACCCTTCTCACTGTCAGAACCATTCGAGTAAAGCTTTTTTACACACAAAGTTACATAGATTTTATACATTTCTCCTGGGGGAATACCATGTCTACGTTTTTTTTTTATCAATATAGGCAAGTATAGCGTATTTTTTTTTATTACTATAGGCTCACATTTGACCGCAATCTCACCTGATGTTAAGTGACGATGCGGTCTACGATGTAGCATGCTTGCCTAGAAAATACCTATTCGTATGTTACCGAGCAATAAAGCCAAAACGTTTGCCATGATAAAAGCAATACGTCGGGCTCCGAGCTATTTACATATAGGTACTCAAGTTGCAATGCATCGCGCAAGTAACTTTAGGAGTCGAAGGTGGAATAATAAATAAATAAATAATAAATATTGGTGGACGTGTCACACAGCGCCATCTAGCCCCAAAGTAAGCCAAGCATAGCTTGTATCATGGGAATAAGACAACTGATATACTAATTATATACTTTTTGTTGTAAATACATACATATTAACAAGCAGACACAACATCTATGTTCGTCACACAAATGTTTGTTCAGGGTGGGAATCGAACCCACGACCTACAGCGCAGAAGGCAGGGTTACGACCAGCTGAAGCCAGTCTCTGGACTCGTACCTACGATTCGGTTGTTGGATTGAGAACAACAAGAGGCCGGGAGTACTGACCTGAAGAGCGACGAGAGACTTAGCCTGCTCCGAGATGAGATAGTGGAAGGGTTCGGGCGGCGTTCGGAGTTGGAGACACTCCATGCCAGAGCCGCCCGAGCCCCCGCTGGCGCTGTCTACTCCTTCTGTCTGAAACCAGAAATAAATCTATTAGAACATGCACTAAACAAAGTAAGATGTAACGTTAGCAGCATCGTCGTTCAAGGGGCACGCCCAAGAAAGTTCCGAATCTGTTTCTCTCTCCAAAACTATGGACGCTATAATGGCGAATCATTCCAGTGGAGTCTAGCAGCAGTCGTCAACCGTACTATAAGGACGTCATATCAAAGAGATTAACAACAATCAATCTAAAACCTACACCGTTAAGTTATGATATGATTCATCTATGGATTTCTTGCTTAACTATGTTTTCCGATTTAGGTGACGGATCGAGCTGACGGCCCACCTACACCAGCAATGTGACTAAAATCCTCGCCACCACAATACGAGATGACTCAAGTCGCATTGCGTTGCGTCCATTACGCCGAGACGGCGATGTTACGTCTCACGCGCCTGCAATTTCACCGGCACCCACTCTCTTTCACCGAAATACAACAACACGAGTGCACCACTGCTTGGCGGCAGATCACCAGCTGTGGTGGCAGTACTTCACCGAGCGAACTTAGCCGGTGCTACTACTTAATATATATATATATACTAAATAAACTATACTTAATAAACAAATTATCGCCAATCTTATTGGAAATTTATAAGCATGATAAAGCAATTTTGGGGAGCTGTCGTAAAAATGAAGCCCAATGATGGTTCCTCAGCTTAGCTGGTTATAAACTTGAAGAGGGAGATTCACCGACTGATTTCGAATTTGTATTCCCTATCCGTGGAAAGCTTGTTTCATGTCTGTTCGGGGCTCTCCGATGTTTGTTTTGTAAGCGTTATTTTTTATATATATTTTCATGCTTATTCATTACACTATTTTCACTATCAAATAGCATATTGTCGTTTACGATACTTGTTCTACTATTGATACTGAAAAGATTTTTCAGTTGTCAAATACACAACATAGTTATCAAACCTATCAAGGAAACCAAAAATCTGTGAAATCTGTGGGAAAAGTCGGGAGTAAATATGCTGTATGCGCCCAATGCTTTGTAAACGTCGCATTTATTTCAATTCACGTCAAACTAATACGACCGAGGTGCAATGAGTGCAAAGTCAAATCAAAGTCACAGCATCAGCCAATCACTTAGCCGTTAGCAACTAGACACATAAAAAAGTCTGTTTATCGTCATTAGGAGCGTATTGTTTACAGCTACAAAACGTTCTAGAATTTACCAATAAATTGTCCAGTCGTTAGTTGTGTAGGTTTTTCATAGGAACACGAAACAGTGTCGCCGTGTGCTCCACCGTTAAATTGAGTCACGGACGAGCGCTCGCGTCCGGGCGCAGCGTCCACAACGTCTTTCTTCCTTTGCGACAATAGAACGTTGCGTTGTCGAAAATACTGTTGCAAAATCTCCATGAATAGATCGGTACTTCCGAAGGGCTGAGTGACTTGTCTGGTAGACGTTGAACTTTAATCGTAAATCGGGTCGGTATTATCTTCCTGGAAGTCATGATTGTAGGATTTGCATAATTGCGGTCTAATGGATGCTTGAACTTTTAGAAACAGTTAAACCTTTTTGTGATAACGACCCGCAGTTCAGATTCTAGCCATTACAATGATTACTGGCGTATTGCATTTACGAATGCTAATTTTTGTCGTAAATTATAAAATTACTGAACATTGTGGCCACAGAGAGATTCTTCTTTACGAGGCAATGGTTCACAATAGTTTTGCAAAGTGTGAGGACAGATGCACTGCGATGTTTGTGGCTGCTTTCAAATATTCCTTTGTGCAAGTGATCGGGCTTAAGGGACAAACCAGCAGATACTGCACGGTTTATACAATAAAAACTTAATACGTTACCTGCTGCAGAGTCCGGCACAGTCTTATTAGATTCTCTTCATGAAACAAACACATAGCTAACTCTTTCTTCTCTCGAACTACGATAACAAACTGACGAAAATAGGGAAGTACCAGTTAATCTATGTAATGGATATCATCAATACTGACGTGCTATCGCACAGCGGAATGATATCAATAAACAAATTTATCAGATTTGATAACAGCACTTACACGCGCACAAAAGAGCAATGTAGGTACATGTGACAGTAATTACTGTCCCGATGCCTCTGATGTTCTGTTGCAAAATACGAGAGTGATACAAATCCAAACCGTGCGTAATTTTTTTTTAATGTAATTTTTAAACACACAGGTCCGCCTGTTTTTAAGCGGTCACCGCAGCCTATACAGTCTAAAACACCGGGAGCGTTACTGATACGTTGCCTACCCCCGAGATTTATTTTCATGTCATGTTTCGAATTATCTAGTTCTGCTTTTTGGCGACGTATTGGTAGAATATTGAGTTCAATAAAAATAAATCAAGAAGGCTTGAATAACAATATTGGGTGGTTAAAAATTAACCAACTAATTCATAAAAGATGCGTGGAGCGATGTGCGTGCGAGGAATAGAAAAGGAAAGTTTACATGGGCTTATTCATATTCAGTTTCCGGCTAAGACTCGTATCAGATCACGATTTTGAATACATCTTTATAAAATCAATGAAAACACGTTGGAGCCGAGCACGGGTCGTGTGAAAGCTTCGTCGTCGGTTATAATTGGCCGGGTTGTTGACAAACCACTTGAACAATCGGCGGAACGACGGACTTTTCATTGAATGACACCACGTTTTGGCGGCAATTTCATAGTTTCACTTTCTTTGGAGCCGCGCGTTGCGTCAGAACAAGGCCGGGTTTACATTTCGTTAAACGCTGCCTTATGCTACTGTAATAGCAATTCACTAATGTGGTATGACTGAGCGGTGTTTTTTTTTTGTCATATCGTGACAGAACGATCTGACGGCCCACCTGATGTTAAGTGGTAACCGCCGCAAATAGACAATAGCAATACGACTCAAGTCCTCTGCACCAAAGTACGAGATAAATCAAGTCGCATTACATTGCGGCCATCACCCCGAGACGGGGATGTTACGTCTTGCGCCTGCAATTTCACCGGCACCCACTCCCTTCCACTGGAACACAGCAATACGAGTGCATCACTGCTTGGCGGCGGATTACCAGGTGTGGTGGCAGTACTTCTCCGGGCGAACTTCTACTGCTACTTTGGGTTGCTCCTTTTGCACCACCCGGGGGACAAGTGTAGGGATTTAAAGGTTAATAATCTACGGACGCGAGCAACAAGGCCCCCCAAAAGTGTGCCACTAACGAATCATTAGACAGAGCTGCCGGATCTGTTGATTGTTTATTTTCACTTACGACGTAACAATAAAATAATTGTGAACGGTTGGACGTACATAACATAATGGCACTTTAATTTCGCACTTATTTGAGTGTATTCATTTTGGTTTTATTAGACATTATCAAAGATAAGATAAGATTATAATGTATAATTATAACAGTAAAACAAGAAGACAACATTTGGCAAACAAAGGCAAGACATGATTGACTACTTCAAAATAAAGTCAAAAATAATAACTTAGTTAAATCATTAAAAATATTATGATCAAAATTAGGTATCAGTTCAATTTATGGAATTACGGAACTCTTCTCACTAGTTCTATTTAAAGCACTATTGACATAAAATTTATTGACAGCAAGTCGGAACGAGCAGATGTGTCACCTGATGTTAAGCAGCCCTTTATTCAAAGTGCCGTAATACGACTTTGGTCTGTCTTGGGACTTCCCTACATACGTAAGGGAAGAACCAAAACACATTCCCGGTCTTTCGGAGACAAAGATGGGACCTCTCATGAGCCTGTCATTTCACCAACATTCAAACAATACAGGTGCGCTACTACTGCTTGACCGCAGAAATGAAACTAATACCAAATTGGATTACAACGATCAGTGATCAATCATGTACGGCACGCTAATTGCATTAATTTGACGAGAGGGCTTTATGAGTAAGCCAGATAACCAAAATAAACAACTGATTAGTTAGCGAAGTTATATTATATATTATCCATATCCCTTAAAGCCCCATAACGAGTGTCTTTAGTTGCACCATATTTCAAATAAAATTTGGCATAAGGCTTATTTGAAATTTGGAGTACAACAGACGTCAGACTGCTAAAATATGATTTGGAAACGGGCGCCCACCTGTCGACTGAGGCTTCATTTCCTCAATTAATAATACCTTACATTATTTAACCGTTACCGAGCCACGACTTACGTTGTTCCTATTATTTAAAGCCCATTTATTACATCGTTACCTTACGATCTGTAATCACAACTATGAAATTATAATTCGCCGATTAAAACGTATTTTGTATATTCAACTAGTTTAGAAAGTGAGGAGAACTTGAGGCAGGGGTCCCTCGGTGCGTATGAACGCAGAAGTCGAACTGAAGTATAAGTTAGCCAGTATATTTCATCAACCGCCAAAATGCACTGCGCGTGCAGTACATAGATTAGGTTACGCAGTGTTTATATGCTGCATTCATGAGCACCAGAGAAACCAAATCTATACTACTACTCTATAATACTCCACGCCTATTTTTATTTATTAAATTTTAACTATTTAGTACTGTTACCGGCGGTTCACGGTCAAGGTTCCCTTCCAATCTAGACAGTCAAGATTACAGCTAAATTAACATAGATGTTTGTTCTGTATCTGGGTGTCAGTATGTATTTACAACAACAAAAAAGTATATAGATAGAATAGAGATATATATATAGAAGCTATGCTTAGCTTACTTTGAGGCTAGGTGACGCTGTGTGATTGTGAAACGTCCACCAATATTTATTACTTTGTTAAACTAAAATTGTTAAAGACAAAAAGTAGTGAAGTACCCGCAAAATATAAATTATACATTGTTAAAACTAATAAAGGTATTCATGACTGACTATGGGTTGACAGCGCTGAAGCAACTTATATTTGTTGAAAGCGACTCGATGGCGATGTCAGACGATTGGTTTGTGGACGTGAATATTAGCAGCGTCTTAATGTCACTGGCAATGCGGTGAAATCTCCGCATTTTTGTCTACGTATAATTATGCAAACAGCTGTTTGTGAGCTAACAACATTCGTCGCCTAGAAAGGCGTAGAAACTAAAGGCAAAAGATACTAGCATGTGAGCTGCGACGCCAGGCATTGCCACAGGGGATAATCTCAATCCTCAATACGAAATAGATAAAGAATGATGAAACCCACGTGTTGAATGACAATGATTACAAAATAATTTACAGTTATGCAATAATAAAATAAAGTCACATCACAATCAGTGTTTCTGATGATCAAACACCGTGTAGAATGTTTATTATGGCGATAATAAAAACTCATGAGCTAGCCTTAATGCAGTCAAGCTCTATTTCACTCCACACCAAGGTAAAATGAATTCATAAGCATAATAAAATCATCGCAGTGTTCAGCATTCTTGTGATACGACAATTGGAAGTTGACATTAACATACATATTGTGCAGTCGGTATGCATGCAAAATCAGTAGATTTCCTAAAACAACAATGCAGCTAAAAGGAGTCGATTCTTAAAACCAAACATAAAAGGTATATAGCTTGACACAGCACTGAACATTCGTACCGGTTGTGGTGTTGTGGCGTGCCCCGGCATCATATTACAACACGCGATATTTATACGCAGTCATCAAATTGCTAAAGTAAAAAATAGGACAAGCATAATTCGGAACAGACAAAAAGACAATAATACAATTGGGAAATATTTTAACTAGTTAATACGAGTCATGTACGAGGAAATAATGAAAATACTTTAACGCCTGCATTTTATCAAGGAACTTTGCTCATGAGCTGTTGAATCATGTCAAGTAATGTACACGAATACAGTTTAAGGTAACAGATAGACTATAAATTCTAGTATTATTAATACATAATAATAATAAAATAGTAAATAGTAGTCACAAAATCACGAATAATTAAAAGTATATAGTATCAAAGCATTAATTATAAATTAATTACACTTGAGTTTATTCTTCATAAGAAAGGACTAAATGGGTTAAGTAAAAGTCATATTGGAAAGGAGGAAAAGGAAGTGTGCATTTCGGCGAAGGTGGATAGCTTGAGAATTATTGTTTTTATTTTCATGAGTTCTTGGAAAAGTTGGCATTCAAGGCGTGAAGTATTATTAATTGTTTAAAATCGTTAGAATAGTGGGTTATTTCCATAATCCACTAAAGAAATTCCCCTCAAGGGGTATATACGAAATATTCAGTCTCTTTTCATACATACTAAGCCGTAATATTTTATATCGTAGATACAGTACTCACAATTCAGATTTGACCATTGAATGTTTACCTAGTGGATTGCAGTAAGGTGTATTAAGAGTGTCGATGCTGGGGCGCGGGTTTCCAAGGGGTGCGCCCCTTTTCCCCGGTAAAGCCCGGTTAGGTGCGCCCCCGCTGCTATTTTTATTTCGTACACGATTGGCCGTGTGGTAGATAACATCTACCCATGCCCATTTCTGCCGCCAAGCAGCAATGCGTTCGCGTTACTCTGTGTCGGTTTGAAAGGTGTGATTACCTGTGAAATTACAGACACATGAGACATTTCACCTTCATGTCTCAGAGTTGCGGGTGCATACGATGCAACTTGGGTCTTGTTCTATCTAAATAGGGGAGGACCCAAGTCTTATTACTTGTAATGGGCAGAGATTACCCCTTATCACCACGTGGGCCATCTGCTCGTTTAACTTTATCAAAAAAATAATTACAGATATTGTAAAAAGGCCAATAGAGTAGAAGCTCTTGGCTAGCCCCATAAGCTAGCCAGTAAAGATCTTTATATCTAAGTAACACACGGGTTTCAGACAAACATATTAATTTAAATCGCTAAATTATACACGAGATTGGGATCATATTTAAATTTACTTTAATAAGATCCTTGGTTTCACAGCAAGATACCGGACCCGCTACAAGTTACTTGGTAAACATTCGCAGTAAGCTATAAATACAACTTTCCTTCGCAGTTTCTTAATCTCATTTATTTTTAATTGAGATATCTAAGTCGCGGTACTGTGTCTGGATACTTGAATGTACTTTTAAGGGCAGGATGGAATTAGAAATGGCGTCCGGTCATGAGTTTCCACGGTCGAAGATAACGTGACACGTGAGAGTCTAACATGGTAACATGGGTAACAACTACAAGAGTTCAGACTGAATAACCTACATAATATAAGTACGCGTGAATTTGTTTTTTAGTTGGCTGATTGACGTTTCCAAGCTGTTTCTTTAAGAATTCAATGAAACTAAAGTATAATTTACTGTCAAACCGTTATTCTTCGGTTAGATTATCGCCCAACCTCCGAACTGATTATCCAAATTTCCATAGTAGTTTACAAGCCAGGCATAGAGTAGTTTTACCGGTACGAGAAGTTTTGGCAGAGTTGGCGAGTGTGGAGAGGATCGCTCGAGAGGTTCGCGAGTTTGCCCGAGTTTGGGAGTTGGACGATAATCTCTCAAACCGCACCCTTAAACTCCTGAGTTTACACGATCACCAAACAAAGTTGTTATTCGTCAAGTCCACATCACAAGTACGTTCTTTGTTATACAAACAAAGAAGGCAATGAGATGAGATAAGATGTCAATTGGTAATGTATGATCTAGAATTCTAGATTAGAGTAATTGTTGTCTAGAGTATCGTACACTGAGCGACCATGTACCAGTACCTTCTCATACCCACGATATCCTAGTTTTGGGTAAGGACTATCAATTCTTATAATAAATTCAAATTTCAAATTCAAAGCATTTATTGCACTATGATGTTACAAAGATCTTAATATTTTAATGTATTTATAAGATACAAACAAAGTAATTAAGAGCAGAAACATTGTATTTCAATCTTCTATTACTATTATTATTAAATTGCATTATAAGTAAGTGTACCAGAAATGGACAATATAAGGTCAATAGATCTCATTTTAAAATACACAAAAAAGCTACACTCACCAATTCTTCTAAGTTATCAGATAGCTGATAATGTATCTAGATTACCTTTACATTAGGTAAAAAATATAACATGCTTGTTTAGCTGCACAAAACATGTTATTACATGCTTATTTATAAATGCAGTTTAGAGGTAGATGTGCCACTTAGACAAACTCTACCGCAATGCCAGCACCACTTTGGGACGTGACCGGGTCGAATGACGCTACGTTTACGTTAAAAGTATGAAATTGCATTATCAAACTAGCCCTGACAAAATGACTACCTACTGACGGACTGCATTTCCTGATACAATCCAGAAACTTATATGCATAAAAGCAGGGATTTAAAGAAATAGCTAAATTTATCCATTCTCTGTCCTCTCTATATAAGTATATTCTGTGGTGATTTTATTCCCCAGAATTCACCACACATCCGGTGTACCCACAATCCTATTTTAGGCAGCCTTTTCACAACGTCAATCCGATTTGCAACATTTGTATTTTCATATGAAACAAATGCTTGAATTTTTTTACCAAAAAAAAACTTGTCTTTATCGACTTGCTTGCCAAAAAATGTAAAAGAATCAAATCAAGCGTTACGTGCTTTCACTCTCCGATTCGCTCGTCCCATGTAAAGGTTCATTTAACAAATTTAGAAGTACATACCTCTAAAGTCGAACAGTACCTTCACTATCGGCGGTGAGACCGTTAGCAAAAAATATGCTCAATGATGAATTTCTAAACTAGTAGTAGTTTCAATAAGCGACGCGACGGTTTCAATTCGGGATACTAATGATTGGGAAATCTGTGGTGATGTGAACCTCTTTATGTACTAGGACCTGATAGCCATGACACAGCAATGAACGTTCCCTGGCTTTTTTATGTGGCAATGTTACGAAAAAAGCTGATGGCCCACCTGATAATAAGTGGCAACCTCTGCCCATAAGAAGCAATTCGAATTAGGCCCCCCCACCTAGGTACATACAACAAGACCCAAGTCGTATGCACCCGCTACTCTGAGACGTCAAGATGGCATAGCTCATGTGCCCGTAATTTCACCGCCAACCACACCCTTCAAACCGAAACATAGTAAAGCGAATGCATTACTGCCTGGTGATAGAAATGGGTATGGCGGCAGTACTTTTCTGGGCGAACATGGGATAAGTTACACTGCTGGTAAAACCTGGTTGTGGGGTCAACGCAAAGATGTAAATTAAAATAAGTCTACTACTTACGAACAATTATTGCTATCAGTTGAAATTTCACATATGGCACATAAGTTACTTTCCCACTTCCGTAATTGTGTGATGTTAATCTGTTAAGAATTAGTATCATCTATGTTAAATAAAACATAGTTCGTACTTTAGAAAACCACTAATTAAATCTCACTTTCGTTAGATCTTGGAAACCAGCACATGAACACGGAAAAGGTTGTAAACTAGCAAGCGTAATGTAACCAACAGTTTATATGTGCGTGGAACAAAATGTAACCTGGCCCATCCATTGTGAAGTTGTTGCATGATCAGAGACAAATTTTAATGATTTCCTTCAACGCCTCGCGGACTCGAGTCTATTCCACTAAACATACCTTGCGCGTAGCTATTTACCAGCTGCAGTAGAATATAATTGCAGGGTAAAGTTAAATATTCGTTGGATAACTCGACATCCGGCTGTTTCGAAATAACAGTATCACAAGAAATGTAATTACATTCAGAGGTTTAGAGCGAAATTAATTAAAGTTTCGGCACAAAATGACGTTTGAATAGAGACAATATAACAATGATGCAACGAGTAACACAGGCTTCAGGTGTCTGAAGTATCATTTCATTGAACAATACCATTGCAACATGTGTTAATTCATATGTCAATAATAAATTCCAAATCGCGAAAAACCAACCAACATAATCCAGTCACATGCAGCAAAAATGTAGCGTTAATGCAGTTCACACGGTCATATTAATTCAAGTATGTTCTTTTATGTCTTCGTGCATTTTAATTGTATGGTAACAATAACAGTTTCGAGAATGCCCAATACAATATGCATACACAAACTAATCGGTTGCCAAAGAACAATCGACCAGTCACGTTTATCAAATATTATGAGTGCACGTTTCAACAGTCGTAGTCGGATAGACGAACGTGCAAGGATACATGCGTAATGGAGGCTGAATGTATTACGTACATAATAATATATTATAGAGAATATTGAAATTGTTTTGACATTTAAAAAGTCGAGTGCCATCTGCTGGCACATATTAATAGACCCAAGTTGTAAATAACAAAATCATAGTTTGGTTAGAAATTGTGACGTATGTCACAGGACTGGAAGGCATAATAGTTGACATTTGTATGCAAAAATATTTAGGAGAGAATATTTAAATGAAATATAATCGATAAATTAGTAGAGTTATTGAAAGGCCAGTGAAATTAGAGAAAGGAAAAAGTAGCGATATTATGTGTGAAGTGGGAAAATCGAGATAACTACGCATGTAAAATTCAGCTTAGTCCGATGGGTGATACTGGGGTATTAATTTATAAGAGCGGCGGCCAAAGTATTTAAATTTGTTTTAATTGTTAGTATTTTTTAGCCTGCCTTCTGCGCTCTAGGTCGTGGGTTCGATTACCACCCAGGACAAACATTTGTGTGATGAACATAGATGTTTGTTCTGTATCTGGGTGTTGATATGTATTATATGTATGTATTTACAAAAAAGTATATAAGTATAATATCAGTTGTCTGCTTAGCTTACTTTGGGGCTAGATGGCGCTGTGATGAAATGTCCACCAATATTTATTTATTTATTTTGTATTAGTGTGTTACTTTTTGAGTAACACACTACCATACAACGCGAATAAAACTTGAAAGTTTATCCAAATATAGCTTAAAGTTACCGAATACAATGAATATATAAGCGATAAATCAGTAGAATACACACGTAGGATGGCTATCTATTCAAGGCAGACGTTTAGAATCTCATTCATGTTCCATTGTTTTAGCCAAGAAGCGTGGGTTAATGATTGTTGCATCCACCCATACACTTAATGATGAATTAGCGTGCGAAGTTAATTAATCCCAATTAAACGCCCATAATGAAATAAAAACTCTCTGCGAACGTTACCTACGTTCGAAATTAAATAAGTACGTTAAAAATATATATCTGACAATATTTAAATATAAATTCCCAGCACTAGTTTAGATAAACATACATATGTTTTAGGCAACAAATTCGAACAAAAGATTTGAAATTGTATACCTTATAATCATGGACCAGTTTAAATTATGTACAAGTGAACACGTAATTATTAGGAATGTTTCGCCAGCAATAATTATCTCTCACAATGGTCCGAAACGAGTCTTATGAATTAAAGAAATTACAAATTATTTTTGGTATTTTACCAATTATAAATTATTATTTATGTAGCGATAACTTCAAGTTTCAATCGGTCGGGTATGCAAAATGAATGGGTGGGTGGTTATTTCATAATCAACGAACCTTATAGCAACTGGTTAGATAAGGCATATAATTTTCTACTGGAAGGTTTAGTGATTAAAGAGCAAAATTTGCTTTGTAAGTAGATAGATCGAGTTCATAGAAAAAACGTCTTACGAAAACATCACAAGATAATTATTTAATAGGCAGTTAATATCTAAGAAATGTGTTTAAATTCAACAGTAAAAAAGTAATCTATCTTGTACACCTGTCCTAATGTTGTTGCAAAATACTCAAGAAACTGATTGTGCAAAAGTAAAATCATTATGAATCTCAAGTTAGATAATATTTTCATTTTCATAGTACAAAACACAAAGAACCAACTTCAGCATCTCAATAACTGGTACAAACCATAACATTATCAAAGTCGAATTAATATCCGACGAGTTTAGAGATATTATAAAAGTCAAAAGACAAGAAATCAATCGTAATGCACTAAAATGTGATAAAAAGTGTTGACAAGTGCATCAAAGTAATTAGTGTAAAATCTACAGAAGTCAGTGACTGGGGAGTGGTGAGTTACCGTTGTATTGACGACATAAGGTGCCGGTTTAATGAAGCAGCATGCATGTGTGAATCAGAATGCATATATAAGGATATCCATTTATGTGTCTGATCGGGATAAAACCCAGAGATTAACAAAAATATTTTATTACATAATGTAAAAATGACTCAGAATATATAAATGATTGATAACCTTCCATGAAATAGTATACAAACAATTGAACCAAAACAATAATCGTAAATAACCATACATCTACGATCTACGATACAAAGTCAAAGTAAAAAAATATGTGGAATGAAACACATTGTTACTTTGTACTATTTACTCAAGTTACACCTGAAAGTGGAATCAAAAACATAAAACGAATATACTTTTATCTAAATAATCTAAATATATACCCATAGGTTACAAAATGCATTTCCTGATGAAATAACACATTTGTACAATACAACATAGTAAAGAATACGGATATTGAAAAACGTTTTACTGAGGCAATGAAAATTAAAATCGAATGTTATGTTCTAACATTCTCCAAATACCATAATTCACTGAAGCATAGAGTTGTTGAACAACACGATAAATACAAGTAGCAGCATTGTACAGAACAGTGAAATCATATTCAGAGATTTCTATATGAGTGCCTCCAGCTGCGATTTGATAGAGCACGCACCACAATACACAAGTGAACATAAGTGAGGGCTACTGGTGACACGCTTTATGTCCCCTTAACGGAACTAATGGTACTGGCTCCTCGTCACTGCACTCGCCTGTGCCTTTTGCGTTAGCTATTTGTGTCATTCTGATCCTGTAATACGAGTTTGTATAGCTCATAACAGAACAATACATTGCCTATTTGAATGAGTCGTGATAAATTTGAATAATTGTTCAATCAATCACGGTAACTACAATCCAGAAACGTTCAAAGTGGCACTATAGAACTATAGAGCAATACTAAGAGAAGCAGTAATTTTTAACGTTATCACAAATTCTCAAATCAAATGGAAACAGGTCAACAATGGAAGATTGCAACACGACACAATGAGATAAATAAAACCTTGTAGAACCGAAGCAGGAATCATAAAAACTTGTTGAGTAACAAAAGATAACAATATCACTTTTGGTACGTTTAAGTGGACCGTCAAAGTACATGGAGTACTTTATATCTGAGTAAAATTTACTACCATACGGCTAATAGTAGTTAAGACTTGAAGTGTGGGTGTGGAAAACACAGTATAGCAAAATGAGTGAATCATCCACAGCTGTGAATGAGTTTATAAGCAGTAGGTCGCTGCCCCCATAACTAAAATTAGATTCCCGTTGTTGTGTCGCGGCAACTATTTCATCACCCTTGATACTTTCAGGTACTCAAATGAGCAGTTGTTTTATTGCACTTAAATTTAATGTTTATGTTAATTTAATAATGCTGTTAATATTCAAAACAAGCCTTGCAATTGAATTACTGTCTATTATATTAGGCTGTCAATACACAATGCATTTTTTTATTCTTGGTATCTCAATAGGAAAATAGACATATTGTTATTTTTGGTGTAGTAACTTTTTTTTTGTAATCGTAAAAAAGAACAATTTATAACATAGTTGTTTTGAAGTATATATACCGATTATAAAACAATGATCTCTACGTAGTGGCTTAAAAGAAATAGGTTCAAACACAAAAAAATACTGTGTATTTTTATTTTAGAACATATTTCCTACGTAATTCTAATTTTTTAATGATATACTGAATACATAATAAGCCATATTCCTCGTGCTCCGATTTTTATATTAAATATTAAATATTCTAGGGTCTAGAACGGTATCAAAGTGAAACCGAGCGACGTCAAACTATAAAGTCTAGAACGGTATCAAAGTGAAACCGAGTGGCGTCAAACTAGTGGACACATATAAATGCAGTTATCAATTTTGTATGTGTCACTAGTTTCTCTGAATCTAATTTGTAAAGCTTGCTAGATTAATTTGCGCGGCATAAAACTTTCTAATGATCTATTTCAGTCAGATTTCCCTTTTTATAACCACGGGATCTATAAAGTTTGCCTCCCGAAACAGTATTCTCGTATAAACAAGGAAACGTCAGACGCCAAAGAGGTAATCTAGGTCAACACATCTCTTTCGTTTTCTATCATTAACAGTCTTTATTTACATTCAATACGCGAATAGTATAGTATCAAATATTGATCAATCTTAGAAATTCTAGCTTTCTATATTCTTGTCAGTATGGTATGCTCATTTTTCTATTTCTGGGCAACTTATCAGTGCATTTATTTCGTCCACCGTTCGTCATCCATTTGTGTAGATAATTTTTCTAACGTTGTGAAATTATGAGACGTAGTAAACTAATAATAAATAAAGTAAGACTGGCCTCATAGCCTCAGTTGGTAGTAATCATGCCTTCTGCACTGCAGGTCGTGAATTCGATTCCACCCAGGACAAACATAGATGTTTGTTCTGTCTGGTGTTAGTATGTAATATATCTATTATTTTTACAAAAAGTATACAGATATTACATCAGCTATCTGGTTTCTATGATACAAGCTAAGCTTAGCTTACTTTGTGGCTAGAAAGCGTTGTGTGAAATATCCATCAATATAAAAAAGTTATAATGTACGGCGACTATGATTGACGACGAACGATTGTTACGAAAGTATATTATACATTTTGCAACACTCGCGTCTAGGAAGTCTGACGGATCTATCATATATCTCGGTGACACTTCACAGAGAGACAGACGATTGTTTTCTCAGTGGGACACTTTCTCCGGTAGAGCCCCGTCTCACGCCTCTTTCATTCGAAAACCCATGTAATCCAACTCGTTATCGGCGCTGCGGTGGATTAAAATCATAACGCACAATAAAATATATTCACATGCGCGACGCGTCGCGCAAAGGTTACGGAATGAAACTTTAGTATATTATTATGTTCGACACTTTCTAATCCTTTCTATAAGTAGATAAACAATTACACAAGGATGAGTTTATGTTGTCTTTTGATTTATTTTTGTTGGATTATTCAGTGATACTTTCGAAATACCTATGCTCAATTACGTATACTAGATTATTTATGTCAGAAGAGCATGCAATTATAGATACATAATCTAAAATCCAAGAATCAGAACAAATTTTATGCTCGTCACATCAATGTTTTTTCCCGGGCTAGGATAGAACCCGGCACCCCTCAATTTATAGACATATCTATCTACTAGGGAAGAATAACACGATCTTGGTTAACTAGCTACTGATATCCAGACAGCATTATGAAAAGTCCAAAAACAAAACTATATATTGTGCAATTAGAAACAACGTTTTGCCATAGGCCAATGACGAAAAGACATTTCGTGGCCCAACTAGCACTTCACAGTTTTATTTCTCATAAAACGACGACATTTAGTTTTGTGATAAGATTAATGATATGATACGCATGCATAATGGTACAATCACAGCTGGCCGAGAACTTGAAAGTAACAATTTACGGGTCGTTATGTAAGAACATAAAGTGGGTATAGTTACTGATCCGTTGAATTTTATTTTATAACTTAACTAAACTATTAAAAATAGTATCGAAACAGTCGAAGAATCAGAGTGATTAAAATTTAATAGCCAGGCACATAAATTCTACTTCGATGAATGTAAGTTTTTAATAACGTCCAAAGGGGAATAAACACAAGAGATAAATCGAGGTTTTAGAACCATTGCCTGGCAATGTCGACTGGTCGCTGGCGACTCTTTCTCTCAGTGACCAAATCACACTTGAGACGTCCGGCAACCTTATGTGTGAACACGCACATAGAAAGTCACAGTTGCCATCGAACGAGTCGCCGCAACCAGTAGACAGTTCGCAATAGCTCTGAAATACACACAGAATGTGCCTTTGAAGCCAAACTTAAAAATTAACAATAACAAGCATCAGAAACGAAACAAGATAAGAAAACAAACTAGACCAGAAACTGTAGACAATCACATTGGCACCAATGATTAAAATAGGCGAGCGTTTCTCTACGCGCTAATTGTAGTGCACAACGAAATCCGATAAGAGAGTATCATGTGGCAATATGTCACTCGAAACGACAACGGCCGCGCTCAAATCGGGCTCTGGTTTCTTGCGGTCTCCTTAATGGTACAGTGAGTAATACAAGTAGGTATTGAGTGTCTAGATACTTCCCCGGCTGATGTATGTCTTCTTGGCAATTTAAATTTGTGCTGTTAGGGACTTCAAGTTAAACATTTCTTGATTAATAAAAGTGCTGTAATGTACAACTTTACATTTCCTTCATATTCATCTCCTTCAAAGTATGTCGAGGCAAAGTCTTAATCTTGAATCTCACCGAGAGATATCAGCATGACAGTAAAATGGCCTTAAATCACTGGTTTGTCAAAAGGATTTTCTTAATCGAATCAATCGTCTTCGTCCTATACGCATTGGCTACATTCAAGAAGCTAGTCCATTTACTATGCTCAAGAATCGATTCACTATAAGTCAACTTGAACTACGTACCTACTGATGACAAGAATAAATCAAAATTATATAATGGTAGCATGGTAATGGTGCTTTGAGTTATTTTATAATGTAGCAGTTTTGAGAGATAAAGAAATATGAATACAAACTAAGTCATTTAACTCGAAGACAGTACAAGACAAAGTAGTATACTGAAAGCGTTACGCAAAATTGAACTTGATTCGCCGTTGCCTACGATTGAATAACTATGATCAGGTGATGAATTTTGCAATAACAAACCACCGAAACGGACACAATCTAGTTTTAACTAGAAACATTGAAATTGCAAAACTATGGAAGGTTCATTACTTAAGATAAGACACAATAGCGTTTAGTTTAAAACATTACAAAATAGAAATTCAATTAAGTGGAGTTCACATAATTTCGTTGTGGAAGGCGGAAATGGTCGGGCGGAAGCGGCGCGTCACGGTCCACGGTTCGGGCGCGCACTATGACGTGACGTCACTACATCGGCTCCCGGATGGGAAAATAAAAAACGTACCGCACAAGTCAAATAATTATTAACTACTGTATTCAAAAGTTATAACTACCACAGCGATGAAGTAAATATCATGAGATTGGCATCTGAATATAGACAGTCAATATTATATTTTATATACGAAATTGCAAGCGCATCAGACGTAACATCCCCGTCTCGAGGTGATGGACGCAACGCAGTGCGACTTGAGTCATTTATTTATTTAAGATTACCAACAAAATTACATGTATATTGAAGCCAATACTAAGTTTAAAGTTTTTGATAACACATAATTTCACTTACAGGTAGTCATAGCATGGATTAGAGATTTAAGTATAAACAAAACATAAAAATTTAAAAATTATCACGTAGTCATCTCGCACTTTGGTGGTATTGCTGTTGTCTATGAGTGGCGGTTACCACTTAACATCAGGTGGGCCGTCAGCTCGTTCCGTCACTTCAATTACACAAAAAATATATAATTTAATGTGGTATGGTATGTCTTATTTAGTTTCTTCAATAGTACACAAATTCTTACATCTGCCTGCAAGTTGCAACTATGGTAAATGAAACTTAGGGGTGTCCATTTACAAAAGTCTTGTGAAAGTATCTTGTAACTTGTTTGACACGCCAAGGTTTATGCATGAAGCTGTATACGCAGATAGTGTAGACTAGAACAAATCATGTTTCAACATAATATTATTTATATTACTGTGTAAAATATATAACATTAATAAGAATGTGATATCACGTATAAAGCAAGATAAATAATAATATTTAAACGTGATTTGTTCTAGTCTATCTGCGTAAATAATGTTTTATTCGTAATAAGTAAACAAACAATAAAAAATATGGTGGCGTGTCCAATTAATAAGACTTTAGATGCACAAAAACCATGAAGATTGATTCTTTATTAAGAAGTTTTTGCATCCGGAACCAAAACTCCGTAACGTCCGCGGTGGCAATGTCATCCGTTGTTTTATGATGGTGACACTAAAAAGTAACAGGAAAAAACACCGTGATTCATCTACTACAAACGAGAAAATGATTATGGCAATTGCGAATAATTTTCAAACTGTGTAGTCAGGGTGATATTGTTCGATTTTGTCGCGTAGTACACAAGTCAAGATACAAAACTATTCTTTACACACTGCATTTGTAATGTGGTTTTGCAATAAAGAGTTACTGTATTGTACAGTACATGTAACATTGGATAATTTAACATTTAATTTATTGTACTTATTCTGTAATCTTCCAAATTGACGTTTAAACAAACGAAAAGTAAAGGACGTGTAATAGATCTTATTTTTTATTTCATATCAAACACAAACAAAGAGGTTTAAGTTAAAGTGGGCTGAAGACGCGGCGCGGCGCGGCGCGGCGCCGTGCATTCACAAATACGTTTTCACGTAAAATCTCGTGCTTTACACGGTTCGCATGCATTGTTGCTTTGAGGTAAAAACTGAGAACCATTAGAAAGTTCACTCTTTCATTAATGAATGTGAGAGCAACGGAGTCTGTAGTGATATCGTAGAAAATAACACTCCATAACATATTGCCGCTACCACCGAATGTTAAGCAACACGCGAATCTATAATTAAATTTATTTTGATATTTTATGGGAATAAGTTACGGGACGAGCGAGACGGTCCCCTTTACATTAGGCTGGTAACCTGTGCCCATAACAACAGCAATGCGTCTTGGTCTTTCGCTGTTAGACATCTCTCATGCAGCGAAAGACCCCAAGACCCAAGTCGCACTGCATCGCGCTCGTAACTTTGAGACGGGAAGTTGGATTGTCTCATGTGCCTATAATTTCACCGGTAACTACACCTTTCAAAATGAAACACAGTAATGCGTAAGAGTTATTCTCAGGCGGCAGAAATAAGTATGGTGGCAGTATATCACCGGATGAACATGGCACAAATTCTACTACTTTAAGTAACAATAAATAACATTAAAATGTGTGAATGCTCTCAAGAAACAGACTGATTTGCCCATTTCCGTTACTCGTTTGCATTCGTATCGAAATATAGATTAAATAGCCGCTATATTCCGAGAAAATTTCCAACAACTATCCACTACTTGTCTTTGTCAAGCTAAACATTCGGAAATACATTGCAGGCATTACCCATTACATTGTATTTCGACAGCAATAATGAAAGGATCTATAAACTGAAATAGTTTATAACCTATTGCAGCTATAATATCGTAAATCTAGAACATTAACGGAATTAAATAAAACTATGACATATGACAGCGTTGGTCGAGCCACTAACCCATTTAAGAGGCAGGGGGCGTTAATTCAATTATGCTCCTCTATTGACGCCACAATACGGAAGATTCAATCGTGCGATCGTCACAAATGATCCTCCGTGAAAGCCATATCATGACTGACAATATAAAACTTACTTGCGTTGGAAGAATGACGAGATAAGACGGGTCGTTACATTTTGCTTACCTGTAAACAAAAAACAACAGTATAAAAAATATGTTTTATTTCTTCAAATTGTCTGAACGATTCGAAGGTCAAACAGGAGATTTGGATAGGAGTCTTGTATAGATCCTGAATAATTTAAAGTTCAGAATCGTAGAAGAAGATTGAATATTGGGGCCAGTCACATATTGGGTTTGGGGGTCTTCTATTATGCAATGGTTAAAACTATAAAAGTAACAATCCCACTACTCTTTATTTCACGCGGACAAAGCCGCGCTGACTAAAATTAGTACAAAGACGGACGAACAGTTTCATAATAACAGCAGAAACGTATAATATAAAAGCAAATCCATTCAATAGAAAATGGAATAACAAAAGCCTTTACACATTACGAGACGGCATGTCCGAAAACAAAGTTATACATCTCACATATTCCATTTAAGCTGAATATAATAGAAAATTGCTGAGCGTTTAAATAAAATTACGCTTACGAGTTATTAATTTTACATTTAGCTTTGATGCGGTTACAAAATATCAATAATATATAATTAGTTATACAATTGGTACTGCATTGATTACATCATTAGAGTTCGTAGTAGTTTCATCGTTTTTATTGTAATAAGTAGCTCGATACATCAAGAAGAATGTAACAAATTATATTCATTATTAAGATTTATGTAACAATTCTTATTAATGTAATGTAACTTCAATATTGTTAATATGTTTTGGAGTGGCAATATATGTGTATATTGGATTTACAAAATCTTTAAACTGTTCTATTGTAGTACAACGCATCAAGTATTTATCTTGAATTGAATAATGTAATGAACAGGACAATAAAAAATGTGAATTCGAATATTTTTGATTTTGGCGTTATTTATAATGAAGTTATACAATTCGTTATGCATGATAATATATAGAATGAATTTGAATAAACAAATGATACGTATGCATAACTTCCTAAAGAGAAGATAAATGACGTTTTGTTACCATTCAAATGTATTAATAAATGTATGATGGAAAACTTTCATTTCGTATGAAAACAAAAAGAAAGCAAACAGATCGTGTTTGTACAGCACAATAACACTCACAATGCGATACTTTACGTCATGTGAAACATGTTTGCATTTTGTGAATACGCGGTAAAATTTAACATTACCACTGAGCCAGCTACAAAAGTATAAAAAACTGCTTAAATAACGATAAATTCACATATTATTTGCGTAAACGAGTGAAACCTACGTAAATAAACCACAACAGTTCGTAGACTTCGCAAGGACAATGTTCCGCGGACCACGCACTGACATATTTCTGTAGCAAATATCGCTCGTTGTGTACTCGAAGCAACCGGAGAAACAATGATTGTATTATACGCACAGAACTTTAGATTATTGACTCTGGATCATTTCAAGAGTTGCTAACCGACACAAATTTCATCAATGAATTTTGATAAATCAGATGGAACTTACGACGAGATGCATTTTACGTATGACTAACATTTGCCAGCGCGGCTTTGCTTCCAATTGGTCATTTGAAAGGCAGTCCTATTCCTGTCTGCCCGAGTGTTCGGACACTTTGAGTATTTTATGATTAAAATCAATGACCAATTTGCATTTTCATTGAATTTACAATAATACCACACTCTGGTTCTAAAATTTGAGGTAACGTGACTTCAAATTTGAGCAAAATGTGGAGTCCGCACTCCAAATAAAAATATAAGAATAAAAATAAACATAATGGAACCTAAATACAAATTCGGTTTTTATGCACATTTCAATGGCACTCGATTGTTCAGTTCGACTTCATGCCGTTCCACAATCGAATAACAGTGTTTTTGTTTCAGGAGTCAAATTTCCAAATCTTCCTTTTTTAGTATCTGCCTACGTCATTTAAAGAACATAACCTGAAAGTTTAAGTATCTAGAACTACAGGTTTAGACCGTAAATTGTCTGTGAGGCAGAACATCCTCTTTTATAAGTTGATTTTTGTGATAATAAATGATGGTCGGAACATATAATGATGAAAGCGCAATAATAAATGTGTGCAAGTAGATACTTGAGATACTTGAATTAAACTAAAAGACTTTCATCTTATAAATGTCATCAAAAGTTGTTTAAATTCAATAAGTAACCTGAGATTTTAGATATCAGTAACCAACAACATATAAAGTGCCTATGAAATTGTTTTCAATAGCTGTTGTTGACCACCGCCCGTTCTGCATGAGCTGTATCCTCGTCTCGTTCAATGGAACGTGACCCGTCAGAGAATGTCCAATCAAATCTCGACGGAAATTATTTGGACCGATCAATAAAGTTCGATTACTTAACACGCAACACCCGTTTTTTATGTCATATTAGTGACAGAACGAGCTGACGGCCCACCTGATGTTAAGTGGTAACCGCCGCCCATAGACAACGGCAATACGACTTGAGTCCTCTCCACCAAAGTACGAGATAACTCAAGTCGCATTGCGTTGCGTCCATCACACCGAGAAGGGGGATGTTACGTCTCATGCGCCTGCAATTTCACCGGCACCCACTAACTTCCACCGGAACACAGCTATACGAGTCCATCACTGCTTGGTGGCAGATTAGCAGGTGTGGTGGCAGTACTTCTCCGGGCGAACTTGGCACAAGTTCTACTGCTACTTTGGGTTGCTCCTTTCGCACCACCCGGGGGACACGTGTGGGGATTCAAAGGGTTATCATCTACGGACGCGAGCAACAAGGCCCCCCCGGATGACATAAATTCACGTTCACAATTTACATCGATCAGATCACGTACTATATCAGTGCTATCAATCAGATAGGTTTAAGAATTTGCCTATGTAAGTAAAACGAGTATTTAAATATAAGAAAAATCATGTCTACACAAGATAATGATAAACGTTGCGTAACTACACTGCATTCTTTTCGTATTGGACGTAACACCTGGCGAAATAATTTATCTGTGTACCCACAAAAACTGCAATACTGAATGACAGGTTTGGGCTCCGATATATGAGCGGATGACCTTTACCTAAATTTCATAACAGCTGATGAATGCGAAGGGCAAAATAATAAACTTATGTGATTTAAGTTGAATACTATTCATTTAAAAGAAATTCAACTATTCCACACTAGTTATACAATATAATTATATATATATACACATTTTTTATATGATTAACATACGGAACGAGCCGACGGCCAACCTGGTGTTAAGTCGTAACCTTGGCCCATAACAACCGATGCAACTTGGGTCCTCCCCTACTAGGTATGACAAGACTCAAGTCGCATCGTATGCGCCCGTAGCTCTGAGACGTGTAGGTAGAATGTCTCATGTGCCTGTAATTTAATCGGAAACCACACCTTTCAAACCGGAACACAGTTACGCGAATGCGTTACTGCTTGGTGGCAGAAATGGGCATGGCGGCAGTACTTGCCCGGACGACTTGGCGTGAGTTCTACTGCTCTATGTGTCATGTTATCCACAATCAACCTAAGTGGCGTGGTCCAACGGGACATTAACCGTAGTAAACGATTCTAAATATGTAGCTAATAGGATATAATTAGGATGGTACACACACAGAGGTATGGTATTCAGCGTATCGTACGAATGCGAAGCATTTGACACTTTCTATTTATGTCTCGGCGTCGACTCGTCGTGACTGATGCCTTATTTAGTGATACAATTGTAACACCCTCGGGGATCCAAGTCTGTGTAACAATAGGAAAGTTATGTATTTCTATAATAGATCTTGATAAATTAAGATATTTTTTTTACTATTTTCTTACATACAACGAACGCCGACAAATAAATTATTATAATTACGATCTGCATTCAATTATAAAAAAACATTTTCTAATCAATTTTATGTCTCATTTCAACCCGATATTGTTATGTTTAAAATCAAATATTTGTAATTACTTAAGCCATGCATTCAGGTTTCTGTCGCCTTGAGTAGCTGTTACTATTAAGTTGTATCTTTGAGTGATTCCTAGCGACGAGCCGACAGCGCCGGCACGGATTAGCTCTGTATGAACTCTTTAGTAGTATAGGGGCACGTTTGTGTCTTTCGCATGATAATGTATATAAAGATATTTATAATTGTCTATATATTCACGACTTTAATATTACTTTTAGTTATTATGGGTGCTTGTAACCCAAACTCAGAAGAAAATCACAACAGTAACTTCACTGGCTTCAGTAACCGGAAGATATAGCAGAAAAACTCGTAGAAGGCCGGTGGAGTTGTGAAGATGCAGATACACCTCAAGAAGATGGCATATCGCGTTCAAGATTTCAAACTCTATTTAGAGTGTTGTGCCGAAATTATAAGCTTTCAGAATATTTGACGTTCAACCCGCCAGCGTTACACAGCTTGAAGCTTATGAAAAAGCATGAAGATAAGCCAAACGAAAAACTATTTTATTCGGAAGGTGAATCAGATCTATTTTAGGTCCATTTTTTCTAGGTCACAGTCTTCTAGGACTTTAGTATTGGGCAGGAATTCAGGGCTCCTTCTTTTGTTTAAATGTAAAACAATGAAACGAAAAATAGAAACATGAAGTTCTATATAAATGGTAGAAAATGGCAGGTCGACGTCCGTTCGAGACGAATGCACCGTAGATGGCAAACAACCGCAGCACTTCGCATGCGGTTGTTGCCATCGGTCTGAAACATTAAATGGATGCAATAAAACGTGAAATATGAATGGCGATATATTCGAACCGACATTGGAGACACAGTTCTCTAGCCAAGCTCAGGTAGCAGGAAAATCTATATGTCCGCGACCTCAAAAGGAATGGAGCGAGCCATCCACAAGGCTTATCACGTTAAAGATTGTGTTGCAACATTCAATCAAGGTATCTTTAATCGTGCCAACTTTGACTGCCGAGAGGAATGAGGTGGCGATTTAGAGATAACAGATCGAAAGTACCGTTAACACCAACCGCGTTACGCGTGTTGGGCACTCCAAACGGAATCGCTGCATACAACATATTTGCGATAGAAGAAGTTTAAATTATCCGACTTAATATTATCAGGACAGTAAGTTTGAAATGACCTCACGTATTTAACTAGGATTTTTTGTATTGACAACATAATTAGATCATGATATTAGGTTTTTTTCATAGTTTTTAAAAAAAATACTGTGCATTGAACACTCACGCATATCAGTTGTTAAATTTAATGTCATACAAACTATAATAATATTGGTGGACATTTCACACAGCGCCATCTAGCCCCAAAGTAAGCTAAGCATAGCTTGTGTCATGGGAACCAGACAACTGATATAATACTTATATACTTTTTTATAAATACATACATATAATACATATTAACACCCAGACATCAAATTAATTATTAATTTAAAGAAACTATGACATCATTTTAGAAGTGCGCGAACGCCTAGTTCTAGCCATCAAGACCAAAATCTTAAAATGAACACTGCAATGTCAGACAGCACAAGGCCACCTCTCACGATTAACGCCTCTGCAGCATCAGGTTTGGAGATATTAAGCCTTGATCAATTCGCAATACATTCCCAGACATCCGTACATATTTGGTTCGAGACTATACTGTCTTATTGTACACTTTGTTTTCTTTAAGTACGAGCATTTAAGCTCTAATGGATTTATTTATTCGACTGTATTAATAGTGTATCGCAAATAAGTATAATTAGCATTTAAGTTTTACGTAACCATAACCTTGCTAGAATGGTTCACAACAGGACATACAAACAGACAGCATATAAAGACCCAAGAATAAAATTATTGATTATCGAAATTAATTGCCCTACTGGAAAGTATAAACCAACGGCTTAATTTACTAAAAACGCCTAACATATGAAATCATAATATAAACTGAGCTAAAGATTGTAACGTTCATACCAAGTTCTTTGAAGACCCTATCATGGATATAAGTGAAGGTTTTAAGTTCAGAAACGTAAAAGATAATCGTAGGTCGTGTAGCAGTTGGCAAGGCTATCGGAACCAATCGGTGCGTTAACTTGCATTAAAGACACAATTAAATATAGAAAACACTTGCTATCGCTTCTCTGGGTTTGCCATAGCTATGGAAAATAATGAGAAATTGTTATATTTAGTGTACAGAATACAACAATACACACATTAGCTGTAATTCGTTCCAGCAAGTTTTTACTTTATCACGTGTTATGCTGATGGCGACTCATAGTTTTGAGTGACAGCGAAACTAATTTTCTTCACGTTTCTATTGGGGAATTATAAAGCGAGTGACGAGAATTTTGTTTGTCGTCAAGAGCAATTAATAAAATTCTGAGCCTCGAAATTAAAAAGTCAGCGAGTAATTTTGTTGACAACTTAGTATTATAATGGAGAACAATGCTATTCAATAGAAGATTGATTAATTAGCACCCGTTTCTTGTAGGTAACGTGTGAAAGGTTACGCTACTGATAACGTTTCAGCTTTACTCAATTTGCTATGCACATATTATGGGAATTTATTTACAAGGCAAAAGTAATTGAAACATGGTTGATCTGATGCCAGAAATTGTACTAAATTAAAACGGATGTACTGTTTGTTGGCCAATAAATAAGAGTGTAACGTATATGGTACATACATACAAGGAACGTGTATCAACAAAAAATATCAAATTTGCGACTCACCACTCACCTAAACGTTCAACTAGGGCCTAACTAAAGTTATGCCAATTCAATCTACCCACAAACCTGTTTTTGTATTTTATTCAGCAAATAAATATTATTATGAAAAAACTATCCACACCTCATAACTCGAGGAAATCTTAAACCTAATAATCTAAACCAAACGTTTCATCTACAAATAGATAGGGCGATCAGCTGGAGGGCTTGATGATAATGTAAAATTTTGCTTAAAAGTAGATTTCAAACCCAGAATGTTTCATTTATAAGTTAAGAAATAAATAATTTATTTATTTGTTTAATATTAATTTACTGTATTAAAAGGTAATGGCAGCATGAGTAATCTGCACTCGTACTGTTTATATGAAATACGTATTATTCAAGTAGGTATGCTACTCTATCGATCACGTTACGCGACTTCTTATCTCGATCTAGCCGAAGCACGGTCCAGCTTCCACGTGCTATTTAATTTCACCGTCATGGGCAGTTGTTATAATAAATGATTGTGTAATAAATGCATACTAATGTTTATTCGGGACTCGGTGTAACTAATATGATTCCTGGAATGCGTGGGTCAAGCTTAGACTAAACTCTTATAAAACACTTTAAATTATACAGTTTTGATACTATCTTCTAGTTAAAACTGAAGGATCAAATTATTATATTAAGATCAAACTTTATTTAATAATAAATCTCAGGTTATTTCAATACAGTGAATTAGATGATTAATTTTTGTATCACAAAATGTAGGACGTTAAAAAAGTCGTTAAAGTGACGACTCAAGTTTGATTTTGGCAAAAAATTTTATAGCTATAGAGAAGTGAAACTTTCTTGTTGCGCTCTCAATTTAAACATCACGATGGAATATAACTAAGTTACAACGTTTCAAGGTATCTTTTTAGGCGTATCGTTCCAATTTTTTTGCATGTGCTTTTGCTTATGATAGGCATATTATAATTTAATTTCAAATGCTTTTTCATGACGTTTAATAGTGTATATAGTGCTGGCTTTCAACAATATTTACTATACTACTATAAAGATATATTTTATCATCTTTAAATGCAAAAAAAAGTATTTCAAACGTCTAAAACAGTAGGTAATCAGGAAACAGGAAGATACCGTAACTAAATAATATCTGTTAGCAGTAAACATACACCAAAAATTGGAAAAAACATATATCAGAAATGATACACATGATAAATTTACTGTGATAAAGATATTTAGATGCGCGACAGTTGTCGAGAAGAAGTTTTAAGGAGTGGCTGGCATTTATTTATTCAATCGATTTATTTGATACCCGTTTACCGGATGCCGTTGAACCGGCCACCTGTCGCACAAAAGATACAATAAAGGAAAAAAAGAGGAGTCATGCATGTGAACCGATCTCTAAATCCTTTGCTAAATGATCGAAATGACTTCTGTAATTGATGTTACATTGATTCGTATGCAATATGGAGTATGACTGATGTTACTATGCCACCAAGTTTCAGTAGTTTGAGCGTTGTCAATTAGGTTTAGTCATAAATAAATTAGGATTTCTAACACGCAACGGTTCGTAAATTACTTCTTGTTATATTGTAAATATGGTATTTAATTTTAGCTATATTGTATAACTAAGATCACTGCTTTTCCCCTGATATAGTAACAGTAATCTAAGATAATTTCAAAGGGCTCAAAATGGGCTTAAAGCCAAAGCTTTAACTGTGCGAAAGGAAATATAAAGAGATCTAGCTAAATCTAATAAAAAAATATTTTAAAAGAGTTTTTATTTCTAGTAATAAATTGGACCCGTTTAATCGCCTAAAGGTCGTTTGTTAGTATGGAGAAAACACATTTGCTACCTTACTTTATATTGTAAATATAGGTGTAGGTAATGCTAGTCTTTATCTTTTTCACACAACAGTCTAAGATCTTCTTAAGACAATACAATTTAGTTACATTGGGGCTAGATGGCGCTGTGCGGAATATCTACCAACATTTATTATGATTATTATTATTTAGTTCCATAAATCTTGAATACTATGTTATGATTTATTTTTATTATAAATAATAGTACTAAACATATTTAAAACGCATTTTGTAGCCATTTACAGCCCATTTTGTACGTAAGTAGATGTAGATTCATCACCTAAACACAGCAAAAAACATGGGTTCAACTTCAAATTGCATACTCGTTTCGTCACATCAAGGATTATAATCAGTAAAAAATACGGGCCGATGAGAGTAGATCTTGATATACAGGCGTCATACATTGCCTATGGGTGGCCATATTTAAACTAGTTTGGTGAGTTGATTGACACACCTGCTGTACAGTTTAATATGAGTGAACCATCCTGCGTCAAGTACTTTATATCTACCACCAGTTATTCTAGAATGAGTCATTTCCTAACAACTCCGGACGTGAATTGTTTTCTTCGAACACTCATTCCAAATGTATCTATATTCAATAAGAAGAATGGATGTCGGTTTAAGCAATATACTGTGTTTTTTTTTTTTTGGCCGTGCCTTTTTTTTTTTCTTTGCAGTGACGGAACTGACGGCCTACCTGATGTTAAGTGGTAACCGCCACCCGTGGACAACAGCAATACCACTCAAGTCCTCTCCATAGTACGAGACGACTCAAGTCGCATTGCGCTACGTCCATAACCCCGAGACGGGGATGAGTCTCATGCGCCTGCAATTTCACCGGCACCCACTCCCTTCCACCGGAACACAGCAACACGAGTGCATCACTGCTTGGCGGCAGATTACCAGGTATGGTGGCAGTACTTCTCCGGGCGAACTTAGCACAAGTTCTACTGCTACTGTGGGTTGCACCTTTTGCACCACCCAGGGGACACATGTATGGATTCAAAGGGTGATCACATACGGACGCGAGCAACGTATGCCCCCCAAAGGCTAGTGATTTACTTAGTACGTCATATTAGTTGTTTATTCGAAAAGAGATTTATCAGCATCCAAGTAACGGTTGATCTTTGCCTTATCGGTTTTATGATAAGACGGTTTAAAATAACACCTGCATCATACAGTTTCTCAAGTGGCTTTTATACGTTGCTTATTCTGAGGCAACATGGAAATTCGGCGCAAAAAAGATTTCTCAACGCTCACCAACTTTACTCACAATTATTGAAATACCTTGGAAACTAGCTCGGTAAGTAATCGTTGGAAAGGTAGGTACGAATTATCAAAGTTGATAGGTAATTGATAGGCGATCATTTAGGACAGGTGGAGAACTAGCGGTGCCTGGATACAAAATACAATAAATACAAAATGTATATTTTCATAGCTTAATATTTAAAAATAACAACAATTTTGAAACCACCTTTTAAGTATCAAATACCTTTATTAGGTGGTTTCGCTCTTCCTTACATGTTTAATTTAATTATTGGTGTTTTAATCAATAAACATTTTATTATAATACAAGAAAAAAAGCATTTTTAACTAACAAAATCAGAACGAGAAAAAACAAATACAAAAGTGGGTACTCGAAAATTTATTTTTAATGAGTGTGCATCTGTACGGCTGTATTGGATATTTATAATAATTTATAGCGAAGGAAAAGCGAACCTGTTGTGCAAGATCTGGGGCTGGCTGGAACGTCGCCGTTTTGTCGTTCTAGATTTACGCTAATCACATCCGCGCTCATGACGGTCAATCCAAAACACACGAACTGTATCCTCCATCAGTCAGTGGGCGCGATGTATCAACTGCGACACAACACCTGGGGCATTCGAGACGTTTCCCACAGAATCACTGGGCCGTAAACGCGCACACACCGGCGATCGGAACGTTCCCACTAAAATATTAGTTTGAATTCAAACCGTTAGTATATTACACTGAGTAGTTTTGTTTTGAAAACATGAACAACTCAGTTTCTATCGCGGTCGCAAACTAGTAGATTGTTTTCAAACGAAATGGATTCACAACACTGCACTAACAATATTTTCTATCAAGTCCTTCAGATATAAATAGTAAATATCGCGTAATTTTTCGATTCGTTCGATAGCGGTTGTGGGTTTGCCGTAAAAACCATGCAACAGTCTACGTTCGTTCGGTTCTTTTACCTTACTGGACGTAAGGCAGCTGTTTCTTTGGAAAGAGAAAGAAATATACATAGAGTGAAACAGAGCTAAACAAACGTAAAAGGCACGTTGGAAGCTAAAACATGTTGTAATTGATCGTTCAATAAAGGTGATTTTTATTCGCGCACTGAGTCATGCGTTGCCGATTTTCAGACATTGCTGGTGGAAATTCATCGCGGATTCGAGAAGTATTGTCATTGAGCATGAAAGAGAAGGGCTGTGATGGCGGAGGCAAGCGAGTCAGACCGACCGGGGCCGACCGCCAAGGCCGGCGCACGTTATACGTTTTCCGCGGCTAGACGTGCCTTGCCACCCTAGACTAGCCAGAGACTATGCAAAAACTGTTTTTGAAAAAAAGCGTTATCGTTGAGAACGTTACGAAATGCCAACCACTTTTTCAAGTCCATGGAACAACAATTGAGTAAAGTATGTAAGAAATGGAAAATATCGACATAGACGTCAAGCCGCGATGCACCACGGTATTAAATCATACAATAATTCCTCTTTTCTAAAAAAATAATACAACTACCTACTAAAAACGGCAAAAGTGTCAAGCGCCAACCACGACCAACTTAGAAACGTCAAAATTCAGCTTTATATTGGCAACGCTGGGTTTTAAGTCTTTAAAGTTAATTTTATGCATATAAGTCTGCTTATGCATTCATGGCTGTAGTAAGCTAATAATATATGGACGTAACAGTAAATGAGTCAACAAGAGCACGAGATTATACAGATCACAGCTCGGAATTTTCTCCTAGAACGCAGCGTCGGGTTTTCATTTACTACCCACTGAAGCGTGAGATATGTTCTTTTTTTAATATACTTATCACTTACAGATTCTCACTTACAAAAGAAAGCCCGCTTTAAATCTATTATCTTAGCTTAAAACTAGATTTTAGAAGCGATTATGTTCGCATTAGTTTTGAATACCACCGAAACCTTATACCAAACGTGATAGCTGCCCACGTGATTCCCGGTGACTAAACAAGTAGCGAGACCAGATTTATCAATTTGCATTAATTGGATTTACCAGATGCCACGCGATGTGACGTCACCAGGTGTCCAAGTTTAATAATAAACAAATATTTTACAATTTCTAAACAGCCGGAACGAGTGATCGATAAAATAATGTTAAAGTATAGCGTGGGTGGCGTTCGACGACCGGTCTAGGACTTACTCTCACTTTTGCAAGGATGTCGGAATTTAGGATTAGATATTGGATATTCAGAAGCAGTACTTAGCGAGAGAAAGCCGTTAGGCTATTGAAAATCGTTCAAGTTAACGAGTAACAAGCTCGTTGACTCATTCTTCATATCCATCAGTTTCTATACATGTCTATAATTCTAACGCCCACTCACACTTTAAACGCAAAATAAGATGAGCAGAATAATTTGAATAATTATGTTCTATCAATGTTTTTAGGGTGCCAAAAACGGTGTTACGTTTTTTTTCACAAGGAACATTAGGTAAAATTATAATAGAATTTAACGGATACAAACAGATATGTTCAATAACGTTAATGCTCCAATTTCATGACATGTCACGTACTGATTAACGCCAATAAACGCCAATCAAGAGAAATTGTGGAAAGGGCGTGTTTGTGTGTATGACTGCGTCGGACTTTATATCAACATATCGGCGCCGCATCGGAGCGTAACTACTTTCTTTTCACGTCCCCGAGGCAGAGGTAACTCTAACGTCCAGTCTGTTAGCATAATGTAAATGTCCCCGCATGCCACTCGACCGGTTTCCAGGTTTCAAACCATATATTATTCAAACTTCCAACGACCTTTTGAGCATTTTTCAAAGCTGCCCAACTCATCAATGGTATTTCATCAAGGTATGCTTGACCTTAAACAGTGCAATTTCAAGCGAACTGTGAGAAAAAGCTCAATGCCCATCGATATGCAGCGCTACTGGTTGGGAATATTAAATGAACACATTTCCTTTAACAATGATTCTAATTCTACAAATTTTCTATGGCAAGGCATAGATAAAACATGTATGTTTAAAGAACATAATTCTAAGAGCTGTTTTCATAGTATGAATAGGTATGCAGGAGTGCTAATTGTAAAACTGAGTGGATACGGGCGCACAGAGTATAATGATACTCACAGTCGACATAGAAAAGAAGGTTGCATGACTGCGTGCACGTTCGCAGCATAATTTAGTAAATTTATTTTTAAAACTAGCAATAGGTGTATCGGACATGTATCGGAACGGCCTCGACGCAATTGTAATTCAATCAAACCGCAGCGCGTCGCTTCGTGTCTCATTCGTGTTACACAGTGTAAACCAACGTTTTATTATCGTACCATTACTCAAGCAATGGAAACAAGTGTCGAATGACAATGTGGAACAATTGACAAGCAGCCCGGAGACCCGATGGTTGCTAACGAGCTGCACGATGTACATTTGATTTGTGATGCAAAACAGAAGTGACTTTCGTCACGAAGAGGCGGCTGTCACATAAGTTTACTACATAACCGCTTGTTTATAAACGAGATTCAAACCTTTTGCAATTTGGTTGATATGACGTCAAGATAATAAGAAAACGCGGTACCTGAATCATTCTGTAACGAGGCTGCTTTGAGTCGTTCAAGGAAGTACGAAAATGAAGGCCGCTCCGCTGTGATTATCACGTCGAATGTTTTGTACTTATTATTTTTAAGTGTTCAGTTTCATAGTAAAATCCCGTCATGGTAGCTGGTAATATGGCATTTGTATTTATTTAAATATCAGTTGTCAAAGTGAATGAGCCTCAAAGTTGTTTCTTTGATGTTCTACAATGTTTATAAGCTTTTAAACTCTTGAAATGGTCAACTTATTCATCGCAATACAGCACGGCGCAACTGGTCGCCGTTGCGGGCACTAATTTACAGCTATATTAAAGGCAAAAGCATTAATTATAATTTCCAAACCATGAACAAAGTAACTCCGTTGTAGGAAGCAATTAACCTATACCGAAGCACATTCAAATAATAAAGAACTATAAGGCACAAGTACTAACACTGATAGTTATCGTTTCATAATGTTCGAAATGACTGGTGTCGGCATAACACATTATTTGCTGAGTTTCGAGACGTAACAGTTCTAAGATGAGTTGGATGATCACATGGGTGGATCAAATAAGACGAGACATTTTAATTCATATATAATTCACGAGATCTAAACTAATAACAATTATTACGTCAAGACAAAAAAATTACATCACCCATAAGCCATTGTGTTAGTTGTATTATGTAAAATGAGAGCAACTGCCGAACATGACAAAGCGTCTTTCCTGAAGTGTGTTTACATTTGCGTAATAACTAGTGGACGAGATGTTTCGCTCAAGTGAAAACTCCAGAAATAATGCCAGACCAACAAATGTAAAAATTTCAAACAGGTATTCCGTTTTTTTTTTGTTTTTTTTTTTTTGGTTTTTTAATTCTTGGCACGTGAGACATTCCACCATCACGTCTCGGAGTTACGGGCGCATGCGATGCGACTTGGGTCTAGTCGTACCTGGGTAGGGGAGGACCCAAGTCGCATCGGTTGTTATGGGTTAAGGTTACCGTTTGAAATCAGGTGGGTCAGCACGTTCCGTAAGTTAGTACTACATACTACATTCAGTCTGTTTCTAGAACAATTATTTAGAACATTACGATAAAAATGTGTCGTTTCTGTCATAATACATCAAACTACATTTATCATCAGCGGTCATTTGTACAGCAGTTATGCTCCAGTTTCGGGTAATTGCATTTTGCACTTGTTATGCAAAACTAAGCAAGGTAACCTCGTCGATCATTATTAGCCAACTTGTAACGTAATAACTGTAGAATATCTGTCATGCCACCGATTATATTGTATAAATTCACATGCATTCTTGTATTGCACTCGCATACCTTGCTTTCAGCACGTTTTGTGTTGTTCAAATATGAACACAAAATATATACTTATACGCTTTTATTCACATAAAATACTGCAACAATTTCAGATGATCACGTGATATTATGAATCATAAATAAATAAAGCCTTTATTTCTACTGCCTAATAATACATACAAAAGGATCTCTAAACCTACAGAACTTTAATTTTTAAATAATACAGTGATTTATGTATTTAATGTTTCAATATTACTAATATTACAAATGCTAAGTGTTTGTCGGTTTGTCCTTTCATACAACAAACGAACAACGCACCGGTGAGGTTTATTGCACAGACATAGTTTATAGCCCGAAGAGTGACAGAGGCATCACTGAAACGCACACTATTAATAATAATGCAATCTGTATATGAGTTAGTGACCATCGGTTGCTGGAATTTTGAAATTGCCCGAAACACTTTCGACATTGTTTAACGACTGCAATAAACTGCAGCCGACGTAACGTGCTCTCTGAAGTGCGGAAGCTGCCATTGGTCGTCTGTTGCTTGACCTACGTTAATAACGACGGGATATACTAACAAAGTTATTAACAAAGTCCTGGTGATCGTTACATTTCAATAAATTAAATTCATTGACCGTTTTCTTAGTTACTTCTCTTATTTTTTATAATTTTGTTTGTATTTTGTAATTAACTAGTAGTTAAGTTATTCTTCAGTGGAGTATTATCTCGCCGGTCGCCCATCCATCTTGTTACTGTGTGATGCATAAATTAACCTGTTAATTCACTTTGTAATTCGGGCCCCGCGATACAGGCAAGACCTAGTACGGGGTCCACCAGTAATCAAGCACATGTAATATCTCTGTTATGTGAATAAATAAATATGAAATTTTTATGTGTCCTCGATAACACACAATTTTGTAAATTCTGCTGCAGAGGTATTAAGTTCCGTGCGGTAAAAATGGCTTTCTTACGACACGAATAATCAATACTTGAAACAGTCATAGGCTAAAGTTATCAGATCATTGTAAATTATGGCGAATCGTATCGGTGCCAGCCAACGCCGTCGCCGGCTACCTTATACTACGATATTTTCGTGTAGACACCTCCATAGTCGAATTTTCATGATTATGAAGATAATATTCATTGTGATCCTTGATTTTGCTGCCAGCAGTTAATGTCAACAGCCCCGTACTATTTTTATCTTGATGCAAAAAGGAACCATCACACTATGACTTACATTTGAAATATTTCTGCATTTTGTACCAGAAAGACTACGTTTTTTTTGTGTGTTGAAGGGTATAGAACGACCTGACGGCCCAACTGATGTTAAACGGTAACTGCTGCCCATAGACAAGAGCAATACAACTCAAGTCCTCTCCACCAAAGTACGAGATGACTCAAGTCGCATTGCGTTGCGTATTTCACTCCGAGACGGGGATGTTACGTCTCATGCGCCTCCAGTTTCAAGTGTGACTGCCAAATCTCAATATGTCATATTTATTTGTTTCTAAATTCGCCTTCATGAGTTTACAGGATAAATTTCAAAAAATCCTGAACTTAATCCAAGTTTACTAAATCATGTCTTTGTTAACTAGTTGAGGAATCTTCATGTAAAATTTCGCGGATCTCGGTTTATGAAACAGCGGTTTCAGCTTCACATTTATTTAACTCTTAATTGGGGCGAAAATCAGTAGTAAGACATAGACATAACAATACTTATTAAAAAAAAACAAGTGTATGCTTTACTTTTCTTATTTCTCTCTTCGCCATTGACCAGATTCCATGGTCATGTAGAATCTACATGACCATGGAATTTCTGAATGTAACTTAAAATACCACTGTATTGGCAAACTTACCTAAATCCCGCAACTTCTAATAAAATCGATTTGATTCATGATTTTTGGAACAAAGGAAGATAAAGTGGTAAAACTGAATAATTAAATGTTGCCGCAATTATTTTTTGTCAAATTACTATGATTCCTCGTCTTTGAACACCGAATGCATCTCTCTCGCTCTCAGCGTATTTTCGCATGCAGTCACATATTCCCGTGCATAAGTTGCACTTTAAATATTATGTAAATCAGATTTACTTCTAATGCCAGTAACGGTACAATTTGTCCTCTTCGAAAATTTTAAGACCATACTTCATAAAGCCGTTGACCGTTACGTAAATGTCGCCAGACAAGAGATGTCCGTCCAAACAAATTTCACTTTCTTTTGGTCCACAGCCGGCATAAGATGGGCGTTTCTTCTGCCCAGCAGCTTTCAGCGATCTGTCGATTGTTAACTTTCCCTGTTTTTATGGAAATTACACTGGTACGACTCACAAGATAACAGTAATGTGAAAGTTATAATGAAATAACAAGCAAATAAATCTTATTGGACGTGTCATTTGTGTAGATCTTGAATATTTTATTGTGAATCTGATAAAAGAACAAATATAATCAGAGAAACAAATTCATTATCTATGTACTACTTCTATAATGACACAATTTACCAAACAAAGAGGCAATGCTGCCAGCATATCGAGAACGAAGAAATTGACAGCTTACCTACCATAATAGGCTACCTATTTCTTTTTCTATTAAACCATCTATTATTATAAACAAAAGAGGGTTTAAGAATATCAATTCATACCTTTCATCAGTCTGCATGGAAGCTCAGAAAACTTGTATGTCTAGACTGGTATGGCCGACAAGTCAGATTTATTACGTTAGGTAATTTGATCACCTACACAAACTTCGTAAAGGATGTGTAAACCATCTTATCAGTCATTACTTCTCAGTAAGTAACGTAAGCTTTTGCAATTTATGTGGGTGTTAGTAATTTGTGATAGCATTGACACACATCCTTTGCAATTGCTGCAGCCACATTTCTCTATCTGTTTTAGGTATGGCTTTGCTTACCTTGTTTAGTAATCAATCTTTCTTAGCTATTATTATTTTTTACGAGAAAGTGTCTATCTACCAATGAACAAACCATTCCGTTTTCTATATTTTACTAATAAGAGATTTTTAAGGTTAAGAAAAATCCTTAATCTAATCTATTTTACTTAAGAGAATTTTAAGGTATTTTTATGGTTAAGATAAATCCCTTCATCTTAGGTACCTTTATATAATAATATATGTATAATATGTAGATATATTACCGCTAGAAGAATGAATCGAATTTATAAAACACGATTAAAGCAAAAGTTGTACAAATATTTGCAGCTATAAGAGATATAGAGCTAATGCTTGTTTATTGGAACAAATATTTTAATGTTACGTTAAATATGATCATAAACATAAATAATAATTAAGGGTCCAATATGATGTGTGTTAATCAAAATAAATAAGAAATTGTGTCAAGTACATCCGGGGAAGTACTGCTACCGCACCTATTTCTGCCGCCAAGCAATAACTTATAGTATAAGTAGGGAAGGATACCAAGACGTATTGTTTACCGCTTAGCATTAGGTGGACCATTTTATTAGTTTTGTAACTTATTCAAATAAAAGTAAAAAGTAGTTATGTTCGATGTGTAAAAATGTTACTGGAGATGGTTCGCGCGGCGCAGCGCGGCGGTCTGCCTTACTATTCCAAATGCATATGTAAATAGGGATTGTCAGTAGTGTGGCTAAACACGAAGAAAGTGACACAGTGACCTGGTTATAACTGCGCCGAAAGAAGCGAGATTCAATTGATGACGTCATAAATACATGCGAATACAACAGTGACCTCAGGACTTTCCTCACGGCATTAATGATACTCGGCGTTATATGAATGTATCTGATGAACAGGTGATAATGTTCGTTCAAAATGACTTCGGTACAATAATATTATATATATATTTTTTATGTTTTATGTAGTTGCGGAACGAGCCGACGGCTCACCTGGTGTTAAGTGGTAACCTCTGCCCGTAACAACCGGCTTGGGTCCTACCCTACTAGGTACGACAAAACCCAAGTCGCATCGTATGCGCCCGTAACTGTGAGACATGAAGGTGGAATGTCTCATGTGCCTGTTATTTCTCCGGCAATCACACCTTTCAAACCGTAACACAGTAACGCGAATGCGTCACTGCTTGGCGGCAGAAATGGGGATGATGGCAGTACTTCCCTGGACGAACTTTTCGTGTGTTCTACTGCTCTTTACAACAGAGACCCTGTATTTATTTGAATAAATATAACCTGTGGACGGAATTACTTAGGAATTAAAATAGCGTGGCTATCAAACTCTTACAAGTTAGTTATTGGTTAGTCGATAACTACCATTAAGTAAATTTCGTTAATTAATTATGAAAAGTCACGACCCCATTCAGATGGCAGTCATGAAAGCAATAATTCACGGGTAATTAATTGACGCTAATACGGGAGTGGAAACGACGAAAGGTTAAAAAGAAAATTAAAAGTGCATAAAACCATTAATTAGTGATTGATTTACGAAGACAAACTTATAGAAGTCAGAAACTAAACAAAAAATAACAGTGAGTTCAACGTATAAGTGAGGCGGTAGTGAGACGTTCATTATGCTTATTCGCGAGTACTTTAAGCTGGATACACAACTAAACAATAGTAACCGTCACAATGCATGTTGACAATGTTACAGTAACAAGGCACTGTGACATTCGCTGTAACCGTAACGGCGAGTCGAACTGACTATCCGCAGTGATCGGCTGTCCACCGTGCAGCGTAAATCATAATAGAAGCTTTACTCGATTATAATAAGCGACCATTAAGTTGTAGTAAAAGATTCATAAAATGAATCACGAAGGAAGTTATACTTATTCTTTTATAAACCAACAGATGATTGGTGAGGATTTTGTTATGATCTTGATCATGTGCAAACCATATGACTCACCATCATTAACAGCAGAAGAAGTTAGCTATCTGTCCAATGACTTATGATGAAGAGATAAAGGTTAAGGAGATAACAGGATACCACGGACCTCAACTCTCAACGTCTGCGAACCTTATCAAACAATATAATAGTAAGACTTCTTTGCTCGATCTCTTTCTGACTATGCATCCAGATAAATAGTAGGTGATAATAGAGGCTATCTTGGTTGAGATGGGTGCCAGGTCTCAACATCAGTGTCAAAGTTTCATGCAGTTCCCAATACCCTACCTAGAAAACGTATTCTGGCACCAGGAGCAGACTAGGATGGACTGCATCAGTTTTCCTCGTTCTGCCAATGGATGCCTCCGTATTTTGATTTTTATCAAAAGATCCGAGCATTTCCGCATCCGCATCTGTTGTGGATGTTATAGTTCAGAGAAGAAGACCGTGTACATGGCTTGAGAACTTAAAATTAGCGCAAAACTCTTGCCGAAGCCACCGAGAGTAACTCTTGAGTCATCTCTTACTTTGGTGGAGAGGACTTGAGTCGTTTTGTTGTTTAAGAGCAGCGGTTACCGTTTAACATCAGGTGGTCCGTCAGCTGGATCTGTCACTAAAATCACATAAAATAATAAGATCTGAGCATACTCTAGTGAGTTGGCAACTTCTTAAGAAAAATCGTGAACTTTCTCTCTTAACACACTAGTATTATATGACTGCATTTTATTAAACATATGACGAAAAGCAATTTAGCAACGATCTACTTTCGCAATCGGAACTGACAGTGTTCAATTGTGTAAATGTGGTAATGATACCACTAGAGTAATTTAAGCCCGCACATGCCGAAAGAGAGTTTGTATTGTTCGATCGCGTAATAAAGCTATCAGACCCAGGCAGCAATGGGTGCTGTTTCAACGATGATTCGAGTATTACCACACTGAAACTGGAAGGTTTCAGCATAACAAAGTTTAGCTATTTATTAAAGTTCAATATGTATTGTACCTACATCCTTTCTGTTATTGCTGTAATAAATATGTTTTTCTTTCATACTTTCAAGGTCAAAGGACGCCGTATAATTTGAGTGGTATTTCGATGATTCGAGTGTTAGCAAACTGATACTAAGTCATTAAAGGGTACTGTATAAAGTGGTATTTCGATGATTTGAGTATTAGTAAATTGATACTAGAAAGTCGTAAAGGATGTCGTAAAATTAAAATTGTGTTTTGATGATTCGAATATAAGCAAACTGATACTAGAAAGTCGTTAAAGGACGCCTGCATATTTAAGCTGTGTTTCGAAGATATTTCGACGTTGATACGAATATCTACAAACTGACATTAGAAGGTCGTTGAAGGAAGCCATATCATTCTAGGGAATAAGATTAACAAACTCAGTTCGTGTTATACTAAATTTTCTTACATCTCTTGTTATGTCAACATTGTAGTGCACTATGTCCACATAAATGCATAATTAACCTTAATAAAGTTAAGCTTAACATTAAGAATAAAAACGTGTTAACTATATCTAACATATATCTACGTCTATCGACTGACATTAATAGCGCATTTATAAGTGAGAAAATTGACACTTTACGAATCGTGTAATATAATGGCAGTGCGGATGGCGATCAAGATGCGGCGCACGCGCATGACACGCAACTACTTTCGCCGATTAAATCTGACGCCGCGCGTCCGACATTTGATAGGCGACGTGTATTACGAAAGAAACTACAATAATGTTGGTATAATTCTTTAAAAGAAAATGGACCACTGATGCTGGCCGTGTAGGAAGCCAAGTGCAGTACATAGTGCCACGTGCGTAGATCTTTATCACAAATAGAAGCGATGGTTTGTTGTTTAATATCGATCTCGCCAGCGTCGAAAGCAATACAAATAATGAAAGCTGCCAGATATAAAGTTTCTCTGACAAAAACAATCCGTTCGCACACTAGTCTTGAATGCCGTAATATCGTTACCATCGAGCCGATGCGCATAATCGCGTTAGGCTGCATTGTCATGCGCTGCCCTAGATCAATACCCAAATGGCCTGTAGTAGCTTTAAATAAGGTTAATAATATATGAAGTGATTAGCATCGGTTAAATATAGAGTATTGAAAATCTGTTTTGATTTGATTTGCTAATTAATTTGTTTATAATGGGCACTATGCTTGTTCATTGAGAACTTAATTACAAAATATACATTCTACGACTAAACGCGGACTATGTCGTCCACTAGCAAGCTAGTTGTTTGAATAAATGCTGTCATTAAATCTTGATTTATTAAGGGCGTCAACTTGTGAACTTTGAACGTGTTGTGTGATTTTTATCAAACTTTCACCAGCATCGTTCAGACGAAACATTTTATAATCATCCTGATTTTTTAGTCGTCAATTTTTATCGCAGAAATTAATTCTGATAATGAACTTATATTTTTTTTTTTATCAAAGTTGATTTTCAATTGCAATTATTGGTTAATAATAAGAATATGTGGAAACGGCAGAACGCAGGTCGACAGTTTTGTCGGAGGATATCATGGATTTCGTATATATTTTTTTCTTCATATAACTGTTCTGATCTACTTTAAGAGGAAGAGCGTACTCTAAATAATTCAGGCGTAACATGATATGATAAATTTCGCTAAATTTAGCTATATAAAAATACCAGTCAAAATAAGGGATAAGGAAGGATTTCAAACGAATCCAATGATTTCTAAAGAGACTTCGAAGTGGAAAGGACCACGGAGATCTCTCACCCACAAGGGGGACTTAGGTATATCAAAGTTTCCCGTTAAACTACACGAGCAGTGATAATTAAAAACTTAAAATGAGCACACTAAGAAATGTCAGCATAAACACATTGAGAAGCAAGCGCGGTCCAAGCAGCGCGCGGGTTCTTAAGATTAAATTATTGCCAGGGGCAAGCGTATGTGAAACTTTTGAGTTGTAAGAGATGTATTAACTTATTGCATTACATGCATTGAGTGAAACTGAACCGGAAAGTAGATTACATATCGATATTTACTCAGTGATCATTTTAGGCCGACCGACTTGAACGGCAGTTAAATTTATACCGGTGATAAATATTATTCTTTAACGAGTGTGTAATTTTCGTTACATGATACTGTATTGGCATTTCGGAGAAACTCTTCACAAGAATAATCGGAAAGTTCAATTAAGTATATTTTATTTAAATTATAATGCCATATCCTGATTGTAGTAATAATGTACTGTCATTAGAAAACAATACACACATCGGTATTAATAATAGATAACGTTGCCTCGAAGTGATATTATCGAGATAAACTCAAGTAATCGTTACGAGACAATTCGTGAGTGTCACTATACGCTCGTGCACACTTAATTAATGTTACTTAGATGAGGTTAAGTTATGCAACAGTGAAAGTTTTCAGGTTATTGTACATTATGGCAATCACCTATTTGAACAATGACCGAGAAATAGGTAACCTTAGGTGTTACAGCGGTTCAAACGTCTTTGAAAACATATTTTAGCTTAAATCTCTTCGCTAAAGAGCTTCAACTTGGTTAACTTACTTTTTTAGTTTTTCTTACTTAGTTTCACTTAGCTTTTTAGCTTCTTTTTTTCTTTCCCTAACGCGTATTTTGATCACTTTCAAATACAAAATTTTCGATAAGACGACATGAAATTGTAATTATAACAGATTTTACGAGAGTTAACTTCCAAATTAGCGTACAGAAATGATAAGTAGAGCGCGTCGTCTCTTCGAGCAAAAAAGCAACGATAGCCCATTGCAGCCGCTTCAATCAACTGACGAATAAAGCTTTATTATGCTATTTTTAACACTTTCTTGGTTCATCGAATGTTTCCGTATTGAAACACTTTCCACTAAACGGACACATCCATAGAAATAAACACGACATTGAATAGATGGATAGGTTTCGCGTGCCTGCAAAGGGTTGGTCTCGTGTTCTGGGACGAACAGCCGCGGGGAGTGGCAGTGAGTTAAAATGCCACTGCCTATCCCCTAACGCTAAATAGGCCAAATTCATGCCTTATCGCCAGTTTCACCAAAACAAACAGTAAAGTAATTACATTTGACACGAAACATGATAACTGACCGACATTGTCCATCGTTTATTTGAATGTTTTGCAAGAAACTACTGACCTCGTGTGTCGTGGGTACTGTTATATTGATATATATAGAGTGTCCCAGAACAATGACGTCTACAGCAATAATTCTGAATTCACAGACATAGATCAAATAGAAAAGTCGTCTCTTCTGCGAGTTTATACGTCGATCGATTTTAATACAACTATTAGGATTATGAGAATATCGGATGAAGTTTTTTTTATATTAGTGATTAATTACCTTCTACATATAAACTAACATACTACTTCTTTATAACATTATTATTATATAGATTTCAAAATGTATGTCTTCACTCGGGGCACTACTGTACCGAAGACATACATGGGTAGCCATAGAGTGCTAATAAATACTGAATTCGAAATTATAGGAATGAAGGCTTTCAATATACAAACAACTTGCCAACCAGCCTTGCTTAGCGGTTGGCAGTCACTGCGGCGCAACGAAGCTCCAACCGGACGCACGCACCGATACCATATTAGAAACCGCTATGACGTAGTGGAGACATGGCAAAAGCTTAAGTCAAGTATTTGAATTGAATAACATTTTATGGAAAAGATTAGTTATAAAAACATTGAATAAAATGGAAGATGGGTTGACATAATCCGGAACACACATTGCAATAATCAGTTTTGAGTTGGGCGCCAAAATGTATCAAAAAGCCACCTGATGGGCGGCAACTGCAATTCAGAAAATAATCTCAGCACTTTCACAGGATCAACCGTTGAGAAAAATTAAGAAGCAAAACCTTCTGCTATTTTCTCAGCTGTGTCGCAATGTGCACACTTCGTTGCATATTGGTTATACATTCAAGTTCATAACACACCCCTCGCAAAACTATATATAGCTAGCGATCGTTTCGATAAAGATAAATTACTATTATGTATATTTCATATAAACCAAAAAGGTTTGAAAGTAATTATTATATCGATGAACATTTCACCAAAATAGTCAGTTTTTATTAATGATGATTTCTCCATTGACGACGTCAATCAGATCAAAAGGATATTTTTTAATAACCGTTTTCTCATCTTCAATCCATTTATTATTCATATTTAGTCATTCTTACTAAATATATCAACATTTTAGGAAGGCATCAATTAACAACCATTATAGTTATAATACGTGGGATACTATAGAGTAACTTTCATGTAATCAGCATTCTAGATAGATCAATTAATCACGGATTTCCATAAGTGGCAGACATGCAATTAAAATTAAAGGATATTGCGTTAAGCTGTAACTTTATGGCAAAATGTTGCTAGCTAAATTTTAATAAATTAACAACATAGCGAGTATTTTATTTTATGTGTTAAATCTGAACGGACTGAACTGACTACCCTCCTGGTGTTAAGTGGTAACCGCCGCCCATGGTCAACAGCAACGCGACTCAAGTCCTCGTCACCAAAGTACGCGATGACTGAAGTCACATTGCGTTGTATCCATCACCCCGAGACAGGGATGTTACGTCTCATGCGCCTGCAATTTCACCGGCACACACTCCCTTCCACCGGAACACAGCAACACGAGTGCATCAATGCTTTGCGGCAGATTACCATGTGTGGTGGCAGTACTTCTCCGGGTGAACTTAGCACAACTTCTACTGCTACTTAAAACTTAAACTGTCACTCGACGACAGAACATATTGGTATTTGCGTCACTAGTTACATATTTTGAATCGACAAGGATAAATTGTTAATTAAGTTAATGTATGTAATAAAATGAAAAAAGAAAATTCATTCTGGATGAGTATTGGTACTGATTCCATTAGGTACTCAATAGGGCGTCGCTTCTACGTGAAGCATAAATCGTGATTCATCTTTGATCTCACAGCACTCTATCAAACGCTTAGCACAATGCCAAAGATCAGCTAGCGGCTTCATTAGATGACCGCTAAATAATACCACTAATGTAGATCGGGAAGATTAGGATGGCTAAGTGAATTGCGTAACAGACTGTTATGTTATTAAATATTTTATCGCTAATTCCTATCGGTCATTACGATATGAATAGCTGATTTTAAAACAGCGAAAAAAAGAAAGCATACATTTTAGTTTTAATTTACAATATGATACAGAAGAAATAAGATAAGGTTGTGTTTTGGTTTCATAAAAAGATCAAGCTACCATAATTTGATCATACACATGCCATGGAAAAAGAATAACACATGCAAAAAACAATAACAAATGAATTTAGGTAATTAGGTAAGCAAAAAATACTCGATTATTCCGAACACACAAAGAGATTATTTTTTATGCACAAAATCAAAATGTCTAAATATCAAATTTATGAAAACTGAAACATCCAATGTAAATTGTCTACTTTCAATGCTAAACTGTTCATATATATAATAGTACCGAATGAAGCAAGTAGTATATCAATTTGGAAATGCCAACAACAGTTATATTATGACCCATTTATGTATTGTAACACTTTCATAAGTTGTAATAATTGCATTTTTACTATCCGTTCTTAATAAGACAATTGCATGTAATCTTCAACCGAATAAATTGTGTTTTATTACAACGATTCCCAATTGACACAGAAAATTAAACCCACACGTTAATTGATTTTTATTTGTTGGACGCCAATTAATGTTTCCAAGTTCGCAAAAACAAAGGCTTTATAGGCAATAAGGCTGCATCGTAGGCGGAATCTATTTAATTATCGACTGAAATGAGGACCGTTATAGGTTCAAGACATTTTATTTTTTACAATTTTAGGAAATATCATAGCTAGCTATTTATTTATTTATTTTAATTCAATAAACACGGATTAACCAATTACATCTACTGAATACATAATTAAAATATAATAAAAGCTAAAAGCTATATAAATAGGTTAATAAATAGATGCTTAAGGCTAATTAAAATATTCCACAGATATGTTTAAACTTAAAGTAGACAAAGTTGTAGACGCGTGCGTTAGTTAGTTAAAAAAAAAGTTAATAAATACATTAAATTAAGTGATTCGTATCATTACATCTAAAAACAAATGGTGGCATACTTGACGTTTGAGTTGATTTGTATTAAATAAGTCAATATCTGCTATTCTAGCTAGGTTATAAACTTGGTATGTTTGTCTGGTTGTCTATGATTAATATTTCAATTTTTATCTAAGCAATATTAATTGTGAAGGTGCAGAAGTATCCAGGTTCGTCAGCTCTTTTGTAGATAATTTTGACCTGGCAGATTTATTTATTTGCACATTGAAACTCGGTTCATACAGTGTCATGCAGAGCTATCACTTGGGTTACAGGCAATACCTAGGTTCAAACATATATCAAGAAATCATTATTATGCAAAAACGCTCGCAGCTTTGCACGCAGCAGAACAAAATGTTCGCCCTTGAATTTAATAGAACGTAGGGTTTCAGTGCTAGGCAAGCCTCACAAGTGAGAAACTACGTTTACAATTCAAATCAATTTCAAACACTAATTATAAAGTTGCTTGCTCAAGGTGGACAAATTAAGTATTACAAATTGAATTGGAAATATTCAAGAAAAAAATGTTAACCTAAAGTGACTTAGTAGTACCCTAATGTTAAGCTTTCCTTTGTTGCAAACAAATATTTTCTTCATTTAAAAAGTACTGACGACAGACCTTTAAAAAAGTGTCTCAACACAGAATTAAGGAAAAATGGAATACAACACATTAGGTACATTCACACGCTTTCAGATACATAAAAGCTTTTACCATGTACAAATAAAGTTACAAACATCTTCCATTTATTGGGATGAATCTTTTGGAATGATATAGCAACATCGAACATTTACCCTCGAGCGTAAATCTGCGAGTATTACCATACACATTGTATCGACAGCTGTTGCTAGCGAGTATGCAATGTTCCGACCGGTAGTTTCTGTATGACCGGAGAAAGTGACTAATTACCCCATCGCTTAGAATAGTGTGATCATACACACGCAACCATACCCGGCCTCACTAACAAGAGGCTTTCATCCTTGAGTCTGATATATAAGCAAAGGAGTGCCGCTGGCGATGTCTGTCCGACTGAGCACCTTTTCATGTATGATCTTGTAGTTTTCTAAAATCACTACTTTCGCCCCTTATTTATTATACTTATGTAGCAATCGATTAGATTTACTACGCAGCCGCATAACGAAAAGACAAGAAAATGAAGATTTTACTACAGTGCCAATCAATGCTAAACATTTTATATAATTATAAGAAATATAAATTACGGTCGATCAATGATAATGCGAGCCATTGCGGTTAGAAAACTACATTTAAACAAATGGCTAAACATTGAACACAACAAATCAACGTTTCTTTGCCTCCCTCGCAACGATGACGGTACTAAACGAGTGAAATTAGGAGCGGTTAGGATCTCAAATGGATTGTGCTTGTAATCACGATTTAACGACAAAATTAAACTTAGAGCTTAACGTGGTGAAGTGAAGGGTCCAGTGCTTATACCATCTCAGCCACGAAGTTAGCAACTTAAAATTCTGATTTTCGTTAAGATATTTTAACCGAAACAATGAAAAAACTCATCTATACAAATAAATAAAATTGGAGTGTCTGTTTGTAATATTAAAATAACTGCTTTTTACTAAGTGCATATGTATACACGGTACATATACCAAAACAACAGTTTTTCAAATTTTGCCTGTCTGTTTGTTCCGGCTAATCTCTGAAATGGCTGGACCGATTTTGACGGGACTTTCACTGGCAGATAGCTGATGTAACAAGGAGTAACTTAGACTACTTTTCCGAGGGGTAAAATAGGGGTGCGTGATAAAACCGAATTCCACGCGGACGAAGATGCCCGCCTCTTCGTCCGAATTTGTAACTAGCTAGTTACAAATATCATTCAAGAAACAAATTCTAATCAAGTCCTTGACTACCGAATGTGAGATTGTAACACTTATTGATGATATAACATTAGAACAAAAAATATAACACGTTTCTAATTCTGGAGCAATCAATACCTACCACAATATGACTGGAAACATTGTAAAAAGCTATTAGATGTTACGCAAACATTACGTTTTGATGGAAATTCTCGGATGCTCATAAAGCTGCTGGCGTCGATGTACCTAACACGAAATTAGTTGTTGCAATCGTATAATGTAAAAAGATGATTGGACTGGAACGGTTAGATGGCGTAAGCGGAATTGGTGATAGTAGGTATATTATGGATTGTCAGCTGTATAAGCTATGACATTATTATAAACGGCCATATGAGTATATCCAACCTTTTTATTAGTGGCCTGCCTCGGTTAATGTAGGCTGAAGCCGGAATTACGCATACAGTCAGGATAAACTCTAGAAGGCCAATACCTGACACTCAATTGGAGTCTCACTAATCATGTTATTTGTAATCACACGAAAAAAACAATATTTAGAGTAAGTAAAAACTTGTTCTTAGGAGCTAGTGGCCTGTCCTATCGTTCCAGACCTAGAAGTTTCCAGCATAGTTATCGATAGAGGTATCCAACACAGGCAATTCAACATAAGCTGTGAAGCAAGGAACCACCCAGCTGGAAATGCCACCGATCACCAATTTTATGCTAGTTATTGGTGACTGGCCTCAGCTCAGTTGGTAGTAGCCTTCTATGCTGTAGGTCGTGGGTTCGATTCCCCAGGACAAACATTTGCATGAAAAATATAGATATTTGTTCTGTGTTTGGGTGTCAATATGTATCACATGTATGTATTTACAAAAAATGTATTATATCATTTGTCTGGTTCCCATGGCACAAGCTATGCTTAGCTTACTTTGGGGCTAGATGGCGATGTGGGAAATGTCTACCAATATTTATTTATTATTGGTATTTCAAAAAAAACTTGTAAGTTTAGGCGCTATACCTGCGTGAAGACTGTGTGTTAGATATCATTACTTGAACAGTGGCATTAATATCAGGATAATTAAAGCATGAGAAACAAGTAATGCGTAATGAAATTATCTTACCGTGTGCAATACTTTTGGTTTGTGCGATGCTAAATCTATGACATGATTTGTACACGCACCGTTTTCTTGGGTTTCTTTATTGCGAACCAAACTTTTTTCATTTTAAGGAACTTGTTTCTCACTTTTAATTTCACGTTGCATGATAAGCATCTTTATTTCACAAGTTCCAGTTACGTAAATTCAAATTTCACATCATTAAAAAAAACTACATAATTAAAAAAAACTGTTTTCAATAATGTTCGACTTGCGGAAGCTTGATGTCCATTTTGTTAAGTCTAGAAACTCCCCGATAAACGGTTGCTAGTCTAGACTCGGTGTTATTATTGATTTTCACTCCCGATACGATTTGTTTCCCCCGTCATCTACAAGTACAGACGGTAAACCTCTAATCCAATTATTGGTCTGACAAAGACGGTAAACTGAGGCCGCGAACCAGCGACCATTTCGCAAGACTGAAACAAACTGGCTGACAAAATACTCTGAACAACTAGGTACCATGATAGGTTTTACCACGATCACGCGATCGGTACATCGCTTTACTTGCCTACATTGTGTGTGCACGAAAATGTCTCGATGTTTGGTTTCAAGTATTGACGACTTGCTATAAAACGTACTTAATTCTTTACGGCCCTTCATTCTTAGTCACTCTTACGTCTTCCGATCAGTATGATATTGTTTCTCCGCACTTATCAACAAGCAGATAGAGTGCATTAACTTTCCATATTAATGATTCGACATTAACGTAAAAACTTGTTCTGAACGGAGCGCCTTGATCTTGACAGTAAATTTGTAGACGAGCACTGCGCTGCACTTTTTAGATGGCCTACAAAAACTACAATTTTATGTAGGTTTGATAAAAGAATGTTCACGCGATCCAAACTGATTCTGGTACCCTGGTACCGATATCTTCGTTTTAAACATGCGATCTTTCTAAAAGTAAAAATGCCTATCGACTGCGTCAAACTTTATGGTTTGAAGCCCCAGTACTAGTCTTCAACTATAATAAGTAGGTAAATAATGGCATAGATAGTGAAAATCTTTTACCAGTTTCATAACACATGAATATATATGTTATTATTATATTTTATTCCACCTTCACGTCTTCAGAGCTGTGGGAATGCGACTTCAGTCTTGTTGTACCTAGGGCTGGAGGGCTGGTCGTATTGCTGTTTTAGGCAGAGGTAACCGCTATACATCAGGTGAAAAAAAACCCATTAAGTACAGTGTGCTGTAGTAACTGAATGTCTAGTACTTAAAATGGGTGTACGGTGGCTTCGTGACAAATCACCGAAGGGTAACTTTCATAATCACTTTAATGATTGGCGTTCAACAGCTCACTTAAGCTTTCCCTCACACGGAAGAAGTTTACAACAAACAGAAGTTTTCAACAATCAATAGATAATTGAGTTAAGCGTTGTGCAATACCTTTCCGTATTGGAGTAAACACTTCCATGAGTAGTATACGTACATTTAAGACACATTTCTAAACATGTTAGAGTACTAAAAGTAGATTTATATAGTTTTAAGAGCAGTAGAACTCTCGCCAAGTTCGTCCGGGGAAGTACTGCCACCATGCCCATTTCTGCCGCCAAGCAGTAACGCGTTCGCGTTACTGTGTTCCGGTTTGAAAGGTGTGGTTGCCGGTGAAATTACAGGCACAAAAGACATTCCACCTGCACGTCTTAGAGTGACGGGTGCATACGAAGCGACTTGGGTCTTGTCGTACCTAGTAGTGGAGGACCCAAATCGCATTGGTTGTTATTAGGTTACCACTTAACACCAGGTGGACCGTAGCTCGTTCCGCAACTATTTTTTTTATGTTATTTAGTTACGGAATGAGCCGACGGCCCACCTGGTGGTAAGTGGTAACCTCGGCCCATAACAACCGATGCGACTTGGGTCCTCTCCTACTAGATACGACAATACCCAAGTCGCATCGTATGCGCCCGTAACTATGAGACGTGTAGGTGGAATGTCTCATGTGCCTGTAATTTCACCGTAACTGTATCACATAAAAGAAAATAAGATTTAAGTACTTAAAGTAGAGTGTATATAGTACAAATGTACATCTTCTATCGGAAGGCGTATCATTTCAGTCGACAGATGTGCAACGACAGATGCTGCGCAAGCCCAAGGCTGACGAAATAAATAATGCACGAGTTGCAAGATGCACTATAATGAGCTCGGTTATTCAATAAATAAAGGTGGTAGCGTGCGAGTAAAAACCAGATATAATAAGGCTGCACAATTAATAAGAGAACGCTGTATGGTGAGCAAATTAAATCGTGTCAGCTGCTTGCCCCACATCGCATTGTCTCGCCACGCCCGCGCCGCGTCGCGTGGGATTGAGACAATCATTGTAGATCGACGAAGCCAACTGTTGGCAAAATAGAAAATGGTGAACAATGCTGTTATTTTTTACATCCCGCGTTAAAACAGACAACAAGACTCGTCATCATTTAGTACGTAGTTTTATCATTTTTTTTCATAGATGCAGCAGCTAAAGTAAATATTCCCACTAAAATATACTATAGAGCCAAAATAACAAATCTCCATTTTCACTTCAACTTTCCTGTTGCAACAACTGCATCTAACGCTCGAAGACATAATTTTACAAATTTGAAAACATTTCAAGCCTAACTTTGAGGCCTTGTTACGTATTGTCTTTTATATTCAGCCTGTATTATCCACTGCCGGGCAATTTTCTTCTTCTTTTCTTTAGTCAGGTTCAGCTGATCACCCAGGTCAAACATTTGTGTGACAGACATAGATGTTAGTTCTGCGCCTGGGTGTGAAATGTATTCTAAGTATTTACAAAAAGTATGTAAGTATTATATCAGTTGTCTGGTTCACATGGCGCCAGCTATGATTAGGTTTAGATGGTGCTGTGTGAGAAGTCCACTATTTTTTTTCGCAGGACAGTTCCCTGGGGCTTGTTTCCTATACCTACATCGATTTTCATTCGGGTACTTAAGTTTATTTTACTTTTTTTTCTTGGATGCAATAAGTACTTAATATGAAAATTATAGTCATTATTAGCTTTCAAAAACTTCATTATTTTCTATTTACTGAAAAGGCACACACATAAATTTATGATAACGCATCAACCTGCTCGGCGAATGCTGTCTGCATAATCCGCTGTTGATTACCATATGAACTGAGTTTTATCCTTATCTGAGTGCATGTACGTACATGTCGTATGAACTTATCTGATGGCTTAGAGAAAATCTTGTATCATCTTGACTGAATAAGTAATACAGAAATAAGGTTTTAGGTAATTGACTCAGTATGTTAACTTTTTTACAATATGTAGGTCAAGTTTTGCTCTTGTTTTTTTTTCTCAAAATGAAGATATTCTCTATAATTATTAATAAAAAATATGTAAGGGGCTACGATACACCAGACAGTAACAGAAGCATAGTAGAAAATTGTCTTTTTATAGCTGTAGTATAAAAGTAACTCGACATTAAATAGTTGAGGGTAGTTATGGCATTTCATTGTGGGTAGGCAAAGACTATGAAAAATAAAGTAGGGTACAATAAAAAAAGCTTTGTTTCATTACAATAGTATTAGGACTCATTGCAGAGTTTGTCCAATGTTTATCTAGCAAGCAGTAACAGACTAGTGTAACTTGTTTGTGGTCCGACTCAGCCTGAGATATCAATGGTATGAGATCTGGTTAAGCTACAGGACATGAAATGTCACAGTTCTCGCATAAGGGTGTGCAATAAGATACTTGAGTCAACCCATATCTAGCAGGGGAGGAAATAATTGATATCTGTCACTATTGACACTATGAGGAATTTAAAATCATATTAGGTAAATCCAACTGGATCATCTACTTTTTAGTCCTATAAAATGATGTAGGTTTCTACAAATAACATCAGGTTTACCTATAAAGCTAATTCTGAGTGCCTTAGTTGTTGAATGTAGCTAAGGAATTGCACACAAGATAGTATAAAATAAAATGATATCTCTTCATAATTACCTCACTTTGGAATAAATAAAAGACTAGTTACATCTTCAGAAAGTTGTAAGCTTATTTCCATATGATGATGACATTTTGATGATAAAGGAATATTGATGATGATTGTTAATAATTCTTCTTGCACATTGTTGAGATTGAAGACTTTCCACTGTTTGTGCTACTCCATTTTGTGTGTGGTTTGCCTTGAGTTTCAACCCCCAGGTCATTGGCTTAAATACAGCTGTGCAATAATGAGCTGTTGGAAAAATGTGTGTCAGCATTCTCAAAACAGTAAAAATAAGGAAAATGTATAGGTAAAGGTACTTATATTTTTTATATTAAATGACTTTTATAATAAATAAATGTCCTTGAACAATAAAATTGGAAATGTCAAGTGCAGGAAAGGATCCTTTCTAATGGGCAACGTTGGAGAGAACCAGTGACATCAGTAGTAATGTAATACCTAATATTGTCATTATTTTACTGAATAGTTATAAAATTCTACTGGCATCGTTACCTAATAAGGCAAAACATTTGCTGTTTTTGTTTTTAGTTTCAAACAAACAGTAGTACTTAGTCACTTAATTTTCTATACTTATTCAATTAAATAACTGTAATTACCTTGTGAAAATATAATTAGCAAAGTGAGCTGGCTTTCATCAGTTACACCAGACATGTCTTAATGCCTATCTTGTTGTGTAAACATTTAAAATAGCTGCTGAGATTTGAGAAACAATCTGGTAGAGGCAGCATTCAATGAATACTCATTAGAGAAAATTTATTAAAACCTGTACAAACTCCCGAAAATTTTGCAATACAGTGCTGTACCATTTTCAATGCACATATTAGGTAATAAATATTGTCATAATGCATTCTCAAATTAGGTAGGAATGCTAAAAATGTACCTATGTAAATAGTGCTGCAGTAGGCAATATGAATGCATTTGAATGAATATGTTTAAAGACATTGACTGGCCCCACAGCTCAGTTGGTAGTACTCTGCCTTAGGTTGTGGGTTTAATTCCCACCCAGCAGAAAAATAAAATTTGGGTGATGTATAATAATATAATAATAAATCAAAGTAATAATAATAATATTGGTATTGACATTTCACACAGCGCCATCTAGCCCCAAAGTAAGCTAAGTAAATAGCTTGTATCATGGGAACCAGACAACTGATATAATACTTAAATACTTTTTTTAAGTACATACATCTAATGCATATTAACACCCAGAAACAGAACAAACACCCATGTTCATCACACAAATGTTTGTCCTGGGTGGGAATTGAACCCACGACCTACAGCGCACAAGGCAAGGCCAGTGTATGTTTGTTTTGTGTCTGGATGTTGATAGGTAATTATGTATATGTATGCATTTACCAAAAATATAAGTATTCTGTCAGTTCTCTGGTTCCCATAGTACAAACTCGCATATTTTGGGTTTGGATGGCGCTGTGTATAAAGTCCACCAATACTTATAAAATTTTTAGTCATCACTCTTTCAAAAACAAAGGCAAGAGTAAGTACTGAAAAATTTAATCTGAAGATGATCAACATTATTTGTTCAACATTTGTGTGTAAATGGTACTTGCAACATTGATCAGCATGTAATTGTATAATATTGTATCAATATCGAAACAGTTGTTTTGTCTGCTAACACTACTTTATTTTCACTCCAAAATACTTGAATCAAGGCATTAGAAACTAACTTCATATTGTATAATTCACTAAGTCCATTGCATCAAGGCAACCTTGAAAAAAATTTGTTCATAAAAGACACAACCTTGAGTTCCTGCACATTCATAAATTAAAGTAACAAAAGATTAAACACAAAATCACAAATACTTCAATATGCTCAAGGCAACATTATACCTAAGGTAAGTAGAAAAAGGTTGATTCAGTACAATTACATGTTCTTTATTTGCTTCTAATTCCAGGATAATTGTTGGTGAATAGTTATTTTCACGTTTGGGTTAAACAAACATCTACAAAGTAGAAAGAATGTGAAGAAACACTTTTAAGTAAATGAATTAGCTACGTTTCTTACCACATTATTGTAATTAAAAGCGGCTGCGCCCGCCTCGAAGTATTCGCCATTCAATTTGTCTCCCATTTTCACTCACTTGGTACACTCAACTTTTGATAGTTCTAATTACAAATAGGCAAATAAAAATCAACATAATTTCAGCGTTTAGAACGATATGTTAAACATTTTCTATAATTTTACTAAAATGCAACGACCGTTGGGTAGGAGCGTCAGATTTAACAATGTTTTTCATTTTGTTACTTTCACACATGATTCAATGAAAAAAATACATCTCTTATAACATTTATAACGAATAAAAAGGCAAATGATTATTTGATTCACGTAAAATTCCGACAGATTCGAGAGCAGAGCGATATACTTCTTTTTTCGATATTTGACAATTTCACCATAGACATAGATATGTCAGAACGGCCATGATGGAATGTATAATAATAATGTCATTTCAAATGTCAAGCTTTCCAGACAGTCACTGTCATAATTATTGTCCATTACATTCTTGTCAAAACATGAAGCTAAGCGAAATATCAATATTTTTTTTCAGGCATGGTTAGATCACCCGGAATCTTACCAGTACATGGATGGACCTACAGGTTTTAATTTAGTTCGAATTTTAATGTCACTTGCGGAATGGGTAGCTATGGTAGCGCAGCGACATAACTGACTGCACCTGCACACACTAATGAAATTCTAGTGTATATGTATGTAGGTATGCTATAATGTATGCCTTACAAACTTACCTTACTGTTAACAGTGAGAACATTATAGTTCAAATAAATAATTTTACAAATTATACTTAGTAATATTTTAATAATGCATAACAATTTTTACAAATAATTTCAGTATTTTACACAATATTTGTACATATAATAGCAAATCTATGTATAGACAATAAAAATAATGCTGACGTACCATCACTAGTTATTTTTTATTCACGATCCTTGATAAGATCTTGCTTACTTAAATTTCAGACTGAATACCCCACATTGAATAATGAAATAAGGCCTGAAGATTGATGATGGTTAATATAATTAATCCTTTATAATGTTATTTTACATAAACTACCACCTATCATGATACCTATACCTCTATTCTACCCCTTCGGGGATAAAGGCGTGAATGTATGTATTATTGAACTGTGGGCTACGACGAAGTACGTAGCCACTTGTTGACAAACTTTTTAATATGCTCCGAGCCCGTTCGCTCCTCGATCATTTTCAGCGATATTTCGAACACGGATTTCGCGATATCGTGGTCTCTTGCTAACGCAGACTCCTCGCAGTAATAACAGTTGTTGAAATAGAGACCGGTGACGCCGTCCAGGTCTTCAGATGTCGCTACGTACACTGTAGTTGCCGCGGCTTGTTGCTACAAGAAGAAAATAATGAATCATAAATAAATGTTGGTGGACATTTCAGCGCCATCTAGCACCAAAGTAAGCTAAGAATAGCTTGTATCATGGGAACCAGACAACTGATAGAATACTTTGCCGCGACTTCGTCCGCGTGGAATTCGGTTTTATCACGCACTCCTATTTTACCCCCTCGGAAAAGTAGCCAAGTTAATCCTTGTTACATCTATCTATCTATCTATCTATCTGCCAGTGAAAGTCCCGTCAAAATCGGTCCAGCCATTTCAGAGATTAGCCGGAACAGACAGACAAAAATTGTAAAAAAAATGTTTTGGTATATGTACCGTGTATACATCTATATGCACTTAGTAAAAAGCGGTTATTTTGATATTACAAACAGACACTCCAATTTTATTTATTTGTATAGACTAGCAGACGGGCTTACGGGCCACCTAATGGAAAGTGGTCCCGTCGCCCATGGACATCTGCAACATGAGAGGCATTGCTAATGCGCTGCCGGCCTTTAAGATAGGCATTAACCCGTCGCTTGAATGTCCACAAGTCGAAGCTCTGAGGGAAAACCGCTGAAGGCAGATCATTCCATAGCTGACAGGTGTGTGGAAGGAATGATCGCGAGAAGCGAGGGATGGTGGACAATCAGCCACCCAGGTGCGGATGGTATCTGGTTTTGCGGCGTGTGGTGTGGTGGTGAAAGTCAGCCGCAGGCGCCAGCCTAAACAGTTCATGAGAACACTCCCCATTGTACAGACTTACAAGAGATTTGGTGAACGGTCGCACCATCATGAAGGCGAGACGGAACAGCCACCAAGATTTGCTCAGGTTCGTAAACACCATGTTCCCGGGGTGTAGGGAGTTCACACAGATACCTTTCGACGCCCACTCTTTACTCAGTACCTGCGAAACAATTGTATGATTTTTACTTTTCGGTCAAACCGAGTTTTACTTGCCACACAGCTCAGTTGCCCTACGTGGATTACTTTTTTACTTTTGGTTTACATGTAAAACTTTCAAAAAGCCTTACCTGTTGCTTCGGGGTAGCAACAAGTGTGGGATTTCTACCATAAGTAAAATAACCGGAAATCGGTTTTACGTGCGGCTATAGATGTTTCACATCAATAAAAAAAAAAGACAGTTTACAAATGAGTTGAAGCAATTAAAGCTAAATATAATTCATCATTCATTGTCATACAATGGAACGTGCCGGTACTCCTCTCGCACGTTGCGCGAGTTTTTTTGTGTTATTATTTGACATACATTTTATATCTTAGTTCCTAATAATCTACCAAACGGACCGCTACAAATTCATATTTTTTTTATACGTACCCGCAATACAACTATTTTGTGATCCCTGATTACCATACACTGACAATGTTAATGAAGATACCATAAAGTTATTTAATATAAATTACCTTTGCAGTGATTACATTGAGTAGTTTCGAGTTATTGTACGCCATCATAGCAAAATAATCATCCTTCTTCATGGATAGGTTTTGGTCAATAAACACGTTTTTCAAACTTGCAAACCTGGAAATAGCAAACGCATCAAGTTAGACAATAGCAATAGAACTAACTTGACAGGCCTCACAGCTCAGTTGGTAGTAACCCTGCCTTCTGCGTTGTAGGTCGTGAGTTTGATTCCCACACAGAACGAACATTTGTGTCTAATAAATGTTGGTAGACAGTATACTGCCTGGCGGAAGAAATTAGTATGTTTGTATCAAACTGCAAATACTGTTTTAAATAATAAGTATTATATAAATATTTGTGAACATTGATGTATTTATAAAAAGTATATAAGTATTCTATCATTTGTCTGGCTCCCATGATACAAGCTATGCTAAGCTTATTTTGGGGCTAGATGGCGCTGTATGACACCAGTAGTTATATTTATTTTACTATTTATTCTACTACTATTTAAGGCATCTGTGATTACTTAACTAACTTGAACAAAACCGCGTTGACTGAAGCTAGTTCCTTAATACACCTTCAGACAGGACCATTTTTATATCAACCTTAGAAACTTCATCAAATATTACAAATATAATACCTATGTGACTCTGAGGAGACAAACACCACCCGAGAGCCTTTCTTCAGCACCGGCTCCAACAGCATAGCCAGATACATGTGGCTGAGATGATTCACTTGATAATGGGCTTCCAACTTGTCCGCAGTCTCCGTGTATGGAAGGCCAAATACTCCAGCATTCAATATTAACATGTCAATGCAGCTGTAAAAAGGTAAATAAATCACATAATATGTTACAAGCTTGACTGGGAAACATTTTCTTACCTGGCTAGAAGACCCTTATATGAAGAATCTACTAGCAGCAGTAGAACTTATGCCAAGTTCAGCCGGGGAAGTACCGCCACCATACGCACGCCACCGCCGCCACGCAAGCACTAATGCATTCGCGTTACTGTATTCCGGTTTGAAAGGTGTGCTAACTGGTGAAATTACAGGCACGTAGGAATTCTCAATGTTGATGAAGCTGTGGAAACATCACTTGGTCCTAGTTTGTATGGAATTATAAATAAAATTCTTTAACTTGAAGTACTCTCAGAGGTAAGCGAACATACAACATGAATTTGGGTCTTTTGTACCTAAAGTAGGGGAGCTCCCAATTCACTTACTTATATACTACACTAGTGATTGTATAAATTCGCACCCGGAATCACAAAACACAAGCTTATAACAAGCTTAGCTTGTGATTCACAGAGGAATCTATGTGAATAGGAATTAGACATAATACCTAATTAGTTAATTATCTTTTGTTAACATTTACTATAATTGGCAAATAAATATATTATTTATTTATTATGGGCAGAAGTTACCACTAACACTAGCTAGGCCATCAGTGCATTCCGTTTTTTTGATGTGAAACATCTATAGCCGCACGTAAAACCGATTTCTGGCTTGGCGACGCGTCTCCACGGCATGAGCGCTGATTGGTCCGTTCAGGGTTACGACAAATCATAAACATTATTAGTGATGGGGTACTTAGTTTCTTACAAAATAATGTCGATGTTTCACATCTGCCAGGCGTCCCGTGACGGCTCACATTTTTTTTTTATATAAGCATCTAACAATGTATCCTGGTAGTGTTACTTCATAAATACAATCTTTGGACCCTGATGTTGTGTGCGGCCACCATTAGTTGATATTCACTAAACATCAAGTGACATATAGTTAAATGCCACCCAGTATAATAAAGCAACCACACACTGCACCAGCTGTGCCAATGAGATCTGTATTCACACTTCTTCCCTGGCTGTATGTACTTTTTTGTTTATTCACGGGTCTTGGATATGCCACATAAAGGGGATTCTAGTTGCAGAAGTAAGAGTGTGAAACCTTTGATACAATGTTTGTTTAAAAATCACATACTCATAGTTACTGATAACTTCCAATGCACATTTCTTGACACTTTCAAGTGATGAAAGGTCAAGATGTACTGATTTGAGATTGCTCTCTGAAACTTTTGTTTCTTCAACAATGTTCTGAATAGCTTCAGCGGTAGCTGTCATATTGCGGTTGGCAAATATGACATTGCAATGATGCCTTGCCAAAGATTTTGCAGTTTCAAATCCGATCCCCGCGTTGGAGCCTGTGATTAGAGCATGTTTCACTGACAGATCTACGCCATGTAATACCTGAAAATGTAAAATAAGAAATATTGACAATACTTTGAAAGAATCACCTAGCCAATCCGATTTTTAACTGCTTTTCAATAGTGAATGCAATAAAGTATATTTTGAGACTAAGAGATCTCTATATTCTATATATAGAATATGGTGAGTTTCTTTCAATGTATAAATGCAGGGGTAGATCTGTATAAAGGCTTTTTTGGGTGGCTCACTGGTAATAGCACATATTTAACCAGGCACAACAGACCATACACAGTCATGGTGTGAATGAAAAAATAAATAAATAAATGTGTATGAAAATGTGTTAATGCAAACACAATATGATTGTACATATTGAAACTATGGAAGAGATTGTAGATATTACTGACTGGCCTCATAACTCTGCCTTCTGCACTGTAGGTTGTGGATTCAATTCCCACTCAGGATAAACATATGTGTGATGAACATGAATGTTTGTTCTGTGTGTGGTTTTAATAGTGTATTAAAATGTATGTATTTACAAAAAAGTTAATAAGTATGTATTATATCAGTTGGCCAGATGGCACTGTGTGAAATGTCCACAAAAATTTTTAGTACCTACCTACAAACCCATATTCATGTAAAATATCTATTTTGAAATGTTATGTAATCCCAGCATATTATCTAAGAATTAAAAGTCAAGTTCACACTTTCATAAAGCTTTACCTGATAAGCAGTAGAAGATGCATCAAATTTTTGGCGAAAATCATTTGGGTGTTTCTTTTGTTCTCTTGCAAATGCCAACCTTGGGTCTATCTCCGTCATGTTGCCAGTTTCTTTGTGCACATACAATGTCTTCCCGTCTTCTTCTACAGTTTTGGTCCATCCAAATGGAAGGGCTTTTGGAATAATTTTCTTTTTACCTGTGATAGGATGGACCCACTGGATTTTGTTTGTATAAGCGCTGTGGAAAACATGATAGTTGCAAATAATTATTATGAAATATGACATATAAATAATAGCCTATACAGAATCAATAAATAAATAATGTGTCTGTTATGGAACAAGCCAAAGGCCCATCACCTGTTTAGTTGTAACCTTGCCCATAACAAGTATTAATAAGCAGTAAGCAATCAGTATTCATAGTTTACTACATTATTATTCTAAAAAAGTATCGGTGTGTCTCTAATGTCTAACATGCAGAAATGCAGGTAGGTAATTCGTTACAAAAATTCCACTTACTTTACGTAGTAAACATTCCCATCTATAGTTGATTTTTCGGACCATCCAGTCGGAACTTCGTCTTCACTATCCGAATCGTAACTATTGTGCATTCTGAGCTAAGCGAGGTCAAAGATTAATTTCAGGCCTCGGGTTTTCCTACATCAACAAAAAACAGAATACACATAAACATAAGCAGTGCAGTGCTGCTAACTCTAACCAGAATACAAACATCAGGCCCGCAATTTGTTGGTTGAAATCAAGTCTGTCGATTCGATGCGATTCCATATGAGGTCCCATCCAATAGTACTTTCGCAGCTACTTTAAGGACCACATAGTAACGATCGATCAGTTTTACTTTAGTACGTAGCAGATTTTATCAACAACACACACAGGTTGAGTAGTCTTAAATCTGCGTGTGGTTGATAAAATGTTAGCATGTGCTTGTTTCTTTGTCATGTAAGTCTTTCTCGAAAGTTAATTTAAAAAAAATCCCGTAAAAAGCCGATGTTGATTGATATTTATTTTCAACTCTTCGTACCATTTCAAAACTCATTAAGAAGGTTCCTGGGCTTGTCTTTTTTATGTTGCACGCTAAAAAATTCCATGAATTTATATGGACTGGATTTTTGGTTAATTGTTTAATTATTTTCTCATATGATTCGTCAAACTCCATAATACTTTTTTAAAATCAGAAGATCCCTGGAAAATTGAGATAGTTTGCCTCACAAGGATAGATGAAATTGACATTGACATTTGACTTAGGACTGATCATTCAAATAAAGCTATCAGATGTCAGTTTGGTTTTTTGTTTTTAAACTGTTATCAATATGGAAATTCACTAATAACATTTTTGGAATAGAATTGCTATTTCTACATGAGTTTTGGTATTTTTAATTATCATCAGAAAATATATGATGGCGATAATAGCAAGGAAACAACAAAATAGTGGTACCTAATGAATATTTTTATAGTCATTATTTCAGAAGGGACTCCTCAGAAGGCACAGGGGTGTGGCATCGCCTGTCCTCCCTTTGTTCCGACGGCTGAGGCGCCAGCTCCGGCTCATTAGGGTTGTGCCGTCGCAAGTGCTCCGCGAGCCACAGGATAGGCTCAGCTGGGCGTTCATGAGCTAGAGCTGTCAGCGCCGGCAGTAGTGTCGGAGTGATGTTCTTCTGAATGTAGTCGTTTATTTGCCAATTACGGAGGACAGGACCAACAACCACTAAAATATGTAAAATAAAGTTATTCCCCGCGTAGGTATCTGCCCATTTGAAACATTTTATACCTACTCATTACAACTGAAGTTTAAATAGTTTAGGTAGTTATTATTCGAATAATTACGACCCAGAATTTACAAAATGAGGCCTATTTTCTTACTGTTGGGAAAAAAGAAGTGAATCTCTCTCAGGGCCTCTGCATGATTCTCACTGCCGTGCACTCCGTTAAAATAGTCTCCATATTTGGTTCGTCGTCCGTAGCACGCGCGTAAGCTATCTGGCCAGTAAGCCTGTGCCTCTACCACTCTGTAAAAGTACCGCGTTTCTAGGAGTCGCAAAGATATTTAAGATCGAAGATTTTAATGGAGTAGTTGCTTCTAGGACGGGCGGAATTAACAAGGCGGGCATTGTGCTCGTTTTGTCTCTTCATTCATTAACTGAATATATTTTATTTTCCTACTGCAAGACAATTTTACGTGCCACCTGATGGCGAGTGATCAACGTGGCCCATAGACATCTGCCACATCAGGAGCACTGCTTAGGCTACGATTGTTTATTAACAATAAGTGGACAAGAACGCCTCAGAGAGTAATATAACTGAGCACATATTACAAAAACGCATACGACGTTAGCGTCGCAGAAAAAAACTCGAAGACGCAATAGCACTAGTATCTATAGTGCGTATAAGATGTGTACCTAATATGAAGCTACTAGCAGGTAGGTACTGAGACAGTCTTTATTTGGAGGATATTAAGTTTAGAATTGAATCTAATATCATTATAGGAGATAAAGCACAAATGATGGTGTAGGAATACTATATATAGGTGGCGCTGGACGTCATGGTTGCCCTATGTTCAAAAGAAGTTACCTGGTGGGTCCCATCAGCGTGCGCCACTTCTGTATACAGTTCCTGGCAGCCAGCACGAGTGCTGCGATGGTCCCGTTGGACATGTGCGCCACTAAATGCGGGAAGTGCTGCCTTCCGTAGTGGCCTTTGTAAAACTCGGCGGCTTGCTCCGGAGTCAGGCGGACATCGCGCTTCTGAAATAGCATTTCCCACTTTTATCTCTTCGTATATTTACAAATGGTCGTCGAACATAATGTTTGAAGTTGATTAACTCCAAAACATGTTGACGGATCACCATGAAAATTGGACATCTAAGTGTTATTTCATGGTGAAGGTTTTTGTGATCCATTTGACCTACCAAACGTCTTCCGGGTTCTGCTAGTCTCTAAATAGTATAAAACAAAGTCTCATTTGTATATTTCTCAGCTTACTTTTTCTTAACCACTCAACGGATTTTGATACAATTTTCACACAAAGAGCGATAAACGAGGAAGGTTTGTGTACTTACATAAAAGTACAAAAGGGCAAAACTATGACGGTGTTTTTTTTAAAATATTATTCAGTACTTGCTTGCTAAGCGCACTAATTTTCTTTATTAATAAACTAGCTGTTGCCCGCAACTTCGGCCGCGTGGAATTCGGTTGTATCACACAACCCTATTTTGCCATACATCAGTTGTTTACCAGTAAAAGTCCTGTCAAATTCGGTCCAGCCGTTTCGGAGATTTGCCGGAATAAACAGACAGACAGACAATTGTTTTTTTAATTTTCGCTACCACCACGCCCAGTGTGCATGGCTCACTCAGCGACCGGAACCATGACCATGGTCTAGATGAGTGCGAGCCCCTAGCAGCCACAGAACAGCCGATTTCCACCGATATTTGATGAATTTGCTAAGCCATTAACACCCTTGTCGACTATACTTACAAAATATACCCGATATAATATAAAAATAATGTACTTCGATTTCATATTATTTCGGAAGTGAGCTCTGCTTTAGAATCAAACACATGGGCAATTTAAAAACTGTCGGCTGCACTGGCCATCCAAACGTCAAAATGAATATTTAATTACTTTTTCTATGGTTTCCAATAGTTAGAGATACAATTAGAGTACGGTCGGCGCGTGCCAGCAACTGCCAAGGGTTCGGAGATATATCGTGCATAGGGTTGCCACTGAATTTGAGAGTTTAAATATCTGTATAAAAGCTGGTAATTAGATCTGAAACTGGTACCTAATATATATTTTATCTCGCTACGATATGCGGTCTTTATATCGTAGGTTAGCTACCTAGCCGGGGTTGGCTACCTAGCGCGATAAGCTCAGCACTAGTCACGTCTGTGTTCTCACTAAAGTGTAAGTAACCTTACAAGGCATTTTCTGCCACCACGAAATAAAGCAATTAGCATTACTTTGTTCTGGTTTGAAAGGTCACCTTCAGGTCTCCGAGTTGTCGGCGCAATATTGCGACTTGGGTCTTCGTACACCTAGTAGGGGAGGACCTAAATTGTATTGCTTTGTTATGAGCAGAGGTAACCACTTAAAGAATGTGGGCCATCAGCTAGTTCCTTAACTTTTCCACAAGAGATAAAAAGTAGCACATTCACTGCTTACTCACTTCTGGGAAAAAAACTTTTTTATCAGTTTATTTGACCAAGATTTACCTTCTTTTATTTTGGTGTTAATATTTCAGGGCAAGACATAAAATACATCGGTCGTTTGGAAAGATGTTTTATCGTAATGATATGTAATAGCAGCAACCCTGCACGAATAAGAACAAGGGTTGCATATGACGTAGAATAATCAACGACCCTCCATGCCTATGCAATGAGAGTTTAGCATATCGCGCAACCCTTGCCAAAGTGTACAGACGATACGAAAAGTGGACGAATCTTCGTCGCCGTTATATTTTTATGGTAACTTTTCCTGTCATTTACAGCTGATACATTTTTTTATAATATTATCAGTATGCGAAATCTAAAATATTGTAGACCACCACTACGGAAGGCAGACTTAATAGTAAAAAAGGTTGCCCATAGTCCACTTACAAAAGTATCAGTTGTGAGACCGTAGGCACTTGATACTTCAGGAGGAGGTTATCAATTCAGTTGGTTTTTTTTTATGGTTGCGACCTGATATCTCCATCATTTATAAATTGTTATTTTTAAAGATATATTCTTTTAGATTGGACCCATATAAATTTCATCAAAACTGGTTCAGTAATTTGGTTTTATAATCAAAATAACTGGAAAAATACGGCGTCCAAGTACGAGATAATGAGAAAGCATTATCGTTGATTGGTGTTGGAGTCGGTTTTTTAAAAAACCGACTTCATTATATTCTTGGGAAAAAGAGATCCTAAATAAATATAGGAAACGACGAAGCAGAACAAAATTTATCAAGTTTAGTATGCGGTCAGTCTCAACTCGAAAACTATAGTATTATAAATGATCACGATCACTCGTTCAATTTCAACGTTGCAGAGCGATTTGCTAAAGAATATTTGACTTCATAATTATTAACTGTAGACTGTGCATAAGTGTACCGCAAAAAATAGATAGCCGATGGGCAAGCGTGGCGGACGGCGGACATTCCAACTCCTATCTGTTTGATACCACCCTCCCCCTTGAAAAATTAAAAAATATCCAGTAAAAATGTTATAAAGCATTGCAACAAAGTTAGTTTAAGCTAGCCCAGCTATGTTATCGAATTCTCAACCCAAGTAGACTTCGAATATTATACTACTAGTCAATATTACAGAAGAGCTCAGTTGTAAATTCCTTAAAATGTACTGTTACAATATTCAACAACTCTTATGAAATTAAATTCGTATATGTACAAATCTTTAAGAGTTTTGCAGAAAAATTTACATTTGTTAGTTTCAAACTGATATTCTATTTTGGACCCCTGAGAGGTCGAATTTCCAATACTCCTTTTTTAGTGTGCGCCTATTATATCCTTAGTACCCTATATTCTGTAGGGAACACACTCAAATAATTTTCTAGGTCCAGCTGTTGTCAGAACTTGCGCTTATATCTATTTTATAATTTAATATTTGTTAATGACTCACATTACAAACATTTAACTGGCACTCCAACGGTGACAATATGCTCACTACTTATCGCACCTATGTTTCTCGTGTGTTTTTGCAAAAAGTATTTAAGTATTATATCAGTTGTCTAGTTCTCATGATACAACCTATGCTTAGCTTACTTTGGGGTTAGATTACTTTGTGTGAGCTGTCCACCAATATTTATGTTTATTCATTGTGTACTTACAGCAAGAATGATGAAGCCGTTATCCGTTATGTGATCAATTATGGCCTCACTGTCGTCGTAGGCCTCCGGTTTGATGATGGCGAGGGTCCGTTCGGAGTACCCATGGTATTCCGCGTCTGACTCCGAAGACACCGCAGACATTTTTCTTGAGAATAATTTTTGGGATTGTCCGTGTTATTTATATATATTATATATTTTGTAAGGACAATAAGCACAATATGTGTATGAAAATGACAGTGCCCGTAGACTTTTGACTGTGTGAATATTAAAAAGTTCTTATGCCAGTGAACTCTGTAAGGTTTACAAGCGAGTAAAACGTTCAACAGCTCTACACTACTATCTCATTGTATTCACTTGAAATACAGCTAAGCTATGAATTCAGGCAGGCTATATTAACTAATGTTGTTCTTCAAAGATTATGTAAGTGGTTTCATAGATACGTACTAGCTTAGAGACTAGCTTATTAGGAATGGGCTCGAAATATTTAAACTATCATACTTAAATGCTAATTATGTAAGGGCACAGGTATTATCGAAAAAATATGTTGTGTCATATAATGATGGGTAGTTGAATTCCGCTACAAATAATATTTACGTTGTGGATTCACTATCTTTTAATGTGTGAACGTAATTACTATTATCCAAGAAGTCAAAATCAATTGTTGAAAACCCGTTGAGTTTGGTACTTAGGGAGGTTTAACTCGCAGGTAAACGTATTCCCAAGCCCCCCTCAACTACTGAGATCAATGACCTTGGGCGTTCACCTATCAAAGAAACAAAGAAAATAATGACTACCTCATTTTCCCATTCTATTGATATGTCAATATTTATACTAGCGTCATCAGTTTTACCATCAAACAGACGATGTCATTTTCAATCGCAATCGTCTCGACGGTGTGTAAGTGGGAAAATTGCCACGCATTTCCCGGGCACCACCCTTGGTGCGGCCACCCCGAGGGGGCTGCGTGCGTTGCGGGGGCGAGGCGGGCGGGGGTCGGGGGGGGCGGGTGCCGAGCGGGGGGGCGAGGGAGACGCGCCAGTGCCCCCCCGGACGCAGTGGCGGCGCGACGCCTCCCTGCACCCGTAATGTCTCGCTGACCATCTCCCGCCACCCGATAAAGACGTACACATGGACAACTCCTGCCTTCTAGACCTCCTCATCAGGTGTTTCGCCATGACGGAGCCTGAGGACCTCAATTTCACGGCGTTCACCGATCTCTGTCGACTATGCTCCTTGAAAAGTGGCCCGCGACTCCACATCTTCGATAAGGAGTCGGAGCAGAGGCAGATCCTGTTTAAACTCAGGACCTGTCTGCCTACTATGGTGAGTCAGTCCATTGGAATTCTTAATATTTATTACCTTGAAGTTCTTTTGTCTTTTCTCGCGATGTTTCTTCACCTCTTTCGTGCGTTTATTTGCAGTGTTAGAGCAAATCATAGTGTGGTAAAAATAAAGCAAATGTGATATAAATAATAGGAAAATAAACGTAAGAAAGATGAAGTGAAAGAAAGCCGCAGTAATACGCTACGTAGCAGAGCGTAGCCCGTAGACGCCTGCGCGCTACGCTCTACGGCCTTGGGCGGCTACAGCGTACAAGACAATACACACAATACATGGGATTAGGCGGTCACGATACTTGTTGATATTATTTCTTAGGATTATGGTAGTTTTTGTAATTTTACGTGTAACATTTTATAAACGGTTGGAAACTAATATTTCCCTTAATTTAACCTGCTGAAAAGTCAGTAAATAGTATTTATTTTATTTTAATGTTAATAAATACAATATTATTATTATTATTATTTCTAATATTATTTAATAATAAACAAAATAATAAAATTTTAATCGCATTAAGTGTTGTTTACACGGAAATCACTACTCACGAATTTGGTGTATGTAAATCACAGATTACTGGGCCTAGATTATTTGATTCATACGGAAAAGATTGTAGTAATAATCGTAGCACTGTGAAGTATTAAATTATTACTATTTCATTATTTATTTTAGGATTTCGTTCGCATGATTGTTTGATCAGTGAATACACGAAGTCTTGAATGAGTTGTAGTCTGTCACACAATCAGCGCACAGCTTGGCAGCCATTTGTATAAGAAATACTTGTCTCGATGTAGTTTGTGTATGGCGAAGTTTTCATGTTAAATAAATTTGAATAATTCCGATAATAAATATGTATATATTTATAATAATAATAACTCTTTATAGTAAGAAAATTCATTCTTAACAAACTAATTGATACGGCATGATGTCGTAAATATGTACTCGAAAAAATTATTATTATTTTGTTGCTACAGTCTGGAGGAGGAGCGAAGGAGACACCTCAAATAGACAATGATATATGAAATGACCCTTAAATTTTTTATTTTCATGGTAAAATGACGTGAACAGAGTGTTAACTTTCATTTAAAAAAGCTGATCGAGTGATCAAAGTTCTGAAGTTCTCTAAATCGAGTAGGACAAATCAATATTATGGGTTATGTATGCATATATATCCATCGAAAACTCTCACAGCGTTCATCCAATCTTTTTGTTTAATATTCAAGCTCATAATCAGTGACACACAATCTTTGGATACCATACACGTTATAATTCAGTGAGTATAACAGAAATTATAGTTTCAATAACCATAAAGATAATTGGAGTGCCCTGCTTATATGAAACAGAATTTTAGTAATTTATGTGTCATGTTTATAACAACAATATATATTCCATAACTGATAGAATGCGTGTTCTATGTTTGGGGCGAACCATTAGTAAATTAAATATTTAGCAGCGGTTTTCTCTCTGTTTAGGTTATTCTTAAAAACTAATAGCAGAATTAGATATTTTGATACTGTTTAAAGTCATAGACAGGCTGATTCACGATGAAGGCTTGAGTACCTAAATATTTTTAAATAGTCAGCCTGTCCCCGAACCCGGTTCGGATCGCTAGTTTCATATAAATTAAAATTGAAAGATTTGATGATCTTGTCTGTTTTTTGTTTTGGGGTCGTTTAGTTTCGTTAAACTAATCTTTGATCTACAAAATGGACAAACAGGGTTCACTGAACTCAATCAATATAATAGTTTACGGTTCACACATAGTTCGTTCCATTAAAAATATGTTCTCGGTATTGACACGTGTTATCAATACTCGAACCCAGAATAAATTGTTATCTATGATGACGTCAAACAAATAATGTTTGCTGGGGGGTTGGGGTTTTGATCGACTACACGATACGGGAATATGTTATTGAATTAATTAGGGTAGTTAGAGCAATAAATCGTCGTTGACCAAGGGTGAAATTAACTTATTGATTAGATAATTGAAAGTGTTTAATTGATTAAATACACAAGAAAACAACGGTGTACAATAATGAATTACGCAACGACAGACAGCATTCTTTTTGCTCTATGTTGTGAATCCCTGTTCCACATCACGTCATAAAATAGGGAGATAAAATTATCGTCTCTATTTTGTGCTGGGAATAATTAGAAAAGTAACGCTTTTATCTAGTAAAAAAATATTTTTTGTTACACATAAGTCTTACTAGCTTGTATCTATAATATCTACAGAGAGGACACATTAAAAATACCTCAGCTTATATAATAGGACAAAAACACAAACCCTTAAAGTCAGAAATATATTGGGAAAACAACCATCAAAACTTAATCACGAAAAAAGAATACGATATATCACGCAAAATGCAAAATTATACCGTAAACTGGGAAACACAATTTCCCTTCTTTTTTATTGACGTTCCTTTTGGACATATCTATTGAGTGAACTCTCTGGATTTATCCAGCAGATCTCGAAGGACGACTTCCTGCCCAAAAAGATCTGCGAGCGCTGCGTCACCCGCCTGGAACAGCTGTACGAGTGGCGTCAGAGCTGCCTCAGCACGGATTCTGTACTACGCAACTACGCCGAGTCTATGCGCATCGTTACCTCTACCATCAACTTCCAGGTGAATGGACGATTTCTTATCTATGTTAGTAGTAACCCTGTTTCCATAGCGAAGAAACTCTGCGAGTGCTGCGTCACCCGCCTGGAACAGCAGTACTGGAGTAACTGGAATTGCTTCAGTACAGAAGTGGGTTTAAGCAACTAGGCCAAACAAGTCATGTGCAGTGTCGACTCCAGATTTCCAGGTGAATTAACTACCTTTTTAGCTAAATTGTTAGTAGATAAGTCTTTCCCATAGCGACGTCCCGTCCGACAAGCTGGGACAAACATTATTGTAATAAAATGTATTCCTGAATAGTAGACGTTTGTGATGAGTCATGCCACCTGCGATACGAAAGATTCTAGAAGGATATATGTGTAAAGTATTTCGTGTTTGAAAATTTTTGACATTAAAAATATGATACTTTTGGCATTCCAAAAACTTCTTAATATGCCTCTCAGCAGAAGAAAGATTAGCGGTGGATCATATGCTGAAAGGAAATATAGAGCCTGGTATCACTATTGTAACACGCACATTAATCAGACAACCGATTTTTATCGGCAAAGTCAATCGATTGATAACATACTTATTGAGTTGGCCCCACAACAAAAGAACGTTATCATTGTATCGGCACTTTGTCCATTACGGACAACATTCATTTTATCTTCGTATATTGAACAAACATTGTTAGTTCTCGTTGTGGGGAGATTTGCTTTGCGCATACACCTCCCGAAGCAGGATTACCACCCCTGTATATAATCTGAGTTGAAGGGTCAATGTTTCTTTGCCATAGTAATGTTGAATTTCAGGATGATGATGGATAGATTCTTACGAAAAAGTGATGTTACAGTGTCAGTACCTATTAACTTTAAATATTATTAAAGATCTCCTTGAACACCTTTCCGTTAAGGGCTTTGATATGTGGGTGAAATCAGAACCACTTTTGTCATTGTTAGATTTTTCTGTCGTTATATTGAGTAATTGATTGCACTAAACACGACGTTCTTCTGAAATGATGAACTCGTTACCCATGTGTACCTGTTTTTCAGTAGGAGAAGTTCAGTCGAAACGATATTGTAATATTCATATTATTGACAACCTAGAATATTTTAAGCTAATACCAAGTGCTGCATTAAATATCCCATTGTGTTTTCAATTTCCATGGTTGTGCGGAAACATGTATATTTCAAAACGCTACCATATTCCCCTATTATCTGTTGACAGACTAAATAAGGCACTTGGGGGTAGGATATGAAAGGTATTTTGTGAAGGCACGCGCCACAGACGCCGCCGGGCGATGCACAGCTCAGCCCCTCCTCTATCGATCGAGTCCGGGCCGGTTCTTATCGACCCACTTCCACCCGACACCCACGGATACCTCGCGCAAATCTCAACCTTAACCCTTACACATAACAGCCAAAACTCCAATAATAGCCACTGTGAAAATGGACACAGCATTTCCAACTCAAGGAAGACGTATCACGATTCTCAATTGAATGGTTGTTTTCTTGGAATAACCGTCGAATTATAGCCTTTACGGCGAAGGCTGTAAAGACTGTTGTATGATCACTTTTGAGATCTCTACGCATGTCCAGAAGCGATTGCTGTGAATGGCTTATGCTCAATCAATAGTCCAACGTTAACATCGTAGATAAATTGAGATGATAATTTTGTCATACAAGCGATTCGAAATCTTTCCTTTAGGCAAGTTTTTCTTCATTCGTGACGTAAAATTTACCCTTTCATTTCCCACTTCTTTCCATTTGTGAATGTTACTTATTTCTATTCATCATAACCTGAAACATATAGTGATTATAATATTGTCCACTACAAAAGGCCGCCAATAAATCATTGTTTTTGGATGGATGGTTCTTTTCCTAAATTTAAAAAGTATCTCACATTTCAAGAAATGTCCAACGATGCTTAGTTCGACCTTTAAGTATGAGGAAAAATATTAATGTCGCATATTTTTCAAAGATTAAAGAAATTACAAAAAGAACTGAACAATGATGAAGTTTTAATCTTTCGCAGATTGTCTTAAAGGAATAGTAGACTGAAAATGTTACAAACTAAATTCAACCAGATAAAATTTGGGACTGCGAATTTACTAGTAACGGTTTTATAACTTTCATTGTACTAATTGTAGAACCTTCAACGTTATAGTTTATGTAACATTTATTACTAGTCGTCAATCTTTGTCTGACAACTTATTGAAGTGTGAATATTTAAATATGTATCGTTTAGTGGAAATCTTATTGTACAATACTTGTTTGTAAAACTTCGTTCACGTAGAGCACGGCGGGGAAATCATGTGTCTAGGTAGACGTAGGTTATGCATTACACATTTGAACCAAGGTCGAAGGTAGCTGGCTCCCAGCTCGGGGGTACCGTTAACCCTGACCTAGGGGGGTGAAGGATCCAACCGCCCCCCGGGGGGGAAAGCCCGTGAACCACTTGCACTGATGCCTTCCCCCGTCACATCATGGATGTCATACCTCCGTAGGCTATGCTCGTTTGGTGGCGCTTACAAATATGTTACAGTATCATATGACATGAGAGTCATAGAAAATATTCCAATACATGCCGAATGGATAAGTTAGCCGTTCCAATTAATATTTTGAGTTGTTATCTTTTAGATTGGTGGCTGGATATATACCTATTCGGATAGTGTTAATGTCGCTTCCAGGTATTGTAGAAAAATCCTGGAAATATCACGAACCATAGTAAATTATGTTAATAATTATGTTAGTTCATTTGTTCCTGAATTCTACCTATTCTCGACTTGTTAACCAAAATAACTTTATTTATTGGAATAGTCAAATTAATAACTTTCTTGCTACGCGTTCTTAAGCGTTTTCGTAGAATAAAAGAAATAAGGACCTCAGCAGACCAGTTTTCGGGATCTTTGAGCATTGATATCAATTCAGATTTCATCATTTGTTCATCATTCAGATTCAGAGGTCTAATACTTTTTGTGAATTGTTTACAATGCAAACTATTGAACATAGTAGCTCTGGTTTTTAAGATATGTCATCAACTTCCCGTTTATTTCTCGGTATCCTGTATATTTTGTGTAAGAGGGCGCAGTTAACATTACATCAAAAGACTTGCTGTAAAACTTAGACAAAGTAATCCAGCCAACGACTAAATTCTCCCTTATCTATCGGAACTTGGCCCCCTCAAGTTTTCGGGCCAGACAGGAAAGGTAGACACAAAAAGTTGGGTCGATGTCGAAAGTCGACTCAAAGGGCCGGTAACTTGCACTTTCCACTTAGTGCATAGTAGCGGCGGAGGGCGCTCGCCTCTGAGCCCAAGACGCCATTGGCTTTTGACCTCTCGTATAGTCATACTTGCCTATTACTTTGTTTCATGTTGTGAAAACCATTATTAGATATTATGGTATTCAATTTCTTACTAAAAGTTGATTAAAGTACTTAGTGTTTTTTATGGGACTGTGATATCTATATCGATATGAGGTTTCTTAATTGGCACTCTCTATTCTGAATAGAAGCTAAGTTCAGTATTAGATTTTGTAGAATAATGTGACTTTGCATATTGGAAAAGTGAAAGCTCGGACAATGCTGTCTAATACTTACTACATACAATGGAATTCTGGGGTAAGAATATTATTTAGACACTTTATGGAGAATGTTTGTAATATAATTGGATTTTTCAACTGTTTATGAATTTTCCGGATGACGAAAAACAGATCATCTAAGTTGATCTTATATAAAATGTATCCATCCATTGGTTGCCATCAAACAAACAAGTGGTAAGTAGGTATAAACAACTTGTACATTTCAATGATATGTTATCAAAAAGACATGAAGGTATAAAAAAACTTAATCTTTTTATATTTTTATTTACTTTCAATTACTCGGAGGTACTTTAATTTAGAGAAAATACTAAGACTATCGATTATATGTAGTTGCATTTCGAACTTTACGTCCATTATTTGCAAACACTTAGTATTGAAGGCTCCGTAGCTAAGTAATAGTAACACTGCCGGTAAATATTTACTGAGTATATTAAAGTAAATACTTCCTATGGGTACTTCGAATAGGAGCTAAAAGTTGGCATGCGTTCAGTTTTTCTAATATAACTACTGAGTAACGACTGAAAACTGGGATAAAGTGTCTTTTAAGATTTTTAAGAAAAAATGGTTGAATTTTAAAATTGTTCGATCAAAAAATTATGAATATAAGAAATCAAGAATATGCGCATTATTACGGTTAATCTTTTGATACAGCCCACAGTATAATCAAGTGCATAATACATTAATTGCACATAATATATATATGTATAGTGTATACATATGTCGAGTGCATGAAAGAAGCCACTTTGAGCGCATATTAAAATCCTTTTGCCACACTGGATCGATAAAACCAGTGACGAACTACTAGTTAGGTTACTAGTTACTAGTTGTGAATCCACTTCCTTCGTGTATATACTGTTGTACCAGAACTAACGGTGGCTAAGATGCTCAACGTAATTCACCCTCTCGCAGAGCCCTTCATGCAAACCCTTGTGTTAGAGCAGTTTGTTTATAATCAGTGTGCGAGTGATAAAACCCCTAGAGGTTTTCGACCCCTTCGTAATTTCCTCACCGTTGCTATGGGGGACGCTTTTCTATCCGGATCCGAACAATGGTATGCAGAAATCGTATAGGTGGAAATTTACATGAAATGGTATTTTTAACGGGGATTTATGCTTTATCAAATGAAATTTAATAATATATAAATAAGTAATAAATAAGTATCAATTATAAAATCAGGTTACTTTAAGTGCTTATATTTATTCTACAAATCTGCCATTTTTTCTTGACATTTATTATTTACTATCTCCCCCCCACAGCTTATTAACCGCGGGTAGCACCGCGGTTAATAAGCTATCCCACAGGAAAACTGCGCTTTTCCGGGATTAAAGAAGCCTATGTTTTATTCCGGGATATAAGCTATCCTGGTATCAAATTTCATTAAAATCCGCTCAACCGTTAGAGCGTGACGAGCGCGCACACAAACAGACAAATAAACAAATATTTAAAAAATGGTTTTTACGTTGTTTGACTTATTCGTTCAGTTAATTATTTTCAAAAATATTTCATTTATCCACATATCATGTCTACGACTTTATCATATAAACAGACGAATACGATAAATTATATAATTAAAATAAAATTATTATACACCTATAACAAGAAGATCTTTTAATAGAAATTGAGTTTTTTAAAAATAAATACCAGTGGATTATTACAGTCGAAAGACAATACAACTTCGATTGAATACCTATGTTTCCTAAAATTTCAAGTAGTGTAGTTTACGCCAATAATCAAATACCAAAGGCAATAGTCGTTAAATTAAAATTTTCAAGAATCTTTTTTAAGAATGCAAGTCAGTATAAATATATGTTTATAGTCTATTGTCTTCTGTCATAAAATAAATAGCGAACCGGTAATTCGTAAAAATGCTTTTTAATATAACAAGTTTATGGACCTTAAATAGATACCACAAATTGCAGAAATAACACCGAGATATTGTAGCACAAATGTGAATGACTCAAATAGTACAACTCATTGTCGTAATAATATATTCCCATTCTGCCAACGTCAAATATTTTATATCTCTCATTTTAATATTAAAACATTTTTTATTTTCACGGGAGATCGCTCCCCTTTTTCCGTTTTCCGGTCGTTGAACTGTTAATCGTGGAAATCAAATCTCTGTTTCCTCGGTCGTTGACCTGTACATGCTCTGTAGGCAATTTTACATCGGGGCTTTTTCTAAACATGCCAGAGTGCGACACAAGCGAACGTTTTTCAAGCCAAACGATGTTCAAAGCGTGAAGGTAGTGAGATATATTTAGTGCACAACATACATAATCACCGATGTGCGTGTGTTCGTAACGGATGACACCATTCAATCCGCATTTTGAACATTACATTTCGCGACTGTATACCATGGCAGTCAGGTCGTGGTGTCGCATCGAGGTTGGTCGCCTCTTAAGTGTATATTTAAATATAAGGTATACCTCTCGGCCACTGCAACCCGACCTTATGGTCGGTCGCCTGAGCTGGCCCCTCGCCGGCTGAGCAAAAGCTCGCGTCCCGAGATGATTCCCGGGCAAAAAATAAAATTTGAGGCCAGTTCTCGTACCTGTCTGTCGTAAAAAAAGAGGGAGACAGAAAACCCCGAACTAACGCTGCGCGGCCGTGATGAGTTTGCTGCGCTGGAAACGCTCACAAATCGCCAGTGTGATAAGACCCTAAAGTTATGTCAGACTCGCGGGAACTTTACTTTATGTGCATTGAGGAAACCTGAATATAAACTGTGTAAAGTTTACAGACATGAAGAGTTTTCGAACGCTGTGAGCGAGGAAATCGTATGCGTTTGACACCTCTTTTAAGGAACAACTGCCTTTTGAGTGCCGAAACTTACAATATTATTTTACGAAAACGTTTATAACAAGAATATTCTTTCCTAGTATTCTAGACTGCACGTATTCGAGAAACTATTTTTGTCTAAAACCATAAAGCAAAACAATTAGAACTCTTCGAAGAAAATCAAACGTACCAAAAATATTCAAGTCATGCCATTCTCTTGAAGGAGTCTGTAGAGCCACAACGGAACTCGTTTCACTGTGATTAACAATATTGCTATTCCAGATTTTTGTCGTCCTGCCAGTCTGTGTATCAATGTAATCCTAAAAGTACTGTAAGATTTATGTTAGGGATTATGACAGATATTCAATAATACATAGACCAATAGTTTGTGTAGGTATGTAATTTTTAAATATTTCGTGCTATCGCCTGAACATGTCGATCGATCAAGTCGGAAAAAACGTGTCCGTGCGGGCTTTCTGCCGAATCCAAGGCGGGTTACTAATCTAAGGTATTAA